>CM060916.1:162937490-163424990 GCA_030737875.1 Allium sativum | reverse complement strand
TCAGTGAAAGCAACATTAGTGGTTGTGTGTGAGGCTGATGCGGTGGGGTTTGCATGGGTTCTGGGTTCGAGCTTCTGGTGGTCGATCGACCGGTGGTGCCGGTGACGACCTGAGCTGATTCAATGGCGTGAGGCATTGGTGAATGGGAGAGGAAGTAGCGGGTTAGATAAAGCATGAAATATTGTGTGGAGCTGCTGTGTATATTTCGAAGGGGAAGGAGAGGATCGTGGGGAAGATCAATATGTGGGTTGACATTTTCTAGTATTGGGTTTCTGGGCCTTTGGCATTATAAAAAAAAAGAAAAAAAGGAAAGTTATATAGAAAGGGGTAGATTGTTTTAACGCAGGAAATGGGATGTTGCGTTAATTCAAAGCAACAATGTGGGTGCATGTATATTGGGGACGAAGGGTTTCTAGTTGACTGGTGATGGGGGTCCGGACGGTGTAGCTGTGTAAGGTGGCGAGAATATTTGGTTTCGAACTAGAAATATGGCTTGGGGAAGGAACTGTAGTGAACATGGTTTACGGGAAGATAAGGACATAACAAGAGGTAATATAAAATAAATTTGCTAATCCAAGAAATTGAAATATAATTAAGGCATTTGTTAGTTAATAAATTCATAAACTTATAGTGTTAATAACTTTTTACTCGTAGTCAGAGTTGGGCGGGACTGGTTGCATTGGAACCGTAGTTGTGAACACTACATTCTGGAAACAGTTTGAATGGCGTTGGAAGCTACTGGAAATTCTAGTTAAATTAAACGTATGTTTAATTTAACTAGGACTGTATCTTTTAAACGACAATGGAAACAAAGGTGAGTTTAGCTCACTTTGTTTATCCCACTTATATTTTATATAAGTATGTTTTTTTATTTTGTGTGCAATGTTTGCTAATGGTTGATGATTGGATGACTGTTTTCATGTATGTTGAATATTTCAAATATTCATTGATTAAATTAAACGTTTGTTTAATTGCATTAAATCGTTATTTTAACGATTAGATTCCAAAATAGGTAAATTACCTTGTTGGTTACGTAAATTATAATATAAACATAATAAATAAATAATTGAATGATTGATTGAATGTTATAAATTGTTTGTTGACCATTATTAGTTGAACTGTTTATTTCTGTTTTTCGTGATGAATAAATATACTATCGTATTGAATTTGAGGTAACCCCTTTGTGATGTGGGGAAGGACAGGTTGGAGGAATCTAACCGCATTCCTCAAATACGTTATTTACTTATATAAACTGTTTAATCAATCTGATTGATTGTTGATTGTTGAAACCAAATTCAACATTTGTTTGATATTAACCAATAGGTGATATTGGTTGAGTAATTATCGGCAGATGGCCTGTAAATGAATTGTTTTATAGAAAATGATTTACCGTCAGGTAAATCAATAGAAATGAATTTATAAATTTGTTAATAAATAAAGACAAAATTTGAAATCCACTTTATATAGATTATTATGAAATGAAGTTATTAAAGGAAATTCATAATTATTTTTTATCTTTTAATTATAAAACGAAATTCATTTGTTACTAAGTTTTGTAAGCAAATGAGCAGCGATTAACCAAATGGTTAAAAGTTGAATTGGTTGCTTTTTAATAAACAATTAAATGAGATTATTTCATTTAATTAGATAGTTAATTAAACCAGATGAAATGATTTAAATTAATTTTAATTATTTATTTAAAAGAAATAACCAAGTGGAAATGACTAACAAAGTAACCTTGTTTGAGATGACCAAGTCAACTACTTACACGGGAATTGATTATTAAAAACTATTATTGGATTGTTAATTATTATTGAAGTTAAATATCATTTTACAATAACCTTTTAAGAAATATTAATTATTTTATTTATAGTTGATAATGAAGTAAACTATTTAAGGTAAAGGATGTTAGACAATTAACAAGGAATTGAACTATAAACGGGATTTTAAAAGTATAGTATGAATATGAACTCATAAAGTGACTCGATAGACAAGATTTGAACATATACTAGTGTTTTCAAATGAAACCAAGATGTTTTTGATATATTGAGTCGAGGTTTCTACCAAAAGAATAACAATGACTTTTAAAGTGAATAATGTTTGAAAGAAACCAAGTTGAAATGGGAAATGGTGATAAAGGGGATTAGTCGAGTAAGACTTTGGTTATTATTAAAAAGAATTTTTAATAAGTTTACTCATATTTGTATGAGTTAGAAATTTGATTTATTCCCTAGAAGGAGTTTTATAAAAAGGAAAGTTTAAACAAGATTTAATACAAGATGAAATCGAACGGGAGCTTAGGTGGAGTGAATGTGATTGTAAAAGTGAAAGTCTAACAATAAGATCTAGAGAAATATGTTTTAGATATGAAATCGAGTTAATTGAAACATAGTGGTTATAAATGGGATGCTATAGTAAATAGAAGGTTCGGATAATTGCTGGAATGAGATTTCGTTAATAAACTTCTATATATTCCGAAGATAAGAACATTGTTAACTCAAGGTCCAACAGGTAAATAAAATAACCCAGACTTGAACGACTTCATGATTATCCAAGGATGGTATTAGTTTAGAAACGATGGTAGTTGAGGAAATTAAAATAATATTTCCATGAAGAATATTTTGAGCTAAAATTTGAAGAGTTATAATTTGAATAATTTGATTTGAAAATAAGAATACGAGAAAAGCGGTATAAATGTTGGAAGATTTAGAAATTCAATTAACAAATGTTTAACTAAAGAGGCCAAGTGACGCTGTATACTGAACCAATAAATCCACTTTATTTTTTCTATGGATGATGGTGTTTATTTTGATAGTTAAATTACCGACTATCAAAATCTAGCCAAATCGATTATTTGTATAGAAAGTCCGGGATCGAATTTATATTCGAAAACCATTCCTTCCAGCAAATACGTAAACGTTAAAGATGAAGAATGATGATCAAGGTAGAGCAATTGAAGACCGTGGACCTTCATAAGCAGAAGGATTGCTGTTGAATTTCTCTGGTTGGCTACCAGAGGTTTTTAAACTGTGATTCGGTCGTGGTTGAGATTTGGCGGATTGCAAGACTTCTCGGTACTGATCCTTTGGATGCGGTAGGAGAGTGCCTTCGGTTCATCTTGTTCCTAAATGACTCGTATGAACGAGTGTCTGACAGAGTATTTCCAGATGGTCACGAACATTGATTTCTTCAAATGCGCCCAGTGTATTTTTGAGGGTGTCAATTAATGATTTGACGGATCTGACGATGTGGTATTCAAAGTTTGACGTGTTGATCTAAAAGGTAGGTAATCGTAGCCTTAAGCCTCACAACCTGGAAATGACAAAAATCGGGCAGGCAGCATGGCTATGTGGGTTGCTCCTATTAGGGTGCATAATCTCCTATCTAGAGAAATTCCTTTTCATTCTTTAATCTATTTCGATGTTGTCCCTTTTTCGGGAAACAGTTGTTGATCCCAACCGTTGGTGATATACATCTGATACATTCAAGCAAAATGAGTGGTCAGATATGTGTGGTGGGGTCACAAGATGTTCTTGTTGAACCCAGTGTATTCCCCTCTAGGGATACACTATTGGAAGGTGGTTGCATACCTTGTCATATTTGGAATCCAGTCTCCAATAAGAGCCCACGATTTTGGTTGTACACTATATATGTGGAGCATGAGATGCAAGCATTCTACTAGATTGTTATTTATTTGTATTTAGACACTATTATAATATCAGAATAAGATATGATTTCAAAATGTTCTGGGTTATCGTAAGTTAAAAACCATCCATGTTTATGTGTGGATCGGTCTTACGATTATCCTTTTCTTTCAAAAATGATTTGTTAAACTTTAAAATCAAGTTGGATGTTACTTGTAAACTTAGTGGGTTTCTCACTCTGGTTCACCAGACTGACGCAGTGTTTGTAATGCTTGGGTTAGCCCGGGTTTTACAGGTTCAAGTTATTGGATACTACGAAGTTAAGAATGTTGGATCTAGATTAACCTTAGGAGGGAGTGAATAGGGTTTATTAAATTTTCGTGAGATATTAAAGATCACATAATATAGCATAAATAGAAATGCAGAAAGTAAATGACACAAGATATACCCAGCTTCAGTAAAATCCTGCCTACTGCTGCATTCCTAAGGTTTCTACTAGGTGTTAATAATAGATCCCGCTTACAGACCTTATAAACTCGCACTCCCTGCTCCTGTACTAATCCTACGTTCAAAACCCTAGACTGGTCTATATCCCCTAGACCAGATTTTCCCCTAGTTTTACAGACTCTAGTAAACATCCTAGTTTTACAGACGAAATTAGGAAACAACCTAGATTTTACAGACTCTAGCAACTGTCAGTTAAACCCCTAACTGAATCCCTAGATTTTACAGACTCTAGAACTGTTTAGACGATTTACAAATAAAAAATAAAAATACAACACAAAATAAAATAACAAACTAAAACCCTAGATTTAAGAAATAAGGGTTATCCTGTTTGTAAATTACGGCCGGCCCTTTTGCAAATGGTTAAGCCCGTTCTCTTTTGTTCTGGAACTCAAAAATGGCGGCCTCGATAGAAAACTAGGGTTTTCTCCTTGAATCCCCAAATCGATTCGATGGTTGATGGAATGAGGTTCTCTGATGCTCAAATTCGTTGTTGCTTTCTGATACTTCGATTTGAGATTTGCTTGATCGAAAACACTGTGAGTTATCTGAATTGATTTTCTTTGTTTTCACTTGAATTGTTGGAATGGTTTTCGATACCAAAAATGCCTGTGATGAATGGTGATATTTATAGGGTAAACAAACCCTAAAATATTTGATTTCGACGTAAAAGATTTGGTCTGGTTTTCTTGTGTATTTCCCCTTTTGAAAAATATCGACTTTGAGTAATTAGTGGATGAGTTTCTGGACATTCAACGATTCTTTAATTTGAATTTTTTCCCTTGCATGGATAAATTTGTTGCTTGATTCAAAATCGGTTTCCACAGCAATTTTTGTGAGTTTCTACAAGTTATTTTCTGATTTCTTGCCAAATATTGAATGCTGAAAATTTGGAAAAATGTTTTGCCCAAAAACCGATTTCTTGCCGAGACATGAATTGATATATTTGCAAATTAATTGCTTGCCAAAAACATGCTGTCCAAAACTGGAAATGAATCTTGCCAAAAACATTGTTGTGCCCCATTAAAACATTTTTTTTAACAAACGAAACCTTTCCCAAAATCTGCTGCATTGGTCATTTAATCAGCACTGTAATTTATTTGCTAAAACTTGTAGCCTGATTTAAACTCATGCATGATTTTTTGGAATCAATTTGCTTTCTTCAAGCTACAATGTATTTTTGCTGAAAGCCTTCATGCTCTGACCTGTATATGTCTTCATGAACATGTCAATAATCTGCATGTACACTTTGATACTACATTTTAAAAGTTGTTCATGTCCCATGCTCCCATATATACCAGTTTGAATAACTTGATTCATTTGTAGTATGCTGCTTCATATTTAAAACTGATCTGCATGAACTTGTATTGTAGCTGTGCTTAATCATGTGTATTCTTTCCTTAACAATTCTGATATATACATGTACACATGATGCTCATATCAATCTGTGTTTGCCAGTCTGCATGTATTTGCATGTGTGTTCATTCTTGTACCTGAGCATAGTAACTTGTACATCCTGTGCACTGCTTGCATCCATGAGTTGTTGTGTCCTTGTGTTTAGCTGCTCCACTAGCATGTATTGTTCCTTGTTGCACATGCTTGTCACCATTCATGTATATACGACTTTGTTTCACAAAACAAAGAAATTCTCTGATCATGTGTATTCATGCTGCCTTGTCAAGTACTTTCCCTTTAACAATGTTTGAGCCATGAACATTTCAATTTGGATAAGCTTGCATTTACTTGACTTGCTTTGCCCCTTTGAAATGGACTGTGCCCTTCATGTACATGCCACTTGAAATTGTATTTGATCACAATGCATAGCTCTGTCTTGAACATGCTGCTGCCATGCCTGTTTGTACGCCCCTGATCAATGCTTGTGTTCACCATGAATCAAAAATTATTTGACCCTTTGCTATGTGTAACATCATGTCCAAATGCTTTGACCATCTTTGAACTGATCTTAACTTGTATGCCACCATCCATTTGATTTTGCCATATTATTTGACGATGCTTGAAATGGCTTTTCTTTACTGTCTTGAGATCTGGGCTGACTTGTTTGTGAATATGCACTTGTACACTTTGTCAATGTAATTTATCCACTGGCTTAACCATGTGAGATTGCTGTGTACATTTGATATTCCATATTTGTTTTCCATGTCGAGTTTCACTGTTATGTTTGCTCTGAGTTGTAGCATTGTCCATTGTGGCTGCTCCTTAGATGCTACATTGCATTTTGATTGGCGAGGCAGTGCACACGTGTATATATTTGTGCACGTGTGTATATGCAGTCGATCAAACCAGTTTTCCTGTCCCTGTATTATATATATACAAACTAACTGCCTTGTGGTATTTACAGTGTTTCACTGTGAATATCACAAGCTGTCTAGATACAGATGAATCAGATCAAGTCATGAAAAATGATGAGAAACACACCAGAAATCTGAGGCAAATAAAATTTTAAAATTAAAATTTATATTCGCATGTATTCAGTTATATTTCTATTGCAGTGTACTCTGTGTGTGTGTGTGTGTGTGTGTGTGTGTTTCATGTGATAGGTAAGCGGATGATGATTGGACTGACAGTGAGGATGTTGTGAAGACAAGAACAATATAAAAATGTGTATATGAGTGAATGTCTGTATAACTTTTTGTACAAATGAATGTGTGAGTGAATCTATAGTGAAGAGCAGTGTATGAAAAAGAATGTGAAATGTATTGAAATATCGTGTGTTGTACAAATAGTGGAGTTATAAATTTGTACTGTTTAAATGTTGAAATAAAATACTGTTTGAATTTATAATTCTTGCGCAATAGTATTCCATTTAAATATTAATATTATATTTCTGTTTGAGATATAGATATGAAACAGTACAGTAACAAACACATTTAATAATAAAATATATTTGGTTGTTATCATCAAACAAAATTCATATAATTGTGTATACAACTGCGTTATATACAACAATCCCCCCTTTTGATGATGACAAACAAATATTAAGATTTTGAATATAATAAATGTTTTTGACAGTGAAACACTGAACTCCCCCTATTTGAATGCTCCCCCACAACAGAAACTCCCCCTATAACTGTGCATGAATGAAATGGAATGAAAATTGAATGAGATTTTCAAAATTAAAATATTTATAAAATATTCACTTATAAATCAAAATCTCAATCCATTCTCCCCCTTTTGTTGTCATCAAAAGGATACAGAAATTGAAATATTGATGAAAAATGACTAAATAATATAATTTCAGCTTAAGAGGAAGAATGGTCATCATAAATCTCAATCAGTCAAACAAAAATCATAATATTCTGAGAACTAGTGGCATATTTCACTTGTAGAGAATGACGGATTTATGATGAAATTCATAAAAATGGGGAGAGAGAGTTAAAAAACACAATTTCCAAAAAATAATTAGCACAAAAATAGTGATGGCCTTGGACTATAATTAATAATTCAATTTAAGTGACAAAATCAAATAATCTCAAATACGAATAGCTATCAATCAACAAATCATAATATTTCATAAAATAATAACACATTTCACAGTTTAGAACGATGGATTGATAGGCTGATTTTCACATACCAAGGAGAAATTCATAGAAATTTTTATTTATTCAAATTCTTTTCTTTTTCTTTTGATTTAACAGCACACTGACCACGCATAACCAGATCTTGGATTTTTAAATGAGATCAGTTGCAGCTTAAATATAAGTAATCTCATAACCATGCATAACCAGAGCTTGGATTTTTAAATGAGGTTAGAGACACACTTGTGTATTAATTATATATTTATCATTTTCAGCTTTAAAAGAAAAACTCCTCGGTATATAAAACCAATATGAATGATAGAAATGTGGTAGGTATAGAAATGGACTGTGAATTTTTTTTCTAAATTAATCATATTATGAAATATGATCAACTGTACTGAGATGATTGAAAATTTTCAATTATCACTAGTTCTGAATAATAATATAACCATAATTCCATCACAAATATTTCCATAGTTTATTCAAAATGATTTTTTTTTTAATATTAACTCTCCACATTAATATAAAATCATGATGGATGGCAGAAGGTTGATAGATAATGAAGATGGTCATGAAATAATTGTCAATTCAAAGATATTATAATAACTGTTCAACCATCATGAAAATCTAAATAAAATCTCTTCTTGTTGTGAAATATACTGCAGTCACAATTCATCAATATTTCAAAATCTAGTAATAATTTTGATGAATTATAAATGCAGTTCAATTTGGATATTGATTTCAATTTCTGAATAAATAGTCAATAAACAATTTTAAAATTGAAAATAAATTACAAGAGGAATATATTACATTGACAAAGTGTACAAGTGCATATTCACAAACAAGTCGGCCCAGATCTCGAGGCAGTAAAGAAAAGTCATTTCAAGCATGGTCAAGTAATATGGCAAAATCAAATGGATGGTGGCGTACAAGATAAGATCAGTTCAAAGATGGTCAAAGCATTTGGACATGATATTACACACAGTAAAGGGTCAAACTAGTTTTCCTGTCCCTGAATTATATATATATATATATATATATATATATATATATACACACACACAAACTGACTGCCTTGTGGTATATACAGTGTTTCACTGTGAATATCACAAGCTGTCTGTCTAGACACAGATGAATCAGATCAAGTCATGAAAAATGATGAGAAATACACCAGAAATCTAAGGCAAATAAAATTTTAAAATTAAAATTTATATTCGCACGTATTCAGTTATATTTCTATTGCAGTGTACTCTGTGTGTTTGTATGTTTTATGTGACAAGTAAGCGGATAATGATTGGACTGACAGTGAAGATGCTGTGAAGACAAGAACAATATAAAAATGTGTATATGAGTGAATGTCTGTATAGCTGTATGTACAAATGAGTGTGTGTGAGAATCTAAAGTGAAGAGCAGTGTATGAAAAAGAATGTGAAATGTGTTGGAATACCATGTGTTGTACAAATAGTGGAGTTATAAATTTGTATTGTTTAAATGTTCAAATAAAATATTATATTTAAATAAAATACTATTTGAATTTCTAATTCTTGTGCAATAGTATTCCATTTAAATATTAATATTATATTTCTGTTTGAGATGTAGATATGAAACAGTATAGTAACAAACACATGTAATAATAAAATATATTTGGTTGTTATCATCAAACAAAATTCATATAATTGTGTATACAATTGCGTTATATAAAACACAAAAGACATGCTGGAGGAGTTCGGACGTATGATTTTATCTAGTATATTCCACTGTGTGATGTATATGAGGACAGGTTGTTATAACTGCCTAGGTGTATTGATTTACTCTGATGTTGTAAGTATTTTTCAAGCTCTCAATAAATATTATTTTTATATTATATTTTGTTCCACTGTGACGTAAGACTCTAATTCTATTGTGTTATTCTTCTTCTTTTTCTTCTATCCCTATATTTCTTTCTCTCTTATCTCACCCTCTAACTTCTTTCTATAAACGTCCAGTATTTTCGGTGTTTGGAAGGTCAGCATGAGATACGGTAAATGTATTTATGTCGATTTTCGAGGCCAAAAATCCTTGGGTCATTACAGTGGTATTATAGCTATTGGTTAAGTAGTAACCTTGGCTCTATTGCGTAACTCGATAGAGATGGGATTAGTAATATCCTAGATTGAGTTTGAGTGTATATACGAGAGAATGTATTTGTAGATTTTATAAAAAAATGTTTTATATTGTGTTGATTAATTGGTTCAAGTGTTGGAAAACCATATTGAACTGGCTATTGACATAGTATTGTTTTATAAAAAGGGTAAATGAAATAATTTTGCTCAAATTATATTTTATAGAAAACACAAATAATTTTCTTGTAGGTTGTTTTGCTTGATTGATTTGAATTCAAATGGAATTGAATTGGTTAGAAACCAATTGGTTAATTAAATATGGAGTTGAAACTTAACTTAGTTAAGTAAAATTAATTTAAGGAATGGAATGGAATCAATTAGAGATTTGAAATCGAATGCATAATTACGGGAATCAATCGAATATTAATCGATTGATATTAATATATGTTAAACCAAAGTGAATGCAGACCAGTAAGTAATTCAAATGATTTGGTTGTTTGTTATTTGGATGTTGGATTGATTGAATAAAATTCATCAAATGGGTCAATAAAGAAGTTGAATGAATTGAAACTAAATTCCAATATATTGTATTGGAAATAAAATCGGTTATGGGATGGAAACTAAATGATTTAGCCCTATATTGGTTATTGGCATTGTAAGTTGAGTTTAGTGCAGATTCTGGAAGGTTATGGAGTTGATTTTGTTACACAGATTGGGAGTACAGATTGGGAGTGTAACGACACAGTTTCTGGACTAATTTTATAATCTATAATTTATAGATTATACTGGTAATTAAATTCAAATAGATAAATCTGATTTAAATATTATAAAAGAATATGGATAAACAATTATTTTATAATTTTCCTTGTGTAATAATTGAGATTTAGTTTCCTTTACTAGAGTATGTATGTGTATATAAACAAGTAAACTTGGGATTTGTTTACATGGGAGATAAACATGATAAAATCTTACTCTTGTTATTAAAATCCACAGAAAAGAGTATACAAGAAGAATTAAATATTTCTTGAATTTTCTTATGGTAATTTTAGAATTTCATTTTTTCTTACAAGTAAAGCAAATCAAACAAGGATTCAAATTGAAAGAAAAATCAAAATATAAATGAGACGAGTAAATTCTAATATGATGATTTAAGTTAAATATATAAGTGAATATATATTTATATGTGTATGCAAGTTCACACAATTATGTAAAGTTAGAATTCAAAATATTTTGTATTGCATATTAATTCAAGAAAATAGTATATATTGTATAAAATTCTAATATTTAAATCTACCTTGTTTTGTACAATTGAAAATATATGCATGTAATTATATATACAAGATACTTGAAAGCGAGTATGAATTTAGAACTTATATATGCATCCAATCGTTCACATTTAGTTAATAATTAAATAAAAATGAAGGGCAACAGGTTAATTCCAAATAAACAAAATAATTAGCAAATCAAAGGTAACAAACAAAGCCTATGATAGAATAGGATAGACTACATAAAACAACATATGCAAGATTTTATTTAAGATATGAAAGTTTAGAAAGGGGAGACCAAAGCAAATGTGGAAGGTATGAAGATGTGACAAGTAGCTTCTGCAAGTCTCATAAATCAAGTAGATAACAGATCAAAGTTAAACATAGCATGAACTGATCAATGTAGGCCGGAAAATCATTGGATATGCACAACTTAGACATTGGCATTGGAAAAGACGGAAGCAAACCACTCAAAAGTAGGTAGGTTTGCAAATTTATACCCTATAGCTTGTAGCAATTTTAGCATGTGCAAAGACCTGTAGTGGCTCAAACCAGCATTCTTCTATTTGAAGGGATCAAAAGCAAACCGTATGCATGTGCAAACTGTGAAAGAAGAACAACATTGCATTGGTGTGAAGGCTAGCTAAGTGATAGGAACTGATTGAAAATCAATAAGTTCATTTTGCTTAGGTGCTAAGGTGGTATTGTAAATATATATAAGGTACACACGTATGAAAATTTTCAGCAAGAACGTAGAATAGACTGAGCCTAGTAGAAGATTATAATAGAATTGTTAAATCACAAATTTATTCGCGGCTGCTAGAAGCCTACCTACTTACCAAAATACCTGCCCAACATAATGCCTTAAAATTTTCATCTATAAATACACTTAAGATATACACACTAGTTCTCTGCAAATAAAACATCCACAGAACAAAAACTTTGAACACAACTATGTAAACAATGGCTTGAATGGCATCCATGGTATAGTGGATTAAATTGGAATCAAAGCTTGAAAGAAAGAAGAAAACAAGTACAACCCTGAAATTTAAAATAAAGAGCAACATTGGAATGAGAGAGCATACAAACAACAATAGATAAAGTGAGTAAACATTCTCTGTTTCCCCTTTTCAACCTTTCTTATGATTTATGGTTTATTTTGTTCAGCTTATATATGTATATACATAATATCTAAAGGTGATTGATCGTTGATACTGATCATATATTATATAAAAATAAAACTTCTGTTTATATTGAAAACAAAAGCAAAGACAGACAAAACATAGTATATATAAACTGTGAGTAAATTACTTGTAATCTCTTTACATATTATATTTAAATTGTTTTAGTGTTGATATATACCCATCACCTTGGATTCCATATTAAGGTTCAAACAAAATACCATAGCAAGACAATGAACATAGATAAAGTGAGTAAACAATCAAATCACTTTGCTGTCTTATATAAACTTTTGTAGATCAAAACCATAGGTGTGCTGATATATACAAACATCATGTTTGGTTCGAACATTTATGTTATTTGAAGGTTTAATCTCTGAAATAATTAACCTAGGACCAAAGAACTTCGGAAAAACTGAGAAAGAGGGAGATTTTTAAAACACAGTAGTATGTTGATGAGCAAACTGCTATTTTGTCTCTTCCAAATCTATTCATGGGTGTTATGTTTGATTTGAACATAGTGAGGCCACTGATTAACATTATATATGTGTGTGTTTCGGCTAGATTATGTTCAGGGCAATGATATTCTATACAACTATGAAATACTATAAAATTTTGTTCTCATCAAAATGCATACATCGGCAAATATGACATTGTCAGATATGACTGAGTTCTGTACTCCAAATAAATAAGGTGGCATTGCAAATATAGACTATGTAAAAAAATGCATTAAGCTCATGCACCATACTTTCTGACTGAGTGGTAATTTTGTAGAATCGACTAGTATAGACCATAAGGCAGCTGGAACACCATTAGTGACCGAGAATAGCAAGAGAACCTGTTTGTGTGTGTTTAACAGGGGATATATTCATCCCCTGTGACTTCAAAAATCGATAAACAAGGATATATTAAACCTACTTAAAATGTAAGTAAAATGAAAGCCTCATTTAAATAGAAATTATCAAAGTAACTTTTATATGAGATTTGCATGAGTATGATTCCCTATGCAAATATGATAAGTCCAATTCCTAATCTATAGAGAATAGAGCAAAGAACAGAAAAGATTTTAACTCTTGGTAGTCAGTCTTGAAGAAAAATAATAAATATTTTTTCCGAGCAAAACTATGAGAAACATGGATATAACGTTATCTGTATGAAGAGTTAGAAACTGGAAAATACATAAGACCACTCAGTAACAAATGAAATGGTAAGGAATCGAAAATGAATTCAAGCCTCAAGGATTGTTGTAGTATAAATTGGCAGTAGGAATATGAATGCTTTCCTGCAAATTCAATTAACAAGCATACCTGTACTGGCGAGTAAAGTCATTAGCAGCAGCAGATGAAAATTCTCTTCATGGCATGGGCATGTCACTGTTTTATGAGGCCAACATGTGCAACAATTGTCAGAGTTTTCCATTCTCATGATAGGAGATGTGAGTATGAGAAGTTATGGCTGGAAGAAGTAGCTGTGGTGCTCTTGCCTACAAGCAGTAAGAGTGTCACACTAACTTTTGGAAAATATGCCGAACTGAACTCCTAACGACATTGAAGATACAGAACCGTTTCATGCTTGCCAGACCGTGACTTTGACTTGGATTGTTGAGTGCCAGAAAGAAAAGAAGAGGAGTTTTGTGGACGTAGGGATCGAAGCAGCTAGTTTTTGGTTTTTGTTTGATTGAAGCACTGTTTGGGTTAAAGCTTTCACGATAGAAATGGGAAGAAAGGGGTAACGGAAAGAAGAGATACTAGGGAGAGACGGGCTTCGTTGAGCAAACGAGCTGAGTTTTGGGCCAGTGATTAATAATTAAAGAAAATGTTTGTTTTAAAATCTTTAGGTTTTAAATTTACGCATTTCACATATATACTTATATAAGTGAAGAATAAAGCAGGATTTGTTGCCTAGGATATATTTTTGTAGCAAACTGGGCTAGGCCAAATTGGGCCGAAAAGAAAAGGAAAATATAAAAGAAAGGAATATTTTATTTAAACTTTTAATACTTTGGAACCCAAATATATTTTGCACAACTAAGGAAGATGCTGAATTGGGAGTTCGACGGGGAGTAGTATGTTGAATCAAGAAGTATGTACATGGAGTTGGACCATATTGGGCCTGTTAAGATTTTTATTTAAATAAATTTGATTTTAATGGGAAATAAATAAATAAACCAATAAATAAGTGAGTACAAAAGAAGAAGGACTGGAAAGCCATTGGATTTATTCGTAATTATAAACCAAACATCATCATGTAGTACAATTTCGAATCTCCAATATTATATATATGCATTTGAAATGAAATATTAAGTTTAAATAAACCAACTAATTTAATAATATTATATGAAATAGGTTGTGATCCGAGATCAGATATTTCAAACTGATATTAAGTTTAAATTAAATGTTAATCATTATTGATTTAAAATGTTGAAATAAATGGTTGTTGTTAATTTTCTATTGTGCTGTGAAGTGTTAATTGAATCTGGATTAATAAAACGTTGATACATTATATTTAATTGTAATCGTCTTGTGCCGATTATTATTCTGAATATTTGGATTGAGGTTGTATAAGTACTTTATCTGAATGGACATGTTACAGAATTGAATATGATATGAAATAGATAAATAATTTCACTCATCTACACTATTTAAATTTGATAGTTAAATCATCAACTATCAAACAATATTCCTTACGCGTCAGTTTGAAAAGACCGGGATGGGAACTGGACCCAAAATCACTTCGAACTAGCTTTACTTTTGTAAACTAACTTGCAGATATACTTATAGAATGGTGAGAGTAAGGACCGTAGATCTTCATGAGTGGAAGAATTACTTGATAAATTTCTCTGGGTCGCTCCTAAAGATATTTTGATATTGATTACGTCGTTATTGAAATCTTCGGATTTGCAAGGACTGCTCGCTACTGATCAATGGGGTGATACTTATATTGGATGCAGTAGGACGGTGACTTCGGTTCATCCTATTCCTGGATGACTTATATGGGTGAATGTTTGACAGAGTATTTCCTAAAAACCAAATATGTTGATTTTTACAAATATACCAAGTTGATGGCAAAGAATGGCCCTTCCTTTATATCCAGAGTATATTTGTGGACGCCAATTAGTGATTTGATGGTTCTGACAATGTAGCATTCAAAGTGAATGGTAGCCAAAAATTCTAAAGGTAAAGTCTAACCTCAACCCTCATCAACCAGGAAATGACAGAAATCGGGCAGGCAACATGGCTATATGGGCCACTCCCATTAGGATGTATAATCACCTATCTAGAGAAAATCATTTTCCTTCTTTAATCTATTTCGATGCTGATCCTTTCCGAGAAACGGTGTGTGACGAAAAAGAATTTCGCTCGGTCTGAACCAGTCGCTAAACCGACCCAGACCATTCGAAACGCCCTATCGTTTGAGAACACGACAAAACAGAACGCATACAGAAGAACATTTCATTGTATATTACAACAATGCATCAGATTACGAGAATATACAGAGTAAAAAGGAATAAATATTACACAGAAATATCAGAGATTTAAATTACATTTAAATACATAGCAGCGGAAAATAATACAATACACAACTAGAAGTAGATATACGGATACAAAGCTTTCCGGATATCGTTCCAGCTGTAAACCAGGATCCTGTGAATATAAATCTGCAAAACCAAAACTACTAGCTGCCCGTGTCAAAATAGGGGCACCCAGAGTTTAGGTTAAAACAATAAACTCCAGGTCAGTCATGTGACTGGTGTGAGAACTAAAAACAGTTATTAATCTTTATTTTCAAAGTTAGGTAAATCAAGGGACCACGCCGTATAACACGGAACGGGTTTCCTCCCAAGAATACCAGTGCATAAAACAAACAGCGCAATGCTAAATAAAGAAAAATGAAGCTGTTATAAGACCCAGGTCCCATCACACAATGCAACGCAGTCGAGGATAGGGTTTTCCCTTATAACAGCCAAAGAATGCTTGATACGTTTAAAACAAATCATTTGATACTATAATAAGTGTACAGTGTATAAAACAACTTCAAATCATAAGTATCAATCATAGGCGGCATGGGTACCATATATCATGTCGCCATATATAGGTTTACAAATAAAACCGCAAAGTCACGTATTTGGAAATTGGATTTCCGTCTATGAACCGAGGCTAGGGGCAAGATCCTCAACCGATTCGTGACTGTCTAGCCCGAGCCACAGGACCCAGACTCAGGTGGGCCCTTGGATCGTCAGGGCCGGTCCACCGATGTGGATTAAAATTCCTGAACACTACGTTTCCCCACCCTATGGGGTGTAAGTCTGGTCCGTCAGCCGACCAGAATGCATCGGCCGAAACCGATATAACCGAGGCGCCTCGCAACAGCAACAACCACATAAGTCAAACTCGTCAGGGCGTGAAAAACCACTGACGCCACTTCTAGCTAGAAAGAAACGCAAGTCCTCCCTGAGGTCCGTCTCCCGTTTTTGGTTCATACCGGGTGTGAAACACGCGAGGTAAACGTTACACAAAGCTACGCCACAAAGGCCGTGCTTTGATCATCACCACAAGACTTTGCTTTTCAACAGAAGCCTTGATCATTTGCATCTTAGCATGCCACACAGGCAAACCATCCTATGCAACCGATATCAGTCACACAGAATGAAATCCGATGTCAGACACACAGTCCATTTACAAGTCCGTCCTGGGTCTGAACGAAACCGGAGGCACCTAGTACCCCACATATCCATCGATCTCCAAGTACGTCTGGACGATCACTAATTGTTTCCATCTTCTTGGGTGTACAGCCCAATCAAGATCATCAGTTATCACCCAAACGACGTGAAGACCTCCGGTCTTCGACCATCGTCTTCATCTTCGACTTATCGTCGTATCAGTTACTCAGAATGGGATAAACCCGGTCTTTCCGAATAACTCGCGTATATTTTAAATAAGTGTTACACAAACACAACATACGCCTCATTCCAATTCATTAGTCACTAACCGTAAATTAATCAAGAGAATAATTCCCCAAATATTAACCCCGAAGGCCGAAACCAACATCAGATCAATATCCAGAAAACCATTCTGCTTGGCTAACCGACAGTTAGTTTCTAAATTTCACATTCAAATCTAATTAAAGATTTAACTATCGCCTGGAGCAAAACTGGTGATACTCCATTCTCGATCTTTTCAATCTAATTAAAGATTCATTAAAACTCCACTTAGTTTTAATCTGTGACTGGGTTAAAGAATCAGTGTCATTTAAAACACGGTTCACGATAAACCCAAAGTCACATCCCATTAATTATCGGGTTAAAGAACAAGTGTTATTTAAAACACTGTTCACGATAAACCCAAAAATCAATATCCATTCAATTCCAATTAAATATTATTTAATTGGTACACTTCATTAAATCTAAATAAAAAGATTTAATCTTTTCTCAACTGGGTTCAAGAACAGTGTTAGTGAAGACACCATTCACGACAAACCCAAATCACATTCATTAATTATCGGGTTAAAGAACAAGTGTTATTTAAAACACTGTTCACGATAAACCCAAAAATCAATATCCATTCAATTCCAATTAAATATTATTTAATTGGTACACTTCATTAAATCTAAATAAAAAGATTTAATCTTTTCTCAACTGGGTTCAAGAACAGTGTTAGTGAAGACACCATTCACGACAAACCCAAATCACATTCATTAATTATCGGGTTAAAGAACAAGTGTTATTTAAAACACTGTTCACGATAAACCCAAAAATCAATATTAATTCAATTCCAATTAAATATCATTTAATTGGTACTCTTCATTAAATCTAAATCAAAAGATTTAATCTTTTCTCAACTGGGTTCAAGAACAGTGTTAGTGAAGACACCATTCACGACAAACCCAAATCACATTCATTAATTATCGGGTTAAAGAACAAGTGTTATTTAAAACACTGTTCACGATAAACCCAAAAATCAATATTAATTCAATTCCAATTAAATATTATTTAATTGGTACTCTTCATTAAATCTAAATCAAAAGATTTAATCTTTTCTCAACTGGGTTCAAGAACAGTGTTAGTGAAGACACCATTCACGACAAACCCAAATCACATTCGATATTCAATACAAGGCTCTGAATAGAAAATATATCGGCTTATATTCAATATCGAATTCTACGACTAACAAATGTCGTATTGGAAATAACGATACAAATATATATCTTTCAAATTTCCATAACAACACCTGTAATATCACGAATTCCAACATCGAAATATTCCGAAGACAATTTCGATTCAAATCCACTCCAATGCAATCATTGGAAATTTTGGTTATTTTCAAAACCATTTCAAATTCAATTTATTTATTTAAAAATAAATAGAATTATAATTCTAGTTCAAAACTAGTTCATTTCGATAAAAATCTATTTTTATCTTTTCAAATATGGAGTTTTTCATCCCAAACTTTCACAAATCATTTCTTATGATTTTACACAAATTATTACTATTTTTAATAATTTTATCAAGGCCCGTACAGTCGATTTCCATTAACGGCCATCGAACTGCACTTACAGCGACCTTTTTCGAATTTGATTTGGACGTATCTCCAAATCCAACCGTTAGATTTCAAAGTTCTAATATTCATTAGAAAGCTCTTTTCGATACGAACCCAACGGTTCCGGTTTTAGGAGAATCCGACGGTCGGATCTCCCGTAATGTCCATTCGAAGTCAATGGTCGAAATTCGCGAACTGCCGCGGCGCGGCGCGTTCTATTCAGGCCATTATATTATATATATAATATATATAATATATATTTCGTCGATTCCTATTTAAAACGGATTATATAAATAGTTTTAAATTCGTTTCAAATTCTATTTCAACTTCTATTTCAATTCAAAGCCAAAATTGAATTCTTCTTTATAAATTCGTTTTAAAATTCATTTCTATTCAATTCGAATTTCAATTCAATTTGAATTCCTTTCAATTCGCTTTCAATTCCATTAGAATTCGTTTTCAATTCAATTCATTTCGAAATCGTTTTCAATTCATTTTGAATTCGTTTTCAATTCAATTCATTTCGAAATCGTTTGATTTCGAAATCCCTTTTCAATATTCATTTCAAGATGAATAAAATCGATATAAATATCGTTCACGTCAAAATGGCGTCAATCTAATCAACACGGCTTCATAAATTTCTATTTTCAAATATTCTATTTCAAATATTTCTTTTTCAAAATAGTTGTTATTATCAAAATATTTCGTTCAACACATGACCAATCTCAATGGATGAGTACTGTCAACAAATGAACTTTTATTTTATAATATTCTTTATTTTTCAAAATGGAATGAGGCCCAATCAATTACCATATAAAGTTAATTATATGGATTTTCATACAACACATGTATATAATAGCATTGAAAATAATCAACCATCAACCAAAGTGCACTACACTGTATAAGCATCAAATATAGATATTCAACGCTTATAACAGCATGTCAATCAATCGATCGACATATTTAATCAATCAGGATGAGTGAACTTCAAATTTCATCCTAACACCCGTGTGGGGTTTCAAACAATCAAACACATATTTTATTTGTGCAGTTAGGCGATGTGTAAAATTTATCGACCCAATCAATGTCATTCAAATAAGTGTACATAAACAAACCATCTGGTTTGTAAATGAATATTTATTTTATTCACTTTCACTATATTCATATTCACGTTAAAAATTATATTTTTAACGATAAAACATTTTATTCTAACTTATGAATTTCTATTCAATTCATTTATTCAATAAAATGATATTTTTATTTTTCTAACTTATTTTAGAAAATTTCGGCGGCATAACGGCACGATACTAGAAACGGGACAAGGCCTAGCCTTATCCCCGGTCTAGTGAAGGCCCACGCCATTCACACATCAATCATATCAATTTCAATTTCACCAAAACAATCCAATCCAAATCAAATAATCTAACCAACTACACAACCAATCAAACAAGTCCATGGTCTGTGGACGGGTGTCGGGTGCTTCTAATAAGCACCGTCTGCATCCTAGTATATATATATATAACTAGAAAAATAAATTGAAAGGTGAGAAATTCTCACATATAGTTATCCAATCATCTTGACTCTCCTTTTGCAGAAGTCTTCGTCGTTTCGCCTTTTTTGTCACCTTCGTTGCTGCTTTCACTACATACGTAAAAATCACATTTTTACTTCGCTATTCAATATATAAAAATCGAGTTTTTAGTTCAAAGTTCAATATATAAAAATCGAATTTTTAGTTCAAAGTTCAATATATAAAAATCGAATTTTTATTTCAAAGTTCAATACTTAAAAATCGAATTTTTATTTCAAAGTTCAATACTTAAAAATCGAATTTTTATTTCAAAGTTCAATATATAAAAATCGAATTTTTATTTCAAAGTTCAATACTTAAAAATCGAATTTTTATTTCAAAGTTCAATATATAAAAATCGAATTTTTATTTCAAAGTTCAATACTTTAAAAATCGAATTTTTATTTCAAAGTTCAATATATAAAAAATCGAATTTTTATTTCAAAGTTCAATATATAAAAAATCGAATTTTTATTTCAAAAGATCAAATCTTTTCTCTTACTTTTTAAAGTTTAACTCTTTTACCTTTTCAAGTTTAAACCTTTTCTTTTTAAAATTTAAACCATTTTCTTTTTAAAATAAAATCAGTTTAAAATACTTTTAAAAATCAGTTTTGAATTTCCTTTAAACCAATCAGTTTTAAACTAAACAAAAATCAGTTTTCTTTAAATATAACCAAAAATCAGTTTTTTTTTCTCTTTTATAAAAATGCAGTTTTTAAATCCTTTTTCAAAATGCAGTTTTTATTATTCTTTTAAATCAGTTCTGTTTTTATATCATAAAAAGAAAATCCAGTTTTTTAGTTTCTTCTTTTAAAACAGTTTTTATTTTTCTTTTTAAATTCAGTTTTTACCTTTTAGAAAATTCTGTTTTCATTCTTTATAAATTCTGTTTTCATCTTTTTTTTTCTTAATTCAGTTTTTGGATCTAAAAATAAATCAGTTTTGTTTTCTTAAAAATGCAATTTAGTTTTAACAGAACAGAAAATAAAAATAAAAAATGAAATTATCGTAAATGCTCACCGATCGTCGGAGGCAGGAGGCAAGGCTTCGAGGTGGCGCGGAGGTGGCAAATCCGGTAGAGGCGGCGTCCAGGGTGGAGGTACTTCGCGATTTGGGCTAGGGCTTCTTGCGCCGGAGGGAGAAGGAGAAGAGGGGTACGGAGCTGAGGGGGTGGAGAGCGCCGGTCGGGGAGCGGTGGCGCGGCCATCGCCTGGGGCGGCGGACTTCGAGAACGTCGATCAGTTTTTTTTTTTTTTTTTTTTTTTCTTCTTCGATTTTATGATTTGTGAAGAGAGGGGGGGGCCAGCGGGTTTAAAGGAGAAAGATATTTTTTTTTTTTTTTTTTATTAATTTATTTTATTTTCAACCCTAAACGTTGACTTTTAATTCGAACACCTAACGAGACCCAACGACTGTCGCCCCTAGCTAAATACCCCCATTCCGAACACAATGGGATATGTATCGCAAGTTGATTCGATCGTTTGAATTAGTTTCCGATGAATTTACATTTAAATCTCTATATTGAATTTTAAACGTACATTTCAAATTACCGGGGTCACATACTAACTCTAAAAATTCTCGAAAAATATTTTCTAGCTTCGTATTGACGATACGGTCCTAACAAAACTAGTTTCGTCGAATTCTGAGACCGTTGGAAAAATGGCCAATTTCCAGTCGATTAAAATCAACTGAAATGGTCAAAACGCGTTTTCCTTTGCCACGCTCACATATTGATTCAGAAAATTATGAAATTTGGAATCTAGCAATAATTTGACACTGCGGACCCAACAAAACTGGTTTCGTCGAAATCCGAGGTCGTTTGCAAAATTGCTATTTTTAAGGGCCTTATATATATAAAAATATATATATATTCCACAGCGACTATTCTGAATTTTCAACTGGACATATCTTATCTTTTCTAAAGTGAAATCTCGGTTTGTTAACTTCGTTAGAAAGATATTCACTAATAGATTCCATTATTTTTGGTTTCACTAAAATCCGGATTGTTTTGCACCCGGTACATTCAATTGAAGTTTGAAATCGAATTATCGAACTACCGCGCCATTTTCAATTCTATTTATAATTATATATAAATATTTATATTCTAACGACGACGCGTATAAATATATACGTTCGAATTATATTCAAAATAAATTTCTCGTCGATATTATTTAAAATAATTCATTTTAAATAATCAAAACTCGCTAAAATTGCCAAAATAAAAATTTTAAACTGGCCCAGATTTTCGGGTTGTTACACGGTGGTTTGAGCCTAACCGTTGGTGATATACATTCGATACACTTAAGCGAAATGAGTTGTCGGTCATGTGTAGGCCGGGTTGCAAAGCATTCTTCTTGAACCCAGTGTATTTCCCTCTAGAGATACACTATCGGTAGGTGGTTCCATACCTTGTCATAGTTAGAATCCAATCTCCAATAAGCGCCTGCGATTTTGATTGTGTACTATATATGTGGAGCGTGAGATGCAAGAATTCCGCTAGATTGCTATTTATTTGTATTTAGACACTATTATAATATCAGAACAATATACGATTTCAAAAATGTTTTGGGTTATCGTAAGGCTAAACCCATCCGTATTTATGTGTGGGTCGGTCTTACGATTATCATTTATTTCAAAAAGGATTTTTGAACGTTAAATCAAACTGTTTAAAATTTGTTTACTCATGCCAGTCACGTGACTGACCTAGAGTTTATTTTTCTATGTTTCCTCTAAACTTTGGGGTGTTCAAATTTGTACGGGTAGTCAAGTGGTTTCAGGATTTCACAGATTAACTTGAAGTAGCTCGGAGCAGGAAGCTTCAACATTAGATATATATATATATAGAGTTAAATTCCGCTGTGTTGTATATATGTTATACCCTGATGATGTATGCAAGTATAATGCATTTTTGTATTTCAAGATGCTATATAATATATTTTATTCAGTTTCGATGTGATTCATCATACTTTGATTCTATTGTGTTCAGTCCTTCTTTTTCTCCTATTTTAACTTTCTTTCTCACCCTCCAACTTCTTTCTATTAACGATTTGTTAATTCCTGGTGTTTGATTAGTCGATATGTGATATAGGATATGTATTATATCGATAAGCAATATCAGAACTTTTTGAGTCGTTACAGGAAGGCGAAGGACAATTAGTTAATTTGCTTCGAAATTGGAGTTGAAATGCCCGATAAATAGGTAAGCCTTAATTTATTGGTTGTTGATTTATTTTACCCCTGAGTTGGGTAGCCATTTGGTTTTTGATTTTCTTTTGAAGATATTCAGGCCCGGAGTGGCGTTTGTAGTTGTTCTGATCGAGCCATGCAGAGGAAATGCTGGTGAAATTTTCGATTTTATGAGTCTGAGTTTGTTTGGATGATAATTCAAGAATAATTGTTTTAAAATAATTGAGTTCGGAGCAATATTCTTCTTACCTTGTAATTTCGGGGACGAAATTCTTTAAAGGGGGAAGAATGTAATGTCCCGGATTTTGAACATTAATTACAAATATTTAAAATTGTTTTAAATATTGATTTGGCAATATTATTGGAATTTTATATCGAATTTATTTATTAAAATGGAACTTGAACGTTTAAAGTTATATTATAATTAAAATGACATGGTAGTCGTAATATGGAGTTTTGAGCTTTAATTGAATATATATGATCCGATATAATCAGAATTCTATAAAAAAAGAAACGTTGGAATCTATTTGATTTTATTTTTCTAATGAAAGAGAAAAATAAAGATATCATATTATAGATTGTAAGTTATGTCCAATTCAAATTTTCACATAATCGCTATGGAATTCGTTAATAAACGATAACGTTTATTTAATAATTTAAATAGGATTTTATATATAATTTGAATATCGTTTAGCCCGGATTTGTAAATATTGAGTTGAAAATATATACTTGTTTATTTTGAAGTTGTATAATATTTTATTTTGAGATATATGATAATAATTTATTATTCATATTGTTTTGAATTTAATTATATTTTATCGTTATTTTTATAGTCCATAGAAATAGTTGTTTTTAAAACAACCTCCCTTTTCGATGAAGCCAGTTTTATTGGAAAACGTATATTAATTATTGCTACATCTCCGGTTTGGAGCCAAACGGAGTTGTTTTGTCGGTAGATGAAATTTAAGGGTGAACCGATAGATAAATTGGGATCTAAATAGCACCATTTTTGCATACGGAGTCCGTTTTCAACAAAATTAGTTTCATTAGGACCGTAACGTCAAATTATACCACGATGTCCATTTTCGTAATTTTTGGAGTTCGTGTGTGTTGGTGCAAATTTAACGGTCAGCGTTAAATAGCGGTACCCTGTAAATAAAACCTACCTTATATTAGCCTATTGACATACATCACCTATTCCTCTGATGAATCACATCACGCATACCTAAAACATTTCAGTGGATAAAAAATATCTCTGTCTTCTATCCATTCTTATTCGAGGCAACGGGCTGATTGAAAAGGGGAAAACATGTTTCTTCTGTAAACCTCACGCCGACTTATAGTTGGAGTTGAAAACACATTGTGCTACGCCCTTTTAGAATCTTGAACCTATCTGCACACATCGACAGAAAGAGTGAAAGAAAACTCACTTCAACTTTACTCCTTCTATGCTACGGCTACCCCGGCTACCCAATGTAGGAAGTGATATCGTTCTTGTCTACTCCCCTCGCGTATATATATACACCCACTGCTACTTAGTTTCTTTCGCAAGATAAAACCCGAAAGCTTCATTGAACCAACCCAAAAACTAAATCTCTTCACAAACCGAAGTGAAGCCATTTCTTCATTGAAATTATCTAAAAAACTCCCACTTAAATTTTTCCTTCCAAGTTCGTGAATGTACCCGCAAGCCTTTATAAAAATAACTATATGTTAGAAGGAAAAATGGCCAACTGGGAGCTAAAGCCGGTTGGCTGTTGCATGGAAAATGGCATGGGGGTACGTGCTCATTTTGTGTTACTGGCAAGGAAGCATAGGATGCAATAAGGGAACGAGGGGGGAGGTTACGTAAGTAATAGTAGGATTTTAAAGTGGGGGAAGATAAAGAAAAAAATAACGGTAGAAGGCGTGAAGATGTGTAGAAAGAAACGCAGAGGGGTCGAGCACACGTGGGTGACTGGGCGAGGTTGAAATGGGGACTAGCGGATGGTTCTCAGGTGCTTGACAGTATTGGATGCAGTTCAATGTGAAGGCGGGCTGTCGAATGAGATAGCAGGGTGAGGAGAAGGAGCTGGGCTCGAAAATAGTGGAGGTGCCATACATCGGTGCGACATTTGTGGAGGCACTGGGTTGTCGGAGTTTGGGTTTTG
The DNA here is from genome assembly GCA_030737875.1 of Allium sativum. Taxonomy (NCBI): domain Eukaryota; kingdom Viridiplantae; phylum Streptophyta; class Magnoliopsida; order Asparagales; family Amaryllidaceae; genus Allium; species Allium sativum. Next base: position 163,399,317 of record CM060916.1, on the reverse strand, counting down.
TCATGGCGGAGCTCAGGACATCTGAGTATTTGTTAATAGTGGAAGAAGTCAGTGAAAGCAGCAGTAGTGGATGTGCAAGAGGATGATGCGGTGGGGTTTGCATGGGTTCTGGGTTCTAGCTACTGGTGGTCGACCGACCAATGGTGCTAGTGATGACTTGAGATGACTCAGTGGAATGAGGCATCAGTTATTGGGAGAGGAAGTAGCAGGTTAGATAAAGCATGAAATATTGCATAAATCAACTGTGTATACTTCGGAGGGGAAGGAGAGGATCGTGGGAGAAGATTAATGTGTGGGATGACATTTTCTGGTATTGGGTTTTTGGGCCTTTGGCGTTATAAAAAAAAGTTATATAGAAAGGGGTAGATTGTTTTAACGCAGGAAATGGGATGCTGCGTTAATTCAAAGCAGCAACGTGGGTACATGTATACAAAGGATGAAGGGTTTCTAGTTGACTGGTGATGGGGGGTACGGAACGGTGGACGATGGAGCTATGTAAGGTGGCGAGAATATTTGGTTTCGAACTAGAAAGATGGCTTGGGAAAGGAACTGTAGTGAACATGGTTAACGGGAAGATAAGGACATAACAAGAGGTAATAAAAATTAAATTTTCTAATCCAAGAATTTGAAATATAATTAAGGTATTTGTTAGTTAATAAATTCGTAAACTTATAATGTTAATAACTTTTTACTTGTAGTCACAATTGGGTGGGACTGGTTGTACTGGAATCGTCGTTACGAACACTACATTCTGGAAACAGTTTGAACGACATTGAAAGCTAATGGAAATTCTAGTTAAATTGAACGGCCGTTTAATATAACTTGGACTGAATCTTTTAAACGACAACGGAAACCAAGATGAGTTTAACTCACTCGGTTTATCCCACAAATAATTTATATAAGTATGGTTTTTTTGTGTGCAATATTTGCTAATGGTTGATGATTGGATGACTGTTTTCATGTATGCTGAATATTTTAAATATTCATTGATTAAATTAAACATTTGTTTAATTTAATCACATTAAATTATTATTTTAAATATTCGATTCCAGAAGAGGTAATTTACCTTGTTAGTTATATTTATTATAATATAAACATATTAAATAAATAATTGAATGATTGATTGAATGTTATAAATTGTTTGTTGACCATCATTAGTTGAACTGTTTATTTCTGTTTATCGTGATAAATAAATATATTTTCATATTAAATTTGAGAACCCCTTTGTGATGCAGGGAAGGACATGTTGGAGAAATTCAACCGGATTCCTCAAATATGTTGTTTACTTATATAAAATGTTTAATCAATCCGATTGATTGTTGATTGTTGAAACCAAATTCAACATTTGTTTGATATTAACCAATGGGTGATATTGGTTGAGTAATTATCGACAGATGGCCTTTAAGTGAATCGTTTTATGGAAATTGATTTACCGTTAGGTAAATCAATGGAAATGAATTTATAAATTTGTTTTATAACTAAAGATAGAATTTGAAATCCATTTTATATAGATTATTATGAACTGAAGTTATTAAAGGAAATTAATAATTATATTTATCTTGTAATTATTAAACGAGTATATAAAACGAGATTCATACCTTACTGAGTTTTGTAAGCAAATGAGCAGCGATTAACCAAATGGTTAAAAGTTGAATGATTGTTTTTTTCAATAAAAATTAAATGAGATTATTTAATTTAATTAGATGGTTAATTAAACCATATGAAAATGATTTTGAGACACCCCACGTCCGTTAATGTCACTCACTAAGGGAATGCATTAAGTTTCGTGAAGCGCTATAGGTAAATAGACACAGAATAATTACAAGACAGATATAAATAAGGCAGTAGGGGAAAATTTAAATTTTTATTTTAAACATAAGTCATAATACCGTGGCCCACAATTTCATAAGTTATGAAAACCATTACAACAAAATAACTTTTGTCTTGCACCATCAGAGCACATAAGTAAATAAAAAGCATCATTTCCCCAATAAAAAGAGTTAAGCCATAGTAGAGACAAGAACTTGAGCCATACTTCAGAAGTAGCTCCTAGCAAGATGACGTATGATTCCTGATCAAGTCCGAGTGTTTCCTACCTGAGAACCTGGAGGGGAGGGGGAATGGAAGAAAGAAGGAGAAACAACATGGTCAGACATAAAGTCTGGCGAGTCTAGTTACTTTTAGCCAGTAGACAAATAAAAGCAACATGATAGGTATATAAAGTGGATAAGAGAAATCACTACATAAATGGCAAGTGTAACAAGGTAAGCAAGTTAAGGTGTATGTGCCTCACTAATGATTACTTTGCACTATTACTAGTATAACTGAAATGAGATGATCCCTTCCACTATGAGTTGGTAGGCTTAGGTCACACGTCCAAGTATACCCTAACCACTACCCTAATCGATCGGCTCCCTGCCCTGTAGATGTCATGTGTTGGCCCCACAGTAGGAGGTATCACTTCCTAAAGTGGCAACCCATGGTGTGCACAACCATATCTACTGGTGTCACGGTCGTCTTAGCCCCCTCTGCCTGGTCCATGCACGCACATGTCCCCGGTCGGTTTGCGCCGCTCACACCATCCGCCTCGTTTGGATCTCTTACGATCAATCAGTAAGCGTGCCCCTTCTCCACTTAGTATGAAGGTATTTACTTGATACCAACTCCGGGTTACTGACAGAAATGGGTCCCACAAAATATGATACAAGCTCTCCCCCTTGTCTTGTATCTCCAATAGGTTTTCCACTAACTATGTATACCATTAGGTGTCTTTAATTACATAGCCCTATACTAGTTATGCTTACCCTAAAGGGTGTCTTTAATTACATAACTTCGTTACATTATCTACCAGTTATGTATACCATTAGGTGTCTTTAATTACATAACCTTATTGGGTTAAGTTCGTGGGCCTATATGTAAATATTACCCACCCCCTCTTAACCTACCCACTACCCATTCAATTTTACTTAACCCTAACTTAAGTTCCTAGTCATATTAAATTAGGTTAAGTAGTCCATTTCATTACCATGTCCAATTATGGTTATAATGGGCTAGACCTCCCGTATTAGGCCTATAACGTGTGGATGCTGGATATGCTAGTAGGATCCGGGCAGTCTTATTCCACAGTTGGGCCTAACCTCGTGTCTTAGTCCGATCAATATTTAAGTACTTAGACCTCCAACATTATGTTCAAAATTAGTGTGTAACGATACGGATTTCGCCGGGACCTAATCGTTCGCTAAACCGACCAAGACCGTTCGAATCCCGTATGCGCTAACTCTGGGCATACAACACGTCAGAACAAATAACAAAAGACTTTTATAAACATCATAATAATGTTACATCAGAGTACAGAATATATCAGAGTATATCGAAATATAATACAGCGGAAGATTAATTTACAATAAATGTAATACAATGTAGCAGAAATAAATAAATAAAACAGCGGAAGACTATCAATAACTGGACACAGCTTTAAGCTTCAATCCAGAATCCTGCTTAATATATATCTACAAAATAAACTACTCGACTGCCCATGTGGAAAATAAGGGCACCCGAGTTTGCAAGGGAAAAGCAAACTACAGGTCAGTCATGGGATTGGTGTGAGAAACTCTAAAATAGTTTTAAACTTTTATAAATGATATGGCAAATCACAGGACCACGCCGCCAACGCGGAACGGGTTTACCCCCATGAATGCTAGTGTATAAACAACAATCAATATAGATATATGGATCTACTATGCATCAGTCAACATGCGATATCCCAATCTACCCATTTAGATTAATCACCACACTTAGATTTTCCAAATCCAATTCAATTTATAGAAATTATTCCTTTGGACTTTATTTCCCGATTTCCATTTCAAATCATTTGAAATACATATCTAGCTTTCTATATCAAAGTAGATTTCACTTCAGGATCTCAAATCAAATCATTTGGAAGTATGAATTCCAAATCATAACAATGCATACAAACGAGTATGCAACCAAATATCGGGCTCCCCCTAGACAAGGCAAAGGGCACGCACCTAAGTAACTCGACATATATATGTGCACCTCCCACGCATGGAGCAGGCTAAACCGATGATGCACCTCCCACGCATAGAAGCATACACCGCCCATCTCACCCATACTTTTAGTCGTCCGGGTTACCAGAATCTTTAGCCACACACTAAATCATTTTTATATCCCGAATTGGGGAAAATCATTTCACAACATAATAATCACAAGTACTTTAAAATCTATATTACTTCACATCAGCAATTCACACATATGATCAGTCACTATTAATCACATAACCTTTGAGCTCGTACGTCACAAAGAAGGGTGTTAAGCAAGAGAATAAATTCTCCGCCACCAAATAGATACATCATTAATAGCAACTAATCGAATATGTGATGAACTACAATGTAAAACCATAATATATTTCCAAATCATTTCGAAATCATCGGGTTTTAGCCCTCGAAATCCTTTCTGTTTTATAAAACGTTTTTATAAAACACTCCCTGTCCAAAATCGGGAATACTATTCTTTTCACTTAAGAAAAATATCATTTCAAAATCATTCATTAAATGTGAAATGATCACTACAACAGCGCTACACATCTCATAGTCAAATCGTGAAGTATTTCATAAGATGTTAGCGTACCAGTATTTCTACGTAACCCAGTGCTAAATGGAAAAGCATATCTTGCTCATAAACTGGTCGAGCACAATCCAAACAATCAATCAAACAATCAATCAGTGGCTTAAGCTTGGTGATAGTAACACAAGTTATTTCCACAAAGTTGCGAACGGTAGAAGGCGTACTAACACAATATGTAGCATTTGGAAAGACGGAGTTGAAATTTGTGATCATCAAAGGATAGAGGAGGTTTTTACTGAATTTTATAAAGGAATCTTTGGTGAACGCATTGAGAATCGTGTGAATGTTGATTGGAAGATGCTGTATCCTTCGTCTGTTGAGCTTAGTGGCATTGATACGGAGTTCTCAGAAGAGGAAATTGTCGCGGCTTTAAACGAAATGCCTGGTGATAAAGCCCCTGGCCCTGATGGTTTTCCTAACTTCTTTTATAAGAAATATTGGGATGTGATTAAACAGGATGTTATTAACATATTTAAAGAATTTCATTCTGGTTCCTTGAGATTGGACATGTTGGGATACGCTAATGTTGTTTTGATCCCTAAGAAAGGAGGAAATGTCTCGGCTGCGGATTTTCGACCTATTAGTCTCTTAAATAGTAGTTTCAAATTGATCACTAAGGTTCTCGCAAACAGACTGAAAGCGAAGATGGACAACCTGATTGATGTTTCGCAGACGGCATTTATTAGAGGAAGATTCATTCTTGACGGTGCGGCACTAGTCCAGGAAGTTATCTCCCATAGTGATAGACATAATGTGCCCTGCGCAATCCTAAAGCTGGACTTCGCTAAGGCCTTTGACACAGTTGACTGGAGGTTTATCATGGATCTTCTTAGAGCGAGAGGCTTTCCGTGTAAATGGCTAAACTGGATTCATTGCATTTTAACTTCAAGCAGATCCAATATTTGTGTCAATGGAGTGGCTGGCAAAACTATTGTATCCAAGCGTGGGCTGCGCCAGGGTGACCCACTTTCCCCACTCCTCTTTGACTTGGCTGCCGATGTCTTTTGTCGGATCCTTCAGGTGGCAAGTTCTAACGAGATTATTCAAAGCTTTGGGCGTGATCACATCATTGGGGGTATTAATTCTCTACAATATGCTGATGACACTATTATTTTTTGCAACCCTGATTGCACGAATATTGCCTCTTTAAAATTTTTGCTTTATGCTTTTGAAAGTTGTTCTGGCTTAAAGATTAATTTTCATAAGAGCAGTGTTTACACTTTGGGTTGTAGCGTTGATGTGAACAGGAAATGCGCTGAGATGCTCAACTGCATGCCGGATTCTTTCCCTCTCAAATACCTTGGAGCTTACATTCGTCCAAAGAGATTGATGAAGAGTGATTGGCAATATGTGATTGATAAAGTGGACAGGCGATTAGCGAGGTGGAAAGGTAATTGTCTATCAAAGGCTGGACGTCTGGTGCTGGTGAACTCTGTTCTGGCGGCTATCCCTTTGTACTGGCTTTCTTTCTATTCGTGTCCGGGTTGGGTTGTTCAGAAGATTGATGCTGTTCATCGGAATTTTTTCTGGACCGGTACGAAGGACACGCGCAAAGCTTGCTGTCTAGTGTCGTGGGATCAGGTGTGCAAGTCCAAAGATCAAGGAGGTTTGGGTGTCATCAACTTGAAAAATATGAACTCTGCACTACTTTGCAAATGGCTTTGGATTATGATTAGCGAAAAGAAAGTCCTCTGGAAGGAGTGGATCTTAAGCACTTGCTATGGTGGTAGATTTGACTGGAATGCGGACGTTTCCCATTGCTCAACATTCTGGCGTGGTGTTATGGCAAATGTTCACTGGATGAAGATTGGGACTGAGATTGTAGTTAAAAACGGCCGAAGCATCTCTTTCTGGCATGACTGTTGGTTGCTTCCTATCCCTTTGCGTAATGAATTTGCCGATCTGTTTAATATTGCATGCAACAAAAGTGCTTCAGTCTGTGCAATGTATAATGCGAATTCCGCCAACTTTAAATGGAACTTGTCCTTCAGTCGTATTGTAGCTGGTAATGCTCTGCTTCAACTTTGTGGCCTAATTCGTTTGTTAGAAGATGTACACCTTCATAGCAATGAGGAGGATGACTTTGTGTGGAAGATTGGTGGTAACTTTTGTGTGAGTGCACTTTATAAGTTAATGAACTTCGCAGGAAGAAAGTACGATGGATTCATGAGAATGTGGAGTTTTAAGGTCGTACCTGCTAAGGTCAGGATACACATGTGGACGATCATGCACAACAAGCTCAATACAGTGAAAAGATTACGGCTAAAGGGTGTTCAAGTTACTGGGGGATGTGCTTTCTGCACCGACGATGACGAGGATTATCAGCATCTTTTTGTTGATTGCGATTTCGCCTTTTATGTGTGGACGAAGTGTTTAGTTAGCCTTAATATCTGCTTAGACTGGTCTTACTTCATCTCTGACCAATTTCTTTTCTGGAATAGCACTATTATTACATTACCTGACACTGACATGCGCCATATGTTTGCTCTTTTGAACTTTGCTTATGTTTGGATCCTCTGGCATGAACGCAACTCACGAAAGTTTAAATGCAAAATGAAACAGCCCAACTCAGTAATTTTTCGCATACTTAATTTTGTTTCTCTTTGGTCAGGCAAGGAAGAAATCAGGTTTGTTGACACTATCGGATCTAGAGAGATGGACAGGGCCCGTGGTAGCAGAGCTTGATGTTGCCATGTTTCACTTTACTGGGCTTGCATGCTGTTTATTTGTAGTTTCATAAAATTTTTTGGGCTCTATGTAAACATGCCTGCGTGCATGTATTTTGATTGTACATATTTATGTAAATATATGTAACTATTGTAACTAGTAGATAGCTCTATGTATGCTGAACACGTTGTACTAGTCTTATGCTTAATGAATGAATGAAGGCGTGAATCTAGTGATTCACTACCTTTTTGCATCAAAAAAAAAACATCAAATACTGAAACCAACAGATATCATATCGGGAATAACGATATCGATATCTTCCAAATTCCCATCACAATATTCGTATAATCACAGAATCCAATATCGAAATATTCCGAAGATTATTTCCATTCCAAACCATTCCAATTTATTCGTTGGAAAATTTTAGTTATTTAAAACCATTTCTCAATCTAATTTATTTATTTAAAAATAGTCGGATTATAATTCGAGTTAATAAATAGTTCATTTCAATAAAAATATATTTTTATCTTTTCAAATATGGAATTTTTCATCCCAATTATTTTCAAATCATTTCTTATGATTTTACATAAATCATTAATATTTTTAATAATTTTATCAAGGTCCGTACAGTTGATTTCCATAAACGGTCATCGAACTGCACTTACAACGACCTTTTCCAAATTTGATTTGGACATAATTCCAAATCCAACCGTTAGATTTCTAATTTCTTGTATTCGTTAGAAATCTCTTTTCGATACAAAGTCAACGGTTCCGGTTTTAGGAGAATCCGACGGTCGAATCTCCCGTAATGTCCGTTCGAAGTCGATGGTCGAAATTCGCGAACTGCCCAGCACGGCGCATTCTATTCAGGCCATATAATATATATTATATATTTCACGATTTCCATTTAAAACATATTTTATAAATTGTTTGAAAACGATTTCAATTTCTATTCTGGCTCAAGTTCTTCAACTTTTCAGTTTCTAAGAACTTTCTAATTTTTCAAAAATTTGGCTAACACCCTAAATTTTCGAATTTTGTTGGCATAACCTCCCCGGGAGCACCAGGAAAATCCCGAAATTGCCATACAGGCCTCTCCAATCCAAAAAGAAAAAGAAAAAGCCAAGCGGCTAGCCAACCGGCTTATAAAATCATCATACCCAAACAAAACAGTAAATATGTACCTATTTGTCGGGCATACAATTTTATTCCTCTTCTCTAGCCTCCTTGCTATGACCTGTTCTATATATCGTATATGTATATTTTCATATAACGCCCATATATACATTTTCATATGACGCTTATATATATATATATATATATATATATTCAGTCAACGCATATATAATTTCACACAACGCATATATAAGCCAAACATAATATTATTAGCGAACTAATAATATTTCCATCGCATGACAATTTTATATATTCCATATATACGCTAAAAAGGATAATTTTAGCGAACTAATATTTATTTTAAGGTGTGACTATTTTATATACTCATGTGTTAAAAATGTTATTTTAACAAACTAGAATTCGTTTCAATGTATGACTATTTTTATTACTTCACATATATGATAAAAATGTTATTTTTATCGTTCAAAGATTTTTTTTTCAACACATGAATATTTCATATACTTCATATATACGATAAAATGTGAATTTTATCGTTCTAACAATTTATTCAACATATGAATATTTTATTTACTTCATACATACGATAAAATGTGAATTTTATCGTTCAAACAATTTATTCAACATATGAATATTTTATTTACTTCATATATACGATAAAAATGTGATTTTTATAATATCAACATTAGTATAAAAATGTGATTTTTATAGTATCAACATTAGTATAAAAATACGATTTTTAAATATATAAACATCATATTAAAAAGGTGATTTTTACTATGAACAACATAGAAAAGATTGCGTCGGAATTTCGGGCAAATCCAAACGGCTCAGAAATTCAGAATAGACTGAAGGAGTGAAACCCCAAAGGTGAGAACTCCTCACTGTAATTTTTTATACAGTTATTTATTTCATAACTACATATATGAACTGTTCCCCGTCATCCACAGACCATGGACGACTTGTTTGTTTGATTGTATTGTGCAAATTGATTGTGATTGTGTATATGAATTAAATAAAACATTCATATGTTGAATAAATTGTTTGAACGATAAAATTCACATTTTTATCGTATATATGAAGTAAATAAAATATTCATATGTTGAATAAATTGTTTGAACGATAAAATTCACATTTTTATCGTATATATGAAGTAAATAAAATATTCTCTCCCCCTAGACAAGGCAAAGGGCACGCACCTAAGCAACTCGATATATATATGTGCACCTCCCACTATGGAGCAGGCTACACCGATGATGCACCTCCCACACATGGAAGCATACACCGCCTATCTCACCCATACTTTTAGTCGTCCGGATTACCCGAATCTTTAGCCACACACTAAATCATTTTATATCCCGAAGTAGGGAAAATCATTTCACAACATAATAATCACAAGTACTTTCAAACTATAGTACTTCACATCAGCAATTCACACATATGATCAGTCACTATTAATCACATAAGCTTTGAGCTCGTACGTCTCAAATAAGGGTGTTAAGTAAGAGAATAAATTCTCCGCTACCAAACAGATATGTTATCAATAGCACTAATCGAATACGCGATGAACCACAATGTAAAATATAATACATTTCTAAATCATTTTAGAAATCATCGGGTTTAGGCCTCGAAATCCTTTCTGTTTTATAAAACATTTCTATAAAACATTCCCTGTCCAAAATTGGGAATATATTCTTTTCACTTAAGAAAAATCTCATGTCAGAATCGTTCATTAAATTTTGAAATATATAAAATCGCTGAACACCTTATAGTCAAATCGTGAAGTGTTTCAAAAGGTGTTAACATACAGATATTTTTACCCAACCCAATGCTAAATGTAAAAGCATGTTCTGCTCGTAAACTGGCCGAGCACCATCCAAACAATCAATCAGTCATAATCAATATCAACAACCAAGTGTATTTGGTTTACACCGCATCTCATGTTTTGGTAAATTTAATCACCATTCATTCATTCAAATCTAATTAAAGATTTATTCAATGTCCAATTGGTTTCATCTCTAAAATCATTTCATATTGATGGGTCTACTTTTTGGAAATTAATCCTGCTTTTACTCGGGTTAAAGAACTAATGTCATTTAAACACAGTTCACGACAAACCTTAAATCCAATTTGATATTAAATACAAGGCTCTGAATAGAAAATATATCGACTTATATTCAATATCAAATTCTGAAACCAACAGATATCATATCGGGAATAACGATATTGATATCTTTCAAATTCCCATCACAATATCCGTATAATCACGGAATCCAATATCTAAATATTCCAAATATTATTTCCATTCCAAACCATTCCAATTCATACATTGGAATATTTTGGTTATATTAAAACCATTTCTCAATCCAAATTATTTATTTAAAAATAATCGGATTGTAATTCTAGTTAATAACTAGTTCATTTCGATAAAAATATATTTTTATCTTTTCAAATATGGAATTTTTCATCCCAATTATTTTCAAATCATTTCTTATGATTTTACACTAATTATTGATATTTTTAATAATTTTATCAAGGCCCGTACAGTCGATTTCCAACAACGGCCACCGAACTGCACCTATAGTGACCTTTTCCAAATTTGATTTGGACATAATTCCAAATCCAACCATTAGATTTTAGAAAGCTCTTTTTGATACGAACCCAATGGTTCCGTGATTATACAGATCTTGTTATGGAAATTTGAAAGACATATTTATATCGTTATTTCCAATACGATATTTGTTGGTCGTAGAATTTGATACTGAATATAAGCTGATATATTTTCTATTCAGAGCCTTGTATTTAATATCAAATGGGATTTGGGTTTGTCGTGAATGGTGTCTTCATTAACATTGTTCTTAAACCCAGTTGAGAAAAAGATTAAATCATTTTATTTAGATTTAATTAATTGGAATTGAATTGGAATTGATTTTTTTTTGGGTTTATCGTAAACGGTGTTTTAAATAACACTTGTTCTTTAACCCGATAATTAATGAATGTGATTTTGGGTTTACCATGAACCGTGTTTTAAATGACATTGGTTCTTTAACCCAGTTAAAGACATGATATGATTTCCCAAGTTAAATAATCATTGATAGTGATTTTTGGGAAGATTAAAACCAAGTGGAGTTTTAATGAATCTTTAATTAGATTGAAATGATTGAGAATGGAGTATCACCAGTTTTGCTTCAGGCGATAGTAAATCTTTAATTAGATTTGAACGTGAAATGGTAATTGAATTACCGATAACACAGTGGTGTTAGATATGATGTTTGACCAGTTTTACTTCATGGGATGAATAGGTTGGGGTTGAGAAATTTAAAACAAATGATTACTTCGGTAAGGTTCGTTAATCTCTACTAGTTTGGATAAACCATAATTTGGTTTGAATTGATATTCAAAGGAAGATTAAAGAATAAATTTAAGGAATTTATCTTTGATAAAATTAATGGGAACCTTTCCCAAAGTATAAGAATATTTGAATAAAAGAATATTCTGAATTGGAATGAGGCATATGTTGTGTTTGTGTAACACTTGTTTATTATATACGCGAGTTATTCAGAAAGACCGGGTTTATCCCATTCTGAATAACTGATTCGACGATGTGTCGAGGATGAAGACGGTGGTCGAATACCGGAGGTCTTCACATTGTTTGGGTGATTACTGATGATCTTGATTGGGCTGTACACCCAAGAGGAGGGAATCAGTTGGTGATCGTCCAGATGTACTTGGAGATCGATGGATATGCGAGGTACAAGGTGCCTCCGGTTTCGTTCAGACCAAGAACGAACTTGTAAATGGACTGTGTGTCTGACATTGGATTTTATTATGTGTGATTGATTTCTATTAAATACATATCTGTTTGGCGGCGGAGAATTTATTCTCTTGCTTAACGCCCTTCTCTGAGACGTACGAGCTCACGGGTTATATATTGATGGATATCAATCGCCTGGAGTGAATTGCCTGTGTGGCATGCCTAAGTGGCAATTGATCGAGGCTTCTATTGAAAAGCAAAGTCTTGTGGTTGATGATCAAAGCACCGCCTGTGTGGCATAGCTTTGTGTAACATTGATTCACGAGCCTCACACCCCGGTTGTTAACCAGAAATGGGAGAGGACATCAGGGAGGGCATGCGTTTCCTTCTAGCTAGGGTGGTGTCAATGACCTACCATCCCTGACATTTACATTATTTTCACCTGTATGGTTGTTGCTGTTGCGAGTCGCCTCAGATATATCGGTGACTATGTGGAGCCGATGGAGTCATAGGACACATTTACGCCTTAAAGGGCGGGGAAACGCAGTGTTCAGGCATAATAATCCACATCGGTGGACCGACCCTGACGATCCATGGGGCAGTTGCGGCTGTTCCTAAGACTCGGGCTAGACAGTCTCGAATTTGGTAGAGGATGATCCCTTTCCTCGGTTCACAGACGGAAATCCAATTTCCAAATACGTGACTTTGCGGTTTTGATTGTAGAGCCTAATATTGGCGACATGATATATGGTACCCATGCCATCTATGATTGATACTTATGATTGAAATTGTTTTGACACTATACACTTATAGTAATAACAAAAGATGAAATTTAGTGTATCAAGCATGCTTTGGCTATTATAAGGTAAAACCCTATCCTCCGGCTTGCGTTGCATTGTGTGATGGGACCTGGGTCTTATAATAGCTTCATTTTTCTTTATTTAGCATTGCGCTGTTGGTTATATGCACTGGTATTCTTGGAAGGAAACCCGTTCCATGTTATACGGCGTGGTCCCTTGACTTACCTAACTTTAAAATAAAGATTAATAACTGTTTTAGTTCTCACACCAGTCACATGACTGGCCTGGAGTTTATTATTTTAACCTAAACTCTGGGTGCCCTTATTTTGACATGGGCAGCTAGTAGTTTTAGTTCTGCAGATTTATATTCACAGGATCTTGATTTGCAGCTGGAATGATATCCGGAAAGCTCTGTATCCATATATCTCTTTCAGTTGTGTATTGTAATATTTTTCCGCTGCAATGTATTTAAATGTAATTTAAATCTCTGATATTTTCTATGTAATATTTATTCATACACTGTATATTCTTGTATTCTGTTGAATTGTTGTAATATACAATGAAATGTTCTTCTGTTTGTGTCTGATTTGTCGTGTTCTCAAAATAATCAAGGGTTTCGAACGGTCTTGGTCGGTTTAGCGATCGATTCGATCGAGTGAAATTCATTGTTGTCAAATAGTGGCTGCTGGATGTGTCGGTTGGGTTTGGGCAGACTTCCACCACTAATGTAACCTAACCTTGTGTCATAAGTACAATTTACAATTCCTAATTGTAAATAACTAAACGTTCCAAATTAATCCAAATCTACCTATGTCATTATAGGTAACTATTTCTATGTTTTCCCCATTTGAATTACATGTCCCATTTCATATAAACATTAAATAAATCATGCCAATTATAATCCCTTTTTCCCTGTTTCCTCTCTAACGTATTCGTACGTATTTTGGCGGCATCTAGGCTATAAAGTAGCCTAGCTATAACAATAAAAAGGGAATATGACAAGGTTGATAGTTTCAACATGTGCAACGACCCGGAAAATCTGAACCAATTTAATTTTTTTTAAATTGGCTAAAGTAGTGGATTTTAAATATTTAAAATAAATATTTAAAATAATAGCAATGAAAAGTGAGTTTGAATCGACGTTTGAAAACGAATATAATTAATTCTAATTATAAACAAGGCCTGAAATGGCGCGACAGTTTCAAAAATTGAATTTAAACTTTGACTGACTGTACCAGGTGCAAAATAAAACGGATTTGAGTGAAACCAAAAATATTTAAATCTGTTAGTGAATACCTTTCTAACGAATCTGAAAAATCAAAGTTTCATAGCGGAAATCAAAAGTTATGGCCAAATGAATTTTCAGAAAGGTCGCTATGGAATTCATATAGCCCGTGAAAATGGCCATTTTGCAAACGACCTCAGAATTCGACGAAACCACTTTTGTTGGATCCAGGATGTTAAACTATTGCTAGGTTTCAAATTTCATAATTTTTGAAGCTAGTATGTGAGCGTGGCAAAGGAAGATGTGTTTTGGTCAATTAAAGTTAAATTGGATCGACCAGAAATGGGACAATTTGCAAACGGTCTCAGAATTCGACGAAACTAGTTTTGTTGGGACCGTATCGTCAAAACATAGCTGGATTTATTTTTCTGGAATTTTTCGAATCAGTTTGTGGCCCCGGCAAATTGAAATGTACGTTCAAATCGAATATTGAATATTATACATTTTAAATTGAAGGAAAACTGACTGAAACAGTCGAATGGGCCTACGAAATATATCCCATTGTGTTCGGAATGGAGGTAAAATGCTAGGGACGACAGTCGTTGGGTTTAAAAAGGAGTTCATTTGTGAAAACCCTAATTTTTTGAAATATATATATTTCGGCCAATCAGAATTTATAAAAAAAAAATCCTCAGAAACCCCCCGATAAACGACGGAAGTAGCTCAAAACTTCCCGATCAATTTCCGGCCGCCACACACCTCGTTGACCCCCGACCCTTTGCAACTTTTTGAAGATCTCCCCGAGCTCTTCAAATCCATAGCAGCCTCGACCCCCACCATCGCGTATCCATCGAGATCCGCCCCTCCAAACATCCGCCGTTCATTGCTCCGCCGCCGCCACCTAGGACCATCAAACTGGCCCACTCCCCCATGCGCCTGAGCGCCTCCCCTAACTCGTCGACGCTGCGTAGGCCGATCTTCCTCTCGCTACACCATTTGATCGAAAATCGAGACCCTAGTTTTGAACCTTTCAGCTGAGAGGTACGGCTGTTTAATTAAAACTGTTTTTAACAGTTTAAAAGTGTTGCAAACTCTGATTTCACGATAAAAATCATATCTTTTTCGTTTCCTGTCGAATTTCAGTGAAACAAGAGACGTCGGGACCGTGAGGACGTCTTCTACATTCTAGAAGAGACCGCATATTTTTCTGAGCCTTCTGCCATTTTTGGTGGAGTGGAACCCAATGTGAGATTTCTAAATTATAAACGATATGGAAAACGACAATGTATAAATTATATAATCGATGTATGAGTTATATAAGCGTTGTACACTTCTTGTATAAGCGTTGTATAAGTTGTACGTCCGATGTATAAGTTATATATGTGTTGTAAAAATTATATATGTGTTGAAATAGAAGTGAAATGCTATATATAAATATATATATACGCCCCTCATCCACAAACCATGGACGATATTTATTGGTTGTGATTGGTGTGAAAATTGATTGATAGCGAACGGTTGATTGAAATTGTTTGTGGTTGAAATTGATTGATTGTGGTTGAAAAATACCCGTTTGTGGTTGAGAAATATTTGGTTGAACCCACATAGGATTAGTTTGTGGAAATGAAAAAAATATAAATGCCGCCTGCATGCAAACTAGATGCATGATTCCCCATTGTCAAAAGCTGCGAAGCTTTAAGGTAGAGCGAGGAGCCGTACTAGGGATGGTCCCGGTTTTAACTACCCTGCCGTTATGCTGCCGAAATTTTGAATAATATTCATGTGTTAGAATTAGTTTCATTTGTTGAACCTATATATATTCGTTGAATAGAAAACCTTCATGTGTTGAATCGATATTCATTCGTTGGATAGAAATTCATGTGTTGAATGGTATTCGTGTTTTAGATATAAAAATCACCTTTTTATCTATATATATAAACTATAGAAAACCTTCATGTATTGAATTGAAATTCATTCGTTGGATAGAAATTCATGTGTTGAATGGTATTCGTGTTTTAAATATAAAAATCACCTTTTTATCTATATATATAAACAATAGAAAACCTTCATGTGTTGAATTGAAATCCATTCGTTGGATAGAAATTCATGTGTTGAATGGTATTCGTGTTTTAAATATAAAAATCACATTTTTACTCTATATATATAAGCTATAGAAAACCTTCATGTGTTGAATCGAAATTCATTCGTTGAATTGAAATTCATGTGTTGAATGGTATTCATATTTTGAAAAAATTGTTTTATAATAAAAATCCAAATTTTATCATCGATATGAACAATATAAAATAATCTTGTTTCGAAAGAAATTGTTTTATAATAAAAATCCAATTTTTATCACCTATATTAACTATATAAAATAGTCGAGTTTTGAAATAAATTGTTTTTAAAAATCACATTTTTAGTATAAACATGAATTTTTAAAAATAGTGAAGTGTTGAAATAGAAAACAGTTGGATAAAAATATCATTTTTATCAAATGTATGAAATTCATATAGTTTTGAAATCGAAGAATCGATATAAATATATATAAATAGAATTGAAATATATCGAATAACGAAGCCTCAGTTCATATTTTGAAACCGAGATTTTAAACGATTAGTGCGGGAGATCCGACCATCGGATTTTCCAGAAATCGCAACCGTTTGGTTCGCTTTGGAAATATCTTTCCAACGACACCAACTTTGTAAAAATCCAACGGTTGGATTGTCTGGAATGTTTAATTCAAATCTGAAGAAAAACAGTGCCAGAATCGATTATATATATATATAAAAATATAATTATATTTAATCGAATAACGACGTTGTAGTTCGTATTATGAAATCGAAACTTCAAACGATTATACTGGGAGATCCGACCGTCGTATTTTCCCGGAACTAGAACCGTTGGATTCGTTTTGAAAAGATCTTTCTAATGATGTAAATTTTATGAAGATCCAACGGTTAGATTTTCAGATATGTGTAAATCTAATCTGAAGAAAAACAGCGCCACGGCCGCGCTATGGCCAGAAGCGTCGTTCTGAATAAATTGGCTATTTTAAAATAAATAAAAATAGTGATAAATCGTTATAAAATATTATAAACGATATGGATGTGAAATTTAGAAACTAACCGAAGGTTGGCTAAGTCGAATGGTTTCCTGGGTGTTGATCTGATGTTGGTTTCGGCCTTCGCGGTTAATATTTGGGAAATCGTTCTCTTACTGATTCACGGTTAGTGACTAAGGAATTGAAATGATGCGTAGTAGTGTTTGTGTAGCACTTGTTTATTATATACGCGAGTTGCTCAGAAAGACCGGGTTTATCCCATTCTGAATAACTGAATCGACGATAAGAAATCGAAGATGAAGACGGTGGTCGAAGACCAGAGATCTTCACCTCGTTTGGATGGTAACCGAGGCCTTGATTGGGAGGCATCCCGAAATATGGATAATGAGTGGTGATCGTCCAGACGTACGTGGAGGTCGATGGGTTTGCGAGGTATATAGTGCCTCCGGTTTCGTTCAGACCCAGAACGGACTTGCAAATGGACTATGTGTCTGAAATTGGAATTTATTCTGTGTGATTGATAGCTATCAGTTGTATGGCATGAATTGCCTGTGTGACATGTTAAGATGCAGTGATCAGGGCTTCTGTTGAAAAGCAAAGTCTTGTGGTGATGATCAAAGCACCGCCTGTGTGGCGTAGCTTTGTGTATAACGTGAAATCGCGAGCCTCACACCCCGGTATGAACTAGAAACGGGAGAAAGGACCTCAGGGAGGGCCTGCGTTTCTTCCTAGCTAGAAGTGGCGTCAGTGGTTTTACACGCCCTGACGAGTTTGACTTATGTGGTTGTTGCTGTTGCGAGGCGCCTCGATTATATCGGTCGATCCGGGACCGATGGAGTCATTCGTTGGCTCACTTACGCCCCAAAGGGCGGGGAAACGCAGTGTTCAGGAATTTTAATCCACATCGGTGGACCGGCCCTGACGATCCAAAGGCTTGACAGAGTACTTGCCTAAGGCTCGGGCTAGGCAGTCTCGAATTCGGTAAGGACTATCTTTTGCCTTGGTTCATGACGGAAATCCAATTTCCAAATACGTGACTGTGCGGTTTTGATTGTATATATATATGGCGACATGATATATGGTACCCATGCCGTCTATGATTGATAGTTATGATTGAAATAGTTTTCGAAACCTATAAACACTAGTAATAATATCAAATGCTTTTGTTTTATTCGTATCAAGCATATTTTGGCCATTATAAGGTAAAACTCTATCCTCCGGTTTGCGTTGCATTGTGTGATGGGAACTGAGTCTTATAATGGCTTCATTTTTATAAAAAGCATTGCGATGTTTAAAGATTTACTTGTTTTTAAAGCACTGGCAATCCAATGGAGTAAACCCGTTCCACGAAAGTGGCGTGGTCCTGTGATTAGCCATATTATAAATATGTTGAGTAGATTTCTCATACCAGTCCCATGACTGACTCGTAGTTTGTTTCACTTTCAAACTCGGGTGCCCCTTTTTCTACACGGGCAGCCTTGTATTCAGGTTTTAGCTGGCTTTATCCGGATAGCTGGAGCTGAAGATGGATTCTATTATTTATCTCTTTTTATGCTGTTCAGCTCCTATTGTACATTATGTTTGTTTTTCTGCTATAGGAATTTATGTATAGCTGAACTGTATTTCTACTAAGTATGATCCTATGTACTGTGTAACTCTGATGATTACGTTTATCCAGTATTCTATTGTTCATTATCTAGTGTATTTATTTAATTCTGTCCTGCTATTATCTGTTTATTTGTTATATTCCAAGGATTACCCTTGCCACCGCCAGTACGGGGTTTGGGGCCGTCACACGTGGTATCAGAGCTTTGGTTAAGCTTAGTTCTGGAATATAACATATCAATGAACTCGTCAGAAATAGAACCAGTAGTGTTGTAGGACGGGTAACTCTATACAGATAGGATCAGTAATATCCTAGTATAAGTAAAGCAGAATGAAATACACCCCAGTAGACACATTTACATTGAAGTATTTGTAACTATGTTTTGCAATATCTTTTCTGTTGACCTGACACTTTGTCTGCTAATTGCAGACGTACTGGAAAATGAGTGACAGGAACAGAAGAAATAATCGTATGGCTCGACCAGCTAATGAGCCAGTTGTGCTCCCGCAGCCAGAATCAGATATAGAAGTTCTATTCAAGAGATTTCGAAATTTGGGTGGATCACCATTCTTAGGCAAAGAGTCCATTATGGAAACACAAGCTTGGATCCGTTCTGCAGAGAAAATCTTTGAGGGTTTAAAGCTGAGGGATGATCAGAAAAGATTACTGGCGTCTTAGGCACTCAAAGAAGAAGCTTTGTTTTGATGGGATTCAGTTATTAAAGATAATCCAGAAGGTGATATCACCTGGGATAGATTTAAAGTGATTTTCCTAGAAAGATTTACTCCTCCCGAAGCAACCGAGCGATTATGTGATGAATTTTCTTATCTGATACAAGGTGATATGACCGTCCCAGAATATCATAAGAAATTCAACGAACTTTCTCACTTTGCTCCTCATCTGATTCAAGATCCAAAGAGGAAAAATCTGAGATTTATTCATGGCCTGCAAAGGAAATATCAGAACAGTGTAATGAGGAATGTGAAGCTTCCTTTCTCTGAAATGATATACATGGCTTACCAGTATGAAGATCTCCATCAGAAAGGTATGTTGCGCGACGAAGAGGAAGTCAGTTCGAGTAACAGAGTGGAGTCTATGACTGATAGTCCTGAGGTCAGTAAGAATCCCAGTGCCAAGAGAAAAAGGGCTAAATCTGGGAAAGAACCGGCAATGGCTGCCATATGCCTTAACTGTAATCAGAAGGGCCATTTGTCCAGAAAATGTAAATCTTTAAAGAAACAGAAGAAGAATGAACCCAAATCTACTAAGAAAAAGAACCCACATGGTGAAAGGACATGCCATGAGTGTCATCAAGCAGGTCATATTGCACGGGAGTGCCAACTCTCAAAGGAACCTGAAGCAGTACGTATAAATGAAACAGCAGAAACTTCTGGGCCCTCAGATGTTATGGAAAGGCCGGATGTTTTAGGAGGCACGCTAACTGTCAAAGATATTCCAGTTAAAGTACTGTTTCACACCGGCGCGTCACGAAGCTTCATTGCCAAGAATGCAGCTAAGAAGCTGGATTTGAATTTAAAGAAACTCAAAGAACCAATGACTGTCCAAAATCCGGTCGGGGGTTCCATCGATCTCAGTTGGGTTTGTGGAGTGCCGGTTTCTTTTTCTCGTTATCAGTTTCCTACCATCGCGGTCGTCATGAATTTTACAGAGTTTGATCTTATCTTGGGGTTAGACTGGTTGACCAAGTATGAAGCTGAGGTTAAATGCGCCGACAGAGTCGTTAAGGCGAAGATTAAATTAGGTGATTATATAACCATTCCCTGTGAAGGTCAGAATGCTAATAGAAAAGACTTCTGGGCAGCTTTGGATGTTTCTCCTGTTCAAATAGAAAATATCCCTGAAGTCACAGAGAATATTCCCGACCTAGTGAAAGATATTCCTGTCGTCAAGAACTATGCGGATGTGTTCGAAGAAGTTGTTCGCTTACCTCCGCAGAGTGAAATAGATTTCAAAATTGCTTTGATTCCGAATGCAAGGTCGGTGGTTCACGCTATTCGAAGAATGTCCTTGAAAGAGAAAGAGGAATTAAACAATCAAACACGACAACTCGTATGGAAGGGTCTGATCAGGCCTAGTTTCTCTGATTGGGGTGCAGCAGTGGTGTTTGTCCCAAAATCTGACGGTACTCTACGGCTATGTGTGGATTATCGTGATTTAAACAAGCAGACAATAAAGAATAAATATCCATTGCCGCGAATCAATGATTTATTGGATCGTGTGAATGGAGCACAAGTATTTTCAAGGATGGACCTAGCTATAGGCTTCCATCAGCTTCGAATTGTCGAAGAGTGTGTTCCAATGACAGCATTCAGAGGTCCAGACTTATTTTACGAGTGGTTAGTAATGTCGTTCGGCTTATGTAACGCTCCAGCTTACTTCGTCGATTTGATGAATAGAGTGTTCAGAGGAGTTTTGAATAAATTTGTTCTGGTTTTTATTGACGATATTCTAATCTTCTCTAAATCAAAGGCTGAACATGAAAAGCATTTGGAACAGGTTCTGGAAATCCTCAGAAGGAATGTATTAAAAGCCAAACTATCCAAATGTATATTCTGGCAAGATGAAGTGAAATTTCTTGTCCACGTTGTATCGAAAGAAGGAATTGCTGTGGATCCAAGTAAAATCACGGCTATTCAAAACTGGAAGCAGCCCAATACTCCTACAGAAGTCCGCAGTTTTCTCGGATTGGCTAGTTATTACCGGAAATTCGTTAAAAACTTTTCGAAGATATTTGGTCACTTAACGAAGCTTACAAAGAAGCACTCTAAATTCAAATGGACTCCAGAATGTGAGGAGGCTTTTAAAGAGATAAAGTTAAGATTAACGACAGCTCCAGTGTTAACCATCATCGATGGCAATCAGGATTTGAAAGTCTGGACAAATGCCTCTAGAGAAGGCCTTGGCGCAGTGTTAATGCAAAGGGGCCAAGTGATTGCTTATGATAGCCGTCAACTGAAGCCACACGAGAAAAACTACGTCACTCATGATCTTGAGTTATTGGCTATAGTATTCGCTTTGAAAATCTGGAGACATTATCTTCTGGGTGAGAGATTCGAACTGTTTACAGATCACCAATTGTTGAAGTATCTGTTCACCCAAAAGGACTTGAATCTGAGGCAGCAACGTTGGCTAGAGTTTCTTGCAGCATATGACTTTGAGATTATATACACTCCAGAGAAAGCCAATGTCGTGGCCGATGCGTTAAGCCGAAAAAATGAAATGATTGCCAGTTTTATTATCACGACTTCATTGATAGATAAAATATCTGCTCTTCAGAAGGATGATCACTTCATTCAGAAGATCAGAGAGATAATTCAACAAGGCAAACCCTCGAGTTTTCAAGTTGATAATGAGGGGATTCTAAGGCTGAAAGGTCGAATCTGTGTCCCTAACATTTCTGAGCTCCGAAAGGAAGTACTGGATGAATGCCACAAGTCAAAACTTAGTATCCATCTGGGAGTAAGCAAAATGTATAACGACATCAAACGCACTTTCTGGTGGAAGTCGATGAAGAGGGACATTTCTTTATATGTTAGCCGATGCCCTACTTGCCAACTAGTCAAGAGCGACCA
Source organism: Allium sativum (assembly GCA_030737875.1). Lineage (NCBI taxonomy): Eukaryota > Viridiplantae > Streptophyta > Magnoliopsida > Asparagales > Amaryllidaceae > Allium > Allium sativum. Next base: position 163,376,833 of record CM060916.1, on the reverse strand, counting down.
ACAGAAATTGGCTGGATTGTTGCAACCGCTGGACATTCCTGGTTGGAAGTGGGAACATATTTCCATGGACTTCATAGATGGTTTGCCCAGAACCAGAAAAGGAAATGATAGTATTTGGGTGATCGTAGATCGCTTCACGAAGACCGCCCATTTCATACCTGTCAGATCAAACAGAACTGCTCAGAGTCTGGCGCAGATATACTTCAAGGAAATTGTTAGACTTCACGGAGTGCCGGTCAGTATAGTTAGTGATAGAGATCCAATATTCACTAGCAAATTCTGGGAGGCATTTCAAGTAGAACTGGGAACAAAGCTGAACCTAAGCATTGCCTATCATCCTCAGACAGATGGTCAAACTGAGAGGGTGAATCGTATACTAGAAGATCTATTGCGGGCTTGTGTTCTAGATTTCGGTGGATCATGGGAAGACCATCTGCATTTGGCTGAATTCTCATATAATAACAGCTACCAAGCGAGCCTGACAATGTCGCCATTCGAAGCATTATATGGTAGACCGTGCCGATCTCGTGCTTGTTGGGTCGAACCCGGTAATAGACTTGTGTTGGGGCCAGATATGATTCGAGAAGCTGCCGACAAAGTCGATTTTATTAAGAAACGATTACTCGCCGCTCAAAGCCGACAAAAGAGCTATGCCGATAGGAGAAGAAGAGATATATCGTTTGCTGTTGGCGACTATGATATTTGAAAGTATCGCTGATGAGAGGAGTTATCCGGTTCGGTAAAACAGGGAAGTTGGCGCCCAAATTCATTGGTCCGTTTCCTATTCTGGAACGGATCGGAACTCTCACTTATAGGGTTAAATTGCCTGATTGGTTGCCTGGAGTTCATGATGTATTTCACATATCTCAACTTCGAAAGCACGTTCATGATCCAGACTTGATCGTGGAAGAAGCAGCTCAACAGGATATTGAAATTACTCCAGAACTAGCTGTGAGAAGAGAGCCGCTAAAGATCATCGGCAAAGAAACCAAAGAGCTGAGGAACAAGAAAGTTCACTTAGTCAAAGTGCAATGGAGTTGAGATCCGCGAGATTGTACTTGGGAAACTGAGGAGAGCATTCAGAAAGCCTATCCTAAGTGTCGAGTAGACATCTCTGATTGACTCCGGTGCAAGGTACATTTACCATACTTTGCATTACCAATTAGTTCTCTACTTTGTGGTTATTTTCTTTCCATGGATGTGCACTTTTAATTCTATAGTCTGTTTAATTTAAAAAGAGTGCATGGATTAATTAGTATATTTTTGAAAAGTTAAAAACAATTTGATTGTTGTTTGTGTTGTGTGATAGTAGATTTGATTAATTAAATTATTAAAACGATAGTTAATTTAATCAATAATGGAATGAATAGTAGAATTTATTCGATTAAATCACACATTGAACTGATTAGAAAATAGATAAAGATATATATACATGTGCATTATATATGTTTGAACAGGTAATTGGATAGCTGTTGAGTAAAGATTTTATTTGCGTGCCCGACAAATAGGTAAACCTTAATGAGTTGGATGCGAAATATTATTATATCAACTCCTGTGAATGCCATTGGATGCGGAGTGCTGGTTGTTCTGTGTGTAATAATAAATATCTCCATAGGATAGTGACAATTAATTTTGAACTACATTACATGGCATACTTCTGGAAGATAGGCATACTTCATCATATACCACATAAGCATTTGGAGCTTGTGTGACGAGGTGGAAGATTTACCATACGAGCGAGAGGCTTGTATGGCGATGACTATATTTTACAGGTTGAACTGATGACTGATATGGATTATTTAAATTGTAATGATAAAATTGCCAGATTAATAAAACCCCCACACGGGTCTGGAGTTGACAATAATCACGTCTCTCTAGTCATTAGATACGACACATGGACTATTTATTTCCCACACGGGACGAGGTGACGAGGATTTATCCTCTGGAGCAATTAAAATACACACTCCCTCAGGCTTTGACAGGGTGACGAGAATTTATTCTCTGGAGTTATTATCTATACACGCTCCCCTGTAAACACCAGAATATATCACTATAAATATGTGTATGCTTATTAGGATTTATTGGGTACCTAATTCGGCCCAATAAATTTCCAAACCTCTCCCCGTACAAAGGAGGTTATGGCGAAATTTTTTGAAAATTCTGGGTGTTAGCCAAATTTTTGAAGAATTTGAAAATTCTCAGAAACTGAAAAGTTGGAGAATGGAAGCCAGATTGAACGTAAGGTCGATTAATCAAACCACTTTCGACTTTGTTCCTTTTCAGGGACGAAAAGTTTTAAGTGGGGGAGATTGTAACGACCCGGAAAATCTGAACCAATTTAATTTTTTTTAAATTGGCTAAAGTAGTGGATTTTAAATATTTAAAATAAATATTTTAAATAATATCAATGAAAAGTGAGTTTGAATCGACGTTTGAAAACGAATATAATTAATTCTAATTATAAACAAGGACTGAAATGCCGTGGCAGTTTCAAAAATTGAATTCAAACTTTGACTGACTGTACCAGGTGCAAAACAAAACGGATTTGAGTGAAGCCAAAAATATTTAAATTTGTTAGTGAATACCTTTCTAACGAATCTGAAAAATCGAAGTTTCATAGCGGAAAGCAAAAGTTATGGCCAAATGAATTTTCAGAAAGGTCGTTATGGAATTTATATAGCCCGTGAAAATGGCCATTTTGCAAACGACCTCAGAATTTAACGAAACCACTTTTATTGGATCCGGGATGTTAAACTATTGCTAGGTTTCAAATTTCATAATTTTTGAAGCTAGTATGTGAGCGTGGCAAAGGAAAATGTGTTTTGGTCAATTATAGTTAAATTGGATCGACCAGAAATGAGCCATTTTGCAAACGGTCTCAGAATTCGACGAAACTAGTTTTGTTGGGACCATATCGTCAAAACATAGCTGGATTTATTTTTCTGGAATTTTTTGAATTAGTTTGTGGCCCCGGCATATTGAAATGTACGTTCAAATCGAATATTGAATGTTATACATTTTAAATTGAAGGAAAACTGACTGAAACAGTCGAATGGGCCTACGAAACATATCCCATTGTGTTCGGAATGGGGGTAAAACGCTAGGGACGACAGTCGTTGGGTTTAAAAAGGAGTTCATTTGTGAAAACCCTAATTTTTTGAAATATATATATTCCGGCCAATCAGAATTTATAAAAAAAAATCCTCAGAAACCCCCCCGATAAACGACGGAAGTAGCTCGAAACTTCCCGATCAATTTCCGGCCGCCACACACCTCGTTGACCCCCGACCCTTTGCAACTTTTTGAAGATCTCCCCGAGCTCTTCAAATCCATAGCAGCCTCGACCCCCACCATCGCATATCCATCGAGATCCACCCCTCCAAACATCCGTCGTTCTTTGCTCCGCCGCCGCCACCTGGGACCATCGAACTGGCCCACTCCCCCATGCGCCTGAGCGCCTCCCCTAGCTCGTCGATGCTGCGTAGGCCGATCTTCCTCTCGCTACACCATTTGATCGAAAATCGAGACCCTAGTTTTGAACCTTTCAGCTGAGAAGTACGGCTGTTTAATTAAAACTGTTTTTAACAGTTTAAAAGTGTCGCAAACTCTGATTTCATGATAAAAGTCATATCTTTTTTGTTTCCTGTCGAATTTCAGTAAAACAAGAGACGCCGGGACCGTGAGGACGTCTTCTACATTCTAGAAGAGACCGCATATTTTTCTGAGCCTTCTGCTATTTTTGGTGGAGTGGAACCCATTGTGAGATTTCTTAATTATAAACGATATGGAAAACGACGATGTATAAATTATATAATCGATGTATGAGTTATATAAGCATTGTACACCTCTTGTATAAGCGTTGTATAAGTTGTACGTCCGATGTATAAGTTATATATGCGTTGTAAAAATTATATATGTGTTGAAATAGAAGTGAAATGCTATATATATATATATACGCCCCTCGTCCACAAACCATGGAAGATATTTATTGGTTGTGATTGGTGTGAAAATTGATTGATAGCGAATGGTTGATTGAAATTGTTTGTGGTTGAAATTGATTGATTGTGGTTGAAAAATACCCGTTTGTGGTTGAGAAATATTTGGTTGAAACCACATAGGATTAGTTTGTGGAAATGAAAAAAATATACATGCCGCCTGCGTGCGAACTAGATGCATGATTCCCCATTGTCAAAAGTTGCGAGGCTTTAAGGTAGAGCGAGGAGCCATACTAGGGACGGTCCCGGTTTTAACTACCCTGCCGTTATGCTGCCGAAATTTTGAATAATATTCATGTGTTAGAATTATTTTCATTTGTTGAAACTATATATATTCGTTGAATAGAAAACCTTCATGTGTTGAATCAATATTCATTCATTGGATAGAAATTCATGTGTTGAATGGTATTCGTGTTTTAAATATAGAAATCACCTTTTTATCTATATATATAAACTATAGAAAACCTTCATGTGTTGAATTGAAATTCATTCTTTGGATAGAAATTCATGTGTTGAATGGTGTTCGTGTTTTAAATATAAAAATCACCTTTTTATCTATATATATAAACTATAGAAAACCTTCATGTGTTGAATTGAAATTCATTCGTTGGATAGAAATTCATGTGTTGAATGGTATTCGTGTTTTAAATATAAAAATCACATTTTTACTCTATATATATAAACTACAGAAAACCTTCATGTGTTGAATCGAAATTCATTCGTTGAATTGAAATTCATGTGTTGATTGGTATTCATATTTTGAAAGAAATTGTTTTATAATAAAATTCCAATTTTTTTCATCGATATAAACTATATAAAATAATCTTGTTTTGAAAGAAATTGTTTTATAATAAAATCCAATTTTTATCACCTATATTAACTATATAAAATAGTCGAGTTTTGAAATAAATTGTTTTACATTAAAAATCACATTTTTAGTATATACATGAATTGTTGAAAATAGTGAAGTGTTGAAATAGAAAACAGTTGGATAAAAATATCATTTTTATCAAATGTATGAAATTCATATAGTTTTGAAATCGAAGAATCGATATATATATATATAATTAGAATTGAAATATATCGAATAACGAAGCTGCAGTTCGTATTTTGAAACCGTGATTTCAAACGATTAGTGCGGGAGATCCGACCATCGGATTTTCCCGAAATCGCAACCGTTGGGTTCGCTTTGGAAATATCTTTCCAACGACACCAACTTTGTAAAAATCCAACGGTTGGATTGTCTGGAATGTTTAATTCAAATCTGAAGAAAAACAGCGTCAGAATCGATTATATATATATATATATAAAATTATATTTAATCGAATAACGATGCTGCAGTTCGTATTTTGAAATCGAAACTTCAAACGATTATACCGGGAGATCCGACCGTCGGATTTTCCCGGAACTAGAACCATTGGATTCGTTTTGAAAAGATCTTTCTAATGATGTAAATTTTATGAAGATCCAACGGTTAGATTTTCAGATATGCGTAAATCAAATCTGAAGAAAAACAGCGCCACGGTTGCGTTATGGCCCGAAGCGTCGTTTTGAATAAATTGGCTATTTTAAAATAAAAAAAAATAGCGATAAATCGTTATAAAATATTATAAACGATATGGATGTGAAATTTAGAAACTAACTGAAGGTTGGCTAAGTCGAATGGTTTCCTGGGTGTTGATCTGATGTTGGTTTCGGCCTTCGGGGTTAATATTTGGGAAATCGTTCTCTTACTGATCCACGGTTAGTGACTAAGGAATTGAAATGATGCGTAGTTGTGTTTGTGTAGCACTTGTTTATTATATACGCGAGTTGCTCAGAAAGACCGGGTTTATCCCATTCTGAATAATTGAATCGACGATAAGAAATCGAAGATGAAGACGGTGGTTGAAGACCGGAGATCTTCACCTCGTTTGGATGGTAACCGAGGTCCTGATTGGGAGGCATCCCGAAATATGGATAATGAGTGGTGATCGTCCAGACGTACGTGGAGGTCGATGGGTTTGCGAGGTATATAGTGCCTCCGGTTTCGTTCAGACCCAGAACGGACTTGCAAATGGACTGTGTGTCTGACATTGGAATTTATTCTGTGTGATTGATAGCTATCAGTTGCATGGCGTGAATTGCCTATGTGACATGCTAAGATGCAGTGATCAGGGCTTCTGTTGAAAAGCAAAGTCTTGTGGTGATGATCAAAGCACCGCCTGTGTGGCGTAGCTTTGTGTATAACGTGAAATCGCGAGCCTCACACCCTGGTATGAACTAGAAACGGGAGAAAGGACCTCATGGAGGGCCTGCGTTTCTTCCTAGCTAGAAGTGGCGTCAGTGGTTTTACACGCCCTGACGAGTTTGACTTATGTGGTTGTTGCTGTTGCAACCCGCCTCGTTTATATCGGTCGATCCGGGACCGATGGAGTCATTCGTTGGCTCACTTACGCCCCAAAGGGCGGGGAAACGCAGTGTTCAGGAATTTTAATCCACATCGGTGGACCGGCCCTGACGATCCAAAGGCTTGACAGTGTACTTGCCTGAGGCTTGGGCTAGGCAGTCTCGAATTCGGTAAGGACTATCTTTTGCCTTGGTTCATGACGGAAATCCAATTTCCAAATACGTGACTGTGCGGTTTTAATTGTATATATATATATGGCGACATGATATATGGTACCCATGCCGTCTGTGATTGATAGTTATGATTGAAATAGTTTTCGAAACCTATAAACACTAGTAATAATATCAAATGCTTTTGTTTTATTCGTATCAAGCATATTTGGCCATTATAAGGTAAAACTCTATCCTCCGGTTTGCGTTGCATTGTGTGATGGGAACTGAGTCTTATAATGGCTTCATTTTTATAAAAAGCATTGCGATGTTTAAAGATTTACTTGTTTTTAAAGCACTAGCAATCCAATGGAGTAAACCCGTTCCACGAAAGTGGCGTGGTCCTGTGATTAGCCATATTATAAATATGTTGAGTAGATTTCTCATACCAGTCCCATGACTGACTCGTAGTTTGTTTCACTTTCAAACTCGGGTGCCCCTTTTTCTACACGGGCAGCCTTGTATTCAGGTTTTAGCTGGCTTTATCCGGATAGCTGGAGCTGAAGATGGATTCTATTATTTATCTCTTTTTATGTTGTTCATCTCCTATTGTACATTATGTTTGTTTTTCCGCTGTAGACATTTATGTATAGCTGAACTGTATTTATACTAAGTATGATCCTGTGTACTGTGTAACTCTGATGATTACGTTTATCCAGTATTCTATTATTCATTATCTGGTGTATTTATTTAATTTTGTCCTGCTATTATCTGTTTATGTGTTATATTCCAAGGATTACCCTTGCCACCGTCAGTACGGGGTTTGGGGTCGTCACAACATGTCTTGGCATAAACATGAACATAAGCTGGCATAATAACAAAGTGAATGGACATGTGATTAACATCATAATAAAGTGGACATCAAACTGGTAACTTGTGTCAATAACTATGATGTTCAAGCAATCATAATGAGATATAGATTAAACACTAGGTGTCCAATTACTTAGATCTAGCATAGTTAGAGTGACATAATAACATGTTTAGATCTAAAGGTAGATTCACATGTCAAGTTTACAACATATCTCAACGTATCACAATATGACAGGTTAAAGGTTATTAACATAAAGATCTAGATCCAAGTAATGTAACAATTGTCAAAATTAATAGATTTACATCTACCATAACATGGTTACAAGTCAAGATCCACATAAGAAACATAATCGAATTACCATAATTTTATTAGATCTATGAAAATAGATCTGTCATGACATAGTATAGAATTTCACATTAACACAAAATCACACTTTACAACATATCCAATTAATAGTCTTTCAAAGTATACTTTTATTTATCTAAACCTAAAAGTAATCTAGAAACTCGTAGCGTTAGGTTTAGAGAATTTAGGAAGAATGGATCTAGAATTTCTTAATTGGATTTGTAGAATATGTTGTTGTAGAAAAGGCTCAGTTCGTACTCCAGCAACATATGGCCTCCATGACTCCCAAAGAAGAAAATATGAGAAATATGACACGTATATATAGCTGCCAGACCCCCTGAAACCGAGTGCCACCTTAGCCCTAGGGGCGTCGACCCCCCTATAGGTGGGTCGACCCCTCGGTAGACACCCCTCTAGGGGGGTCGACCCCCTGGAGCAGGAATTTTGCCGCTCACAGGAATTTTTCAAATTTGAATCATCTGGATAGGATTCTGACTCACCTCCGACTCATGCGTATATATAAAATATTTCTGTGCATATACAAACTTAAAACCTTCATAAGTTCTTCATACGGTGTCCGTTTTCGCAAACCAAACGTCTGACCAGAATTTCGAGACGAACGCAATGGTGCGGTCTATTTCCTCTAATTCTGAATATTAAATTAATTATTATATAATTTGTTCCCTTTAATGTTGTTAAAAAAAATTAGGGTGTTACATTCTCCCCTACTCAAAGGATTTCGTCCCGAAATCTCTAAGTCGAGAAGAATGCATATCCTACCATCCATCATCCATCTACTCATCTACCAATCACTGGCATCTATTGTCCTTAAAGATTTATTAGTGCTTATATGAATATATGTAAAGGTGTGTGTTTATGTCCTAACACTAGTGCAAAGATCAGGCAGTTTACTGATTCAGTTGACCTCCTTAATGCAATGTATGTTAGTGCCATGAATCCAATATGTATGCAATTAAACCTATTGTATCATATGTGTGCACACACATTCGTCCAAATGCAACATCCATATGCCATTTCATCCATTTTCATCCATAAAAGAAAAGAAAATACGCACACATCCATATGCAATATGAAAGTGATTGAGCCGATCTTAGTGCCTAATGTGTGTGTATATGCGTCCACAGGCAACCACTAGCAAACACTTGCATCCACTTGCATCCATCATACATAACATGTTTCAAGCACATGTTTACATTCATAGGATTCCTATCTAAAGGTCGAAAATATGATGGATAAGATATACTCTATTGACAAAAACAAGAACTAATAAAACTTAGGAAAAAGGAGTTAAGAACATACCCTCGAAAAGAAAAAGGTACGAAGCATGAATCTTGTCTTCGGTCTCCCAAGTCGCATCTTCTGGGTTATCTCCTCATTGAACGTTTAACAACTTGATTTTATTATTGCGTAGTTTCTTAACTTCTATCCCAAGAATACGAGTAGGGACTCATCTGACTGTCGCCTCCGGTTCCACTTCGACTTCTTCCAACATGCTCGGCTCAACAACTTCTGCGGTTTCATGCAGGCACTTCCGCAGATGAGAGACATGGAAAACGTCATGAACACTGGATAGATTTTCTGGGAGCTTTATTCTGTAGGCCATTTGGCCAATCCTCTCAGTTATGGGAAATGGTCCCACTAACCTAGATGCCAACTTCCCTACTGATCTGAAGCGAACCACATTCCTCAGAGGTGATACTTTGATAAAAACTAAGTCTCCCACTTCGAATTCGATGTCAGTCCTTCTCTTGTCTGCATAGGACTTCTGCCTATCTTGAGCTTTCTTTATCCGCCGCCGAATAAGGTCAATCTTTTCGGATGTTTCCCTAACCATATCTAGTCCAAGTAATAATCTTTCTATAGATTCCCACCAACAAGTTGGCGATCTACATGGTCATCCGTACAATGCTTCGAACGATGCCATAGCGATGTTAGCCTGATAGCTGTTATTATAGGCAAACTATACTAAAGGAAGATGCTCTTCCCAAGTCCCTCTGAAGTCAAGGATACACAGCCTTAAAAGATCTTCTAGAATTCTGTTCACCCTCTCCGTCTACCCATCGGTCTGAGGATGATAAGCGATGCTCAAACACAACTGTGTACCTAATGCTTCTTGCAAGCTCCTCCGAAATTCGCTGGTAAAGATGGGGTCACGATCGTTCACAATGCTGGAAGGAACTCCGTGGAGACGAACTATCTCACGAACATAAATTGGTGCCAACCATGATGTCGTCCGCTTACTTTTAACTAGAATAAAGTGAGCGCTCTTAATGACTCTGTCCACTATCACCCAAATACTGGTATTACCTTTCTTCGATCTAGGCAAACCATCTATGAAATCCATAGAGACACTCTCCCATTTCCACTGCGGAACCTCCAACGGATGAAGTAATCCACCGGGCTTCTTTTGCTCAGCTTTGACTTGCTGGCAAACTAAACATTGAGAAACAAATTCGGCCATATCCTTCTTCATCCCAGCCCAAAAGAAAACCCTCTTTATGTCCCTGTACATTTTATCACCACCTGGATGAATGGTCATCTTAGAATGGTGGGCTTCTTCTAGGATTGCCTTTATCAAGCTTCCAGCTTGAGGAACACAAAGCCTTCCATCTCGTCGCAACCACCCCTTTTCATCTATGGCATACCTACTGAGGTGACTAGGAGTCTCCCTTTTCTGAGCTTATCCATGATGTCTAGAATGTGTGGGTCACCTTGTTGCAAATCTCCTATTTGATCCACAAGAGTCGGTCGTATCTCCAAGGATGTAAATAAATCAGGCAAACCTCGATGGAGGGTCTAAAATCAAAAGCTGATATGAACTCCAAGTTCTTTCTTTCCACAAACAGAGGACTCAGGGCCACCCTCTTCCTACTTAGTGCGTATGCCACCACATTAACCTAGCCAGGGGTATAAGCAATTTCAAAATCATATGAAGTTAAGAAATCCATCTACCGTTGTTGCCTTAAGTTGAGATCCTTCTGTGAGAATAGATACTTGAGAGATTTATGATCAGTGTATAATTCGAACTTTTCTCCAAGTAAATAATGACGCCACGTCTTTAACGCGAATACTATGGCAACAAGCTCTAGATCGTGGGTGGGCTAGTTCTTCTCATGAACTCTCAACTGTCTACCCTCATAACATATTACTTTCCCTTCTTGCATCAGAACTGCACCAAGCCCTGTACCGCACGCATCAGTGTAAACAGTGAACACTTTACTTCCATCGAGTAAGGTCAAGATTGGGGCTGTTGTCAGAGCCCTTTTCAGCCGTTGGAAAGCAACGTCATAGTCTATGTCCCATGAAAATGCTAAATTCTTCTTTGTCAGCCTGGTGAGAGGGGTTGATATCTTCGCGAAGTCCTTAATGAACTTCCTATAATAACCTGCCAACCCAAGAAAGCTTCTCACCTCAGTTGTATTTTTAGGAATCTGCCAATCTTGTACTACAACAACTTTGGCTGGATCTACACTATCCCTTCTTTGGAGACTACGTGCACCAAGAATCTCACTTCCTTTCTCCAGAAATGGCATTTGGAGAACTTTGCACTTAACTGATGGTCACTGAGGGTTTTCAAAACTTCCCCCAAATGCTGGGCATGCTCTTCTTCACTCTTGGAGAAGAACAAAATATCATCAACAATGACTACGACGAATTTGTTTAGGAACTCCCAAAACACCCTACTCATCAAATCAACAAAATAGGCGGGTGCATTTGTTAGCCCAAAAGGCATAACTAGCCATTCATAGAAACCGTCTGGATTTCTAAAAGCAGTCTTATCTATGCTGTCCTCAGCCACCCTCAACTGATGGAATCCCATAGACAAGTCCAATTGAGAAAATACCGAGGCACCAATAAGCTGATCAAATAAATCATCAATCCTCGGATGCGAGTGCCTATTCTTCTTGGTGAGCTTATTTAACTCTCTATAGTCAACACACAAACGAAGCTAACCATCCTCTTTAGTCGCAAATACTACTGGAGCATCCCACTCAGGTATGCTTCGTCTGATAAATCCTTTTTCAAGTAGCTCCCCTACTTGCTTACTTAGCTCCCTCCTTTCTCTTGAAGCCATGTGGTGCACTGCTAATGCGACTAGATTTGCATTGTCCACCATATATATATATGGGGAAGTCGATCTCATGCCTTGGAGGTAAACCCCGTACCTCATCAAAAACATCGGAATAATCTTGAACCACTGGAACAGGTTGCAAATCATCTATAGATGCATCTAGAGACTCTAAAAAGCTAAGCATAACAGACCCTTAGGGATCACAAGAAACTTCGAAGGTCTTTCCATGACAAGTCAGGAGTCTAACAATCCTCCTCTCACAATCCAGAATGGCCCCACACGTGGTAAGCCAATCCATTCCTAGAATCAACCCATAGCCCATAAACCCGAGCACATACGCGTCGCATTCAAACTCAACGCCTAACACATATATTTTCAAACCCCGACAAATCATCAATAATTTAGATGAACCACCAATGGGGTGTGGAACAACTACGGGATCTACTACCATACTAGTAATTAAATGTAGAGATTCAACAACAGAACTAGATATAAACGAATGTGAAGCACAACATCAAAAAGTGTTCTAACTGGATAGTTTGAAAGAGAATCTAAACTTTCTACGAAAATTTTTGTACCTCTTTCAGGAGCACTGATCGCAAGAGCATGCACCTGCCCTCCAGAAGTTTCTGCTCTTTTCCCTTGTGCCTGCAATCCCTATTTCTTCGAGCACTCTTTAGAGAAGTGTTTGACCTCTCCGCAATTAAAGAAACTAGCCTTCCTTCTTTTACAATCTTTGATTAAGTGACCCTCCTTTCCACAATTGTGACATTTTCTCTTATCCTTGCCTTTGTCGTCTTTTCCCCCTTTCTTCTGTTGTTGTTGCTATTGCTACCATTCCTTGGGCCACGCCTTCTTATTCTGCGATGTCCCCTCAGTCTTTGTTTCCTTCTTCTCTCCCTTGTCCTCCTCATGCATTAGGGCCATATCTAGAAGCTTTTCAAAATTGGCCCCCATTGGAATATGGGACATGGCTAAACCATGTAGAGGTTCCTTCAACCCTTTAGCAAACCGCAAAGCCCTTTTGTGCGGTGTGTCTATCAACCCTAATCCGAACCTTGCCAGTTGGTTGAACTTGTTCACATACTCCTTCACCATCAAATTTACTTGTTTGAGAGTTAAGAACCTCTCCATCTGTATGCTTCTCTCCGCTTGGGAAAGAAATTTCATTTCGAACCTCTATCTAAAGTCTTCCTAAGTTTCTACTGGATGTCCAACTTGGGTGATTTCCCACCAAAACGAGGCTTCGCCCTTTAATAGCCAAGCAACTAATTGAATTTCCTTCGGTTCCCCACTTCTAAGATTACGAATAAGTCCTCTGTCTCCTTAAGCCAATTCTGAGCTTCTATGAATGTCTCATTCCCATGGAATGGCCTTCCTCCCATAGCCCGGAAGTCTTTGTAGATATTAGCAAAGTTATCAGCTCTTGGAGGGGGAGGAGGAGGAGTGACTGGTGCAGTTGGGGAGGAACGTTTTCTTGGCCTTTGGAAGGCGTCATGGCCTCCAAATACCTACGGAACCATCTAGGTATTGTGATGCCCTCCGGGATATTAGTGATGTTTTGTTCCCCAGACATGCTGAAAAAGGGAAAAGGAAGAAATTTAGATAAAGGACCAAAGGATACTACATATGGCTTTTTGGGGAATGTTTTTCAAAATAAACTTTTCTTTTGAAAATGCTTTTCTTTTAAAACCTTTTTGAAAATAATTTCCAAAAACTTTAATCTAATCTGGTAACCTTTAGCTTTGATACCAAGTGAGACACCAAACATCCGTTAATGTCACTCACTAGGGGAATGCAATAAGTTTCGTGAAGCGCTATAGGTAAACATGGTAAAAGACACAGAATAATTACAAGACAGATATAAATAAGGCAACAGCGGGAAATTTAAATTTTTATTTCAAACATAAGTCATAATACCGTGGTCTACAATTTCATAAGTCACAAAAACCATTACAATAAAATAACTTCTGTCTTGCACCATCAGAGTACATAAGTAAATAAAAAGCATCATTCCCCCAACATAAAGAGTTAAGACATAGTAGAGACAAGAACTTGAGCCATACTTCAGAAATAGCTCCTAGCAAGATGATGTCTGATTCCTGATCAAGTCTGAGTGTTTCCTCCCTGAGAACCTGGGGGGAGGGAAACGGAAGAAAGAAGGAGAAACAACAGGGTCAGACATAAAGTCTGGCGAGTCTAGTTACTTTTAGCCAGTAGATAAATAAAAGCAAGATGATAGGCATATAAAGTGGATAAGAGATAGCACTACATAAATGGAAGGTGTGGCAAAGTAAGCAAGTTAAGGTGTATGTGCCCCATTGATGATTACTCTGCATTATTACTGGTATAACTGAAATGAGATGATCCCTTCCACTATGAGTTGGTAGGCTTAGGTCATATGTCCAAGGACACCCTAACCACTACCTTAATCGATCGGCTCCCTACCCTTTAGATATCCTGTGCTGGCCCCATAGTAATAGGTATCACTTCCTAAAGTGGCAACCCATTGTGTGAACAACCATATCTACTGGTGTCACGGTCGTCTTAGCCCCTTCTGCCCGGCCCATGCACGCACATGTCCCCAGTCTGTTTGCGCTACCCACACCATTCTCCTCGTTTGGATCTCTTACAATCAATCAGTAAGTGTGCCCCTTCTCCACTTAGTACAAAGGTATTTACTTGATACTAACTCTGGGTTACTGACTGAAATGGGTCCCAAACAATATGATACAAGCTCTCCCCCTTGTCTTGTATCCCCACTAGGTTTTCCACTCACTATGTATACCCTTAGGTGTCTTTAATTACATAGCGCTATACTAGTTATGCTTACCCTAAAGGGTGTCTTTAATTACATAATTTCATTACATTATCTACCGGTTATGTATACCACTAGATGTCTTTAATTACATTTCCTTATTGGGTTAAGTTCGTGGGCCTATATGTAAATATTACCCACCCCCCATTACCCATCCAATTTTACTTAACCCTAACTTAAGTTCCTAGTCATATTAAATTAGGTTAAGTAGCCCATTTCATTACCATGTCCAATTATGGTTATAATGGGCTAGACCTCCCACATTAGGCCTACAACGTTTGGATGCTGGATATGCCAGTCGGGTCCGGGCAATGTTATTCCACAATTGGGCCTAACCTCGTGTCTTAGCCCGATTCGTATTTGCGTACTTAGACCTCCCACATTAGGTTCAACATTAGTGGCTGCTGGATATGTCGGTCGGGTCTGGGCAGACTTCGACCACTAATATAACCTAACCTCGTGTCATAAGTACAATTTACAATTCCTAACTGTTAGTTACTAAACATTCCAAATTAATCCAAATCTATCTATGTCATTATAGGTAACTATTTCTATACTTTCCCCATTTGAATTGCATGTTCCATTTCATATAAATATTATATAAATCATGCCAATTATAATCCCTTTTTCCCCGTTTCCTCTCTAACTATTTGTACGTATTTTGGCGGCATCAAGGCTATAAAGTATCCTAGCTATAACAATAAAAAGGGAATATGACAAGGGTGATAGTTTCAAGATGTCCTGGCATAAACATGAACATAAGCTGGCATAATAATAAAGTGAATGGACATGTGATTTACATCATAATAAAGTGGACATCAAACTGGTAACTTGTGGCAATCACTATGATGTTCAAGCAAGCATAATGAGATCTAGATTAAAAATTAGGTGTCCAATTACTTAGATCTAGCATAGTTAGGGTAACATAGTAACATGTTTAGATCTAAAGGTGGATTCACATGTCAAGTTTATAACATATCTCAATGTATCATTATATGACAGGTGAAAGGTGGTTAACAAAAAGATCAAGATCCAAGTAATGTCACAATTGTCTAAATTAATAGATTTACATCTACCATAACATGGTTACAAGTCAAGATCCACATAAATAACATAATCAAATCACCACAATTTTATTAGAACTAGGAAAATAGATCTGTCATGACATAGTATAGAATTTCACATTAACACAAAATCATACTTTACAACATATCCAATTCATAGTATTTCAAAGTATACTTTTATTTATCTAAACCTAAAAGTAATCTAGAAACTCACAGCATTAAGTTTAGAGAATTTAGGAAGAATGGATCTACAATTTCTAAATTGGATTTGCTGAATATATTGTTGTAGAAAATGGTTCAGTTCGCACTCCAGCAGCATATGGCCTCCATGACTCCCAGTGAAGAAAATATGAGAAATAGGACACATATATATAGCTACCAGATCCCCTGAAACCGAGTGCCACCTCAGCCTTAGGGGTGTCGACACCCCTGTGTGTGGGTCGACCCCTAGGTCGACACCCCTCAAGGGGGTCGACCCCCTAAAGCAGGAATTTTGCCGCTCACACGAATTTTTCGAATTTGAATCCTCTGGATAGGATTCTGACTCGTCTCTGACTCACCTCTGACTCATGCGTATATATAAAATATTTCTTTGCGTATAAAAACTTAGAACCTTCATAACTTCTTTATACAGTGTCCGTTTTACGCAAACCAAACATCCATCTTGACCAGAATTTCGAGACGGACGAATGGTGCAGTCCGTTTCCTCTAATTCTGAATATTAAATTAATTATTATATAATTTATTCTCTTTAATGTCATTAAAATAATTCGGGGTGTTATAGATTTAAATTAATTTTATTTATTAATTTAAAAGAAATAACCAAGTGGATATGGGTAACAAAGTAACCTTGTTTGAGATGACCAAGTCGACAACTTGCACATGAATTGATTATTAAAAACTATTATTGGATTGTTAATAATTATTGAAGTTAAATATCATTTT
Source organism: Allium sativum (assembly GCA_030737875.1). Classification (NCBI taxonomy): domain Eukaryota; kingdom Viridiplantae; phylum Streptophyta; class Magnoliopsida; order Asparagales; family Amaryllidaceae; genus Allium; species Allium sativum. Next base: position 163,360,164 of record CM060916.1, on the reverse strand, counting down.
ACAATAATATTTTAAGAAAGATTAATTATTTTGTTTATAGTTGATAATGAAGTAAACTATATAATGTAAAGGATGTTAGACAATTAACAAGGAACTGAACTATAAACGAGATTTTAAACGGGATTTTAAAAGTATAGTATGAATATGAATTCATAAAATGACTTGATTGACAAGATTTGAATATATAATAGTGTTTTCAAATGAAACCAAGATGTTTTTGATATGTCGAGGTTTCTATAAAAAGAATAACATTGACTTTTAAAGTGAATAATGTTTGAAAGAAACCAGGTTGAAATGGAAAATGGTGGTAATGGGGATTAGTCTAGTAAGACCTTGGTTGTTATTAAAAAGAAATTTTAATAAGTTTATTCATATTTGTATGAGTTAGAATTTTGATTTATTCCCTAGAAGGAATTTTATAAAACAAAAAATTAAACAAGATTTAAACAAGCTAAAATCGAACGAGAGCTTAAGTTGAGTGAACGTGATTGTAAAAGTGGAGTATAACAATAAAATCTAAAGATAATTGTTTTAGATTTGAAATCGAGTTAATTAAAACATATTGGTTACAAATGGGACTCCACAATAAATAGAAGTGTTGGAATAATTACAGGAATGAGATTTCGTTAATAAACTCCTATATATTCCGAAGATAAGGACATTGTTGACTCAAGGTCTGAGATGTAAATAAAATATCACAACTTGAACGACTTCATGATTATCCATGGATGGTACTAGGTTAGAAACGAATGTGGTTGAGGAGATTAAAATAATATTTCCACCAAGAATATTTTAAGCTAAAATTTGAAGAGTTATAAGTTGAATAATTTGATTTGAAAATAATAATCTGAGAAAAGCGGTGTTCCAAATGTCGAAAGACTTAGAAATTTAAATAGCAAATGGTTAACTAAAGAGGCCAAGTGATGCTCTATACTGAACCAATAAATCCACTTTATTTTTCTATGGATGATGGTTGTTTGTTTTGATAGTTAAATCACCGATTATCAAAATCTAGCCAAATCGATTGTTGGTATGGAAAGTACGGGATCGAATTTATATTCGAAAACCATTCCGACCAGTAAATACATAAATGTTAAAGATGAAGAATGATGATCAAAGTGGAGCAAAAGACCGTGGATCTTCATAAGCGGAAGGATTTCTGTTGAATTTCTCTGGCTAGCTACCAGGTTTTTAAACTGTGATTCGGTCGTGGTTGAGATTTTGCGGATTGTAAGGACTTCTCGCTATTGATCCTTTGGATGTAGTAGGAGAGTGCCTTCAGTTCATCCTGTTTCTGGATATCTTGTATGGACGAGTGTCTGACAGAGTATTTCAAAATGGTCACGTACATTGATTTCTTCAAACGTGCCCAGTGTATTTTTCAACGCGTCAATTAGTGATTTGATGGATCTAACGATGTGGCATTTAAAGTTTGATGTGTTAATCTAAAAGGAAGGTAATCGTAGCCTCAAGCCTCACAACCGGGAAATGACAAAAATCGGGTAGGTGACATAGCTATGTGTGTCGCTCCCATTAGGGTGTATAATCACCTATCTAAAGAAATTCCTTTTCGTTCTTCAATCTATTTTGATGTTGTCCCTTTCTGGGAAATGGTTCCAGATCCCAACCGTTTGTGACGTACACTCAATATGCTCAAGTGAAATGAGTGGTCGGTTATGTGTGGCCGGTTTGCAAGATATTCTTGCTGAGCCTAGTGTATTCGCCTCTAGAGATATACTGTCGGCAGGTGGTTCCATACCTTGTCATAGTTGGAACCCAATCTCCAATAAGCGCCTGTGGTTTTGATTGTGTACTGTGTAAGTGGAGCGTGAGATGCAAGCATTCCACTAGATTGTTATTTATTTGTATTTAGACACTATTATAATATCAGAATAAGATATGATTTCAAAATGTTTTGAGTTATCGTAAGGTAAAACCATCCGTGTTTTTTTGTGGATCGGTCTTACGATTTTCCTTTTCTTTTAAAAAAGATTTGTTAAACTTTAAAATCAAGTTGGATGTTGAATGTAAACTTAGTGGGTTTCTCACTCTGGTTCACCAAACTGACCAAATGTTTGTAATGCTCGGGTTAGCCTGGGTTTTACAGGTTCAGGTTATTGGATACTACGAAGTTCGGAAGACATGCTAGAGGAGTTCGGACGTACGATTTTATTTAGTATATTCCGCTTTGTGATGTATATGAGGATAGGTTGTTATAACTGTCCAGGTGTATTGATTTACTCTGATGTTTGTAAGTATTTTTCAAGCTCTCAATAAAGATTATTTCTATATTATATTTTGTTCCGCTGCGATAAGAGACTCTAATTCTGTTGTGTTATTCTTCTTGTTTTTCTTCTATCCTTATATTTCTTTCTCCCTTTACCTCACCCTCTAATTTCTTTCTATAAACGTTCCAGTATTTTTGATGCTTGGAAGGTCGGCATGAGATACGGTAAATGTATTTATGTCGATTTTTGTGATCGAAAATCTTTGGGTCGTTACAAAATGCAACTTATGATGTGAATGATTTTATTTTGGAATGTACTGTAATTTATAATAATGACGTATGGTATGAAATAAGTTGTACAATGATATTATGGTAATATGATTTGAAGATGATACTTATTTCTATAAAAAATACTTAAAGTAATATCTAACTATTATGCATACGTACATATATATGTATATATATATTATAAGTTATACAAATCAAACAAAGGTAATATATATTAAGTTCTAGACTTATGAAAGAGATTGAATTAATAATATAGATGGTTATTAAAAATATATTCATGATAAGTTGTAAAATATTCAAAATTATTTTTATAAGAAATATAGAGTTATATAATTTTAGTAGAGTGCTCCCTTTAAAAAATATAGTATGCATTGAAGATTTTAAAGAAAATATATTATTTTATCATATGAAGTAAACTATAAACATATATTCATAATTATATATATATATGAACTAATTTTAGAAAGGAGTAAGTTATTATGAAATATAAGTCATTCTTTTAATACAAAACAATTTTAAATTTAAACTTTTAGAATCAAAATATATTAACTTGCTAAGGAATCGTTTATATGTTAAAACTTTGAATAGAAGTATATAGTCATAACAAAATTATGAAATCTAGGTATAAATTAAACTATAAAACTATAATTTCTTATATTTAAACTACATATTTAAGACATAAAAATCACATATATATAATATTAAGTTAAATATAAAATTTTATAAATCTTAATAAAATAAGGAATCAAAATAGTATTATGTTACGAATGTAACTCAAAATTGTTATGAAATCACATGAATATATAAGTTCGACTATGCATGTTTAAACTATATTAAAAAATGAATAAATTTATATTTTATAATAATATCATAAAGTTATATATATTAACATGTATATATAATTTTATTAATTTATATACTTTTAATAAAATTTTTGAAACATGATATAAGAAAATAAGTAGACAAACAAAGTTAATAACTAAAGTTTGAACTGACATATTCTTATTGAAAAGATGGAGGGAAATTCGACAGTTTAAAATTTTGAAACACAAAATTTTAATTTCATTTTATAGGCCTTTATGTCGACACAAGGACATATGTATGTTGACATACATGCATAAATTTCAAAGAACATATGGTTTTGTGACTTTGGTTTTAAATTATTGATTTATATTATAGGTTTAACTATTTCCTGAAATAATATTAATCCTAATCAAGCACCCAAAATTGATTTTATTATTATATTAATTATTTTTATCATTATTATTTCTGAATTTCAAATTTGAATTTTAAATTTCAAGATTGAATTTCAAACTTTAATTTTCAAATTTAAAACAAAGCAAATAAAACATGATTCAACCAAAAATTTAAAAATTAATTAAGGTGTACCTCTTTTTGTAATCCTCCATTTCACTGTCCTTCCGTTTTATGAACCATGCATTCACATCTTTCAAAATTTGATGATGAGATCTACTTTATTGCGATGGGCTCATTTTTCTGATCAGGATAGTATACTCATTTGCTGAATTTGAAGACCGTACGAGGAAGATATTGAAGATTTAGTAGTTTAATCAACTTGGCGCTAAAATTTGAATTTTGAATGAATGGACACTTAAACTACTACATAAAGGCCCAAAAGTCATGTCTTTTCATAACTATTTCTCTTCTTCTTCCTGATTTTCCATTTTCAATCAATCTTGCAAGGGCCATAACTTCTTTGTTTCTTAATGGAATTGGACGTAATCAGCGGAAAATCGAAGAGAAATCCAAGGGCTACGATTAACAGTTTAGGGATGAATTTGGATGGTATTGGGGTGAGTAAGAGGAAAACAGAAAACAGTTTTTCTGTTTTGGATAGTAAACTTGGAATCGCCATATCTCACTCAATTTTTATCAGAATTTGATGATCTACCCATCAAAACGACCGTGAGAACGAGAACTACAATTTTGAAAATGATTTAGGACAAAATAGTCTAACCCGATGATGTAATTTGAAGATTCTTGTTGATAGTTTTGGTTTCCTTCTCTCTTTATTCACCAAAACTTCATTTGATCATAACTTGATCAATTCTTTACGGATTTACATGAAACCAGCAGTGTTCCTAAGAAATTGAAGAGAAGTACATTATTGAATCAGATTGATGAGGAAAAATGGTTTGTAAATCAGGTACCCATTTTATTGTAAATTTCCAATATTCTTCTTTTTTCTTCTTGATTAACAAATGAACAATTTGGTGTCTTTCTTCTTTCTCTTCTTGGTTGACGAATAAACATCTTGGTATCCTTTCACCAATAGTCATAACTTCTTTCCCTGCAAAACAAAACTACCTTTCAAAGAATCAAGTGATTTTTCAAATAAATGACTTTCTAAATAATCAAATGAATAATCAAATGACTTTTCAAATACTAAAATGACTTTTCAAATAATTAAATGACTTCTCAAATAACTAAATGACTTTTCAAATAACTATCTACCATTTTAAACAATAATATCATGATGGTTTTGTAACATATCCATAAATCAAAAATTTAAAATATAAAACATTTCAAGTTTCAAAATTTTATATCAAACTTCAAAAATAAAACTAAGAGTATAAACTAGTGTTCAAAATTTTCCATTTAAAATTTTCAAAAATCAGATTATGAACTTTTTGAAAGACCTTGCTCTGATACCAATTGTTCGGGATTACAGAAAGAATCGTTTAAGAGAAAAAAATACTAGAGGGGGGGGGGGGGGGTGAATAGTGTTTTTGAGAATTTAAACAAAATCTAAAACTTATGTGATAAACTATATGAATCAAACACCACAGAAACAATCACGGCTACATAATCAAACACAGACACAAATTAAACAGAAATAAAAATGCATAAAAGGGAAGAACAAACCGGATTTTATACTAGTTCGGATTGCTCCTACGTCCAGTCCCGCACAACGCTGGATTGCGCAGTGTTTTATTACTATATCAATAGTCAAGTACAACCTCCTTGATTTCACGGCTACAAGGAATACCACCGATTACCCGTCCTTGATTTCACGGCTACAAGGGATATCACTGATTATCCACCCTCGATTTCACGGCTACAAGGGATACCACCGATTACTCACACAAACTAAACAATTACAGGCAACCCTATAACTCCTCAGTAGCACTTGATTTAGAGAGTAATGAGTAGAGAGTGTAGAGAGAAGAAGATTAATGAAAATAGAATTGAATTTGGTAGAGTATAGGTGTAGGAATCATAAAAACGATAAGAAATAATTGTGTAATGAAGTGGAGTGAAAGTGGACAAGGAGTGATTAAAAATTCGAAATCAAGCCCTTTTTATAGTGTGTGTGAAAGGTTGCAACGCTCCAGAACCGTCATAAATAGTGAAAAGACACTTCCTTTCAAATTTGAAAAATGACAGTTATATGTCGACATGGTGTTTTCTTTATTTTGACATATACTTAGTACAAAATCAATTTTTTTAGCATTTTTCAAGTGTTTTGATATATACATAATTTTGGAAATTCTTAAATTAAAATGTAATGTTATAAATTAATATTATAAAGTATAAAATCATATGAAAACATAAATATAAACTATATAAACATATTTATAAAATTATAAAGTTTAAAACTATAAATATACAGTATAAAGATATGAATATATAAAACTTATAAAACATGAGTTTGAAAACAAAAGTAAAGTAAGAAAAAAATAGTAAATATAGAAAATAAAATAGAGAGGATTGAAGATAGAATTTGAAATCAGAATTTGGAAAACATAATTTGAATTTAAAAACAGAATTTGAAGAACATAATTTGAATTTGAACCTGGAGTGCTATTTAGAGTCTTACGTAATCTAGACACTACAACTATATTAGTCTTGAACTCTTGATATCTCTGAATTCTAAATCTCTAATATCTTTAAACTGTATAGTCTTTAGTAATATTTCCTGTATATAAATCCTGCATATGTGTGTGTATGTATGTATTCTATACAAAAGTGTTAGTATATATTTCATAATCAATTAATATTGAAATAAGGTTTTTGTCATCAAAACTCCATTCTCCAACAATAGCTACCAGCAAGGCTAGAGAATTGACTCATCCATTCTGACCATTTGTAAGGGATTTGCAAGGGACATGCAGGGTAAATGCTAGGGGAGCCCCAAAAAACCCAGACAATTCATGCGGAAACTGACGAAATTGAAGGGGCATCGTTGATGTGAAGCACGAAAAAATAGTTGAGACGGTGGATATATTTCGGACCTCATTTCGGACCAAACTAGGAATGGTGGGGTGGGTTTCTCGTGCCCCAGACCTGACCTGGACTTTTTAAACCCCGCCCAGACCCGTCCCATAGACCCGGTGCTGGTCTAAAATTTTGACCTGTGCTTGAAACCCATACGGGTCAGGGTAGACCCAATCCGCCCCACAACCCGGTGGAACTATGTTCTAATGTACACAAATTTATATACTTATATTTTTTATCGCTAAATGATAAATTATATACATATTTTAATGTGTTCATGATGATAAGAGAATATAATAAAATGAGTTGTAAGATATTAGTTCAAAATGTATGCATTTGTTATTGTGTGATTATCATTGATGTAACTTAATACTATGAAAAATTAATAATTGTTGATTGAAAGAGTAAAATATTCAAGTTATAACTATGTATACCTAAGAAGATTAACAAGTAATCATTATAATCATAAAGTTTTTTTATTGATGTTTCAATCATGCGGGTCGGGTTGGGGGGGTTTAGCTTGGCCCAGACCCAACCCTAGACCCAGACCTCTAAAACGAGTCGTGGGTCTACCCGCCACGAAGACCCTATGAGGTGGGTCTAAATGGGTCAAAACATAGGCTGGTCAAGCGGGTTTGGACCCTAGACTCACCTCATTGCCATCCCTAGACCAATTTTTCGGCCTCTTAGCTTTACCGATTTTTCTTATTAATAGAGTGTGCTGGGAGTGGACAACGAAGACCCAATCAAAGCCTAATAAATAAAAAGTGGCAAGGTCCAAGGGATCCCGTTATCTTCATTGTTGGTTTGCAGGCCAGCCTTTCAATTTTTAAGTTTGTTGGGCTTATTATTCGATTTATTTTAGTTTAAAACTCGCAAAACTAATACGTTATGTTTTCAAATAAAATAACGTAAATTTTTTGACTTAATTTTCCCTCGTTCTATCTTTCACATAGATTGAAAATTCGATCCCTCAAAATTCTCGATTTCCCTATCGTCTCCATTTTCTATTTGCACAAAATCGGAAGTTTGTGGACTCCATTCATTTTGCTTTCAAATTGTTACCGAATTTTTTTGCAGTGATTTTCCCCATGAATGCAATCTTATTTTCAATCCATTTAAAAAACTAGGTAATTACGTTTTTCTTTTTTTGTTATTGATTTCAAGATTTGAATTGATTTTGGGTAGCATCATTTTATGAACATCGAAACTACTAATTCGTGTTGTCATGAATTGTTGTTAATGTACATTTTGACACGAATTTCAGTTTTGGGTTGTATTTGTTAATGATAATTTATGCTGTTGTGATTTTATGAATATCAATTTTGGGTGGCATCTTTTTCATTTCTTTGCAACTAATATATATTTTGACATGAATTTTAGTTTTGGATTGTATTTTTTATGCTGAGATTTTTTTGTGTACTTTTATATTTTAATTTTTTCTTTTTTCTTTTTATATTTATGGTTATTTTATATATTATATATAATAACTAATGTATATTATGTTTATGGCTTTATTCTCATTTGGCTTTGTACAGAGTCATAAGCTTTTGCTTGGAACCCGAGATTGGATCCCCGGGGTTGCTTTTGCAACCTGGCCTTAGCCAACTTTTATAAAGCTGACTAAGGCTAACTGCGTTTTTTTAACCCAGGTTAAGCCCTTACCGGGACAATGATAAAAAAATGATCGTTGCCTGATTTTTTATTTTTTTACTGTTGCCCCTCCCCTTTCCTCTCCCCTTCTTTCTTCTTCTTCTTCTGTATAAATCATATCTCCTTTATTAGCAAATTACACAAATAACTTCAACATTTGTGCTACTTTCAATTTAAAACGTCTAGTACTAATAATTCCAAAATAAGATAAGAAAATCGGTTTCACAACCCTGAACTAATAACCATATTCCAAACCCACATAACCAAAACTAGTTCCAAAATTTTTAGAATGATCGTACTCCTAACCATGTAGACATTCTTACTTCAAAGAACTTTTTGTTAGTTTCAACATGATCTTTTTACAAATCTTCGTAATTGGCCTTGATTATAGAATCTGATAATCATCCTTTCTAGGACTCTGCAGTGATTAGTTTTATGCCCATTCATCATATGGTAGCGGCAGTAAGGCCCTTATAATTTCCTTTCATACTAATTTCTTCTTGGATGATGGCCAAAAGCTAAATTCATGCTTGGTTATGAAGTAGATATTCTCGATTGATGTCGTAAGGTTGCATTCTTTAGGTAGCCTTGACTCAAACACTCGCTTTTGATGTTGAAGCTTTGCCCTTTTGTTACTTTGACTTGTGGCCTTGTTTACATCTTCCATTCTTCTCTTCTGAATGTCTCGAGACTGAAATGCGATTCTTTTAGACCATTTGGAGGTGAAATGTTCAAAATCCTCCTATTCCTTGTTCAAAGAGAGTTCCTTTAACCTGTGCATGGATGACTTCTCTAAGGTGGGAGAATAGGTTATACTATGTTGTCGTAGAACCACTTAAAGTATAGATAGGGATTTGTCCTATGTGGAAGGGATTAATGATCCAACGATTGGGATCACACTGCTCCACTTTCTTTTTCCTATTAATGATTTGCAAGGCTTCCATTCTTAACCATTGATCTTCCATCACTTTTAGGTCAGTTACATCTGACATAGCCATTTGAGATTCGGAATATTCTTATTGGGACCTTTTGCCCATGGTCTTGCTTCTTCAAAGTTTAGTCCAATCTGAGATGGAACAACTAGGTATGTGGCTGTTAACCACAAGGTAGGAGGTTCAATTCCTCCTTCTAGCGCAAAAATGTTAACGATATTTTTGGTCAACACCGGAATTATTACTACCCAAAATTTTAACAAACAATAATTAATTAATGGATTAATTAATTAAGGAATAAAATGATAAAATAAGTATTTGTCAAAAATATATTGAGAATTAAATGAATCTGGACCTAGACCTTAAAGAATTTTCTAAATCTGTACCTGCTTTGAACTTGGGCTATTTTTGTATATAAAATACATTTGTTGCCTCAGCATTGCGTGTACGGTTGGATTGGAAAACCTAAATCTAAAGGCTAATAATTATCCAAGGTAATCTATATAAAGGCAGGTAGCCTCATTATTTTCTACAAACAAATCTATTCTTCCTTCTTTCTCCAAACCTTTTCTAAATAAAAATATCGAGATACTAAGATGATGCCCAAACATAAATTAGCAAGGATAATTCAGATTACTCTGCAGTAACAAATCTAAAAGTCCATTCGCTGACCTTACAAAAATAATTGCTGTCATGGCGGCTGGCGATTTAGGAAAATAATCGCTGCCACTTTTCTTTACTCCCGCATCCCTCTCGTCCGCCTATCTCACTGACCTTTCTCTCCTTTCTTTCTTCGCGCTCTCTAATCCTTCCCACCCTCCTGCCTCTCAATGGTGAAGAAGCATAAACCTAGATCCAGTCCTGAGCTAAGTGCGATGAGATCTGCGAAACCGTTTTCCCGACCATTTTTAAGCTCGACGGCCTTTATAGTCAACGAGATAGTAGCCGGCTCCTTACCAGAACTAATAACCTCGCATCTGAAGCTGCTACTTTGTCGGTCCTACCTCTGTCTAGGCTTATATCATCTGTGCAATCCCCGATTTTTGGGTTGCTTGCTGATGCGAATCCATATCGATGGTCTGAAGCTAATGCCTTCATTGAGTCAGGAAAAGGTAATACTTATATTATCACACTTAGTTTAGGGGCTACCAAAAATAAACAAGTCGATGAATGTCTGGGAAATGAATCAAATTTAGTTACGAATGATGTAGTGAGTTCGCTAGACTATGCTAATGCTAGTGTTCCTAGTGACACTACCAGTCAACAGATATACTCGCCAAAGTGCTTGCGAATGTGCAATCTGTAGTTGTGCCTTCCACCATTGGCAACAATCCCATCCTTGCCTATATTCCTTCATGCTCACCAACTTTTCGTGTTAATGCACCTTCCGTATCTTCCATTCAATGCCCCAAACCACCTAACTCCTATCAACTAGTACGAGATAAGCCTATAGCTGTGCCAAAGGGGATTATACCTAAGCCTTCCTACTCCTCTTTTTTTTCCTCCCAACCACGTTATGCTGGGACTTATTCTCCTCGATAGTTCTCATCCTTACTGGAAAACCCGATTCCTCCGATTGACATTGTTCAAGATGGGATAAACATTTGGAAAGATCATCTGTGGTTTTTTTTCTTGATTCTGCGGTTTTGTATGTTAACGTTCATGAGTACTGTCGAAAAGTTTGGAATTTGAGAGGCGGGCTTCGTGTTAACTTTGTGAATGGTATGTTTTATTTCAAATTCTCAATTACGGAAGAGAGAAGGAAGGTGCTTGAATCTAATCCTGCAATTATTGGTGGGAAACCATTTATTGTTACTTCATGGAGTACGACAGTTGAGAGTCTAGAGAGCGGGTTCTATCCATTCTGGTTTTTACTATTTTCACTCGGATCCCTTCAGTTCTTCAGACCCTTCCTGGATTGAATAGGCTTTCTAGTAGAATTGGAAATTTTAAATGTTTTGATGCCAACACGGAAGTTTGGAAAAATCTTGTATTTTCTAAAGACTTGATTGAAATAACTCTAACCAGACTATTACAAAATAAGCTTAAAGTCACAATTGATGGTATTGATTTTCTTGTTGATGTCCAGTATTCATGGCAACCGGAAATTTGCACCTCATGTCATTCATTTCGCCATTTGTTCGAAGCTAGTAAGAGGCCAGCAGTGGGTTCTTTCCCAGTTAGGGTCCCACTCATGAAGCCTCCTCCAAGCGTCTGGGTTTTGAAAACAAAAGTTATTGAAGTTGATGGTAATTCCTCACCCCATAGTCTGTCAGATGGTGCTGAGAAAGAAGTCAATAGTGCTAGCACTGTGAAAGAAGTTAATAGCAATGAAGAACAACATGAAGAGGAAGATGGAACTTCAGATGAAGATTTAGAAGATGATGGCATACATAGGAATTCATGGGATAGAGCGTGGTGTCACATCAATTCTGGTATGAGATATGATCCTAGGGAATATATGTATTATATTTATGTTAATGACTTAGAAGATGATAACAAAAGACTGTTTTACAAAGTACTAGGAGAAGATTTTGTGCTCATGGAGGATAGAGAGAATGGAGCGTGGAACAGATCTCTGTTCTGCAACAATACATGGGATTGGGAATGCGATTTTTGTACTCCTAACCCTTGCTTCGTTCCTAACCTTGTTGTAACCCTTTTTGGAGTATGTCAACGTTATAGGATCTAGTAGGAGCTCTATTTGTTCCTTTATTGAGGAACAGTTGTGAGTTTTATTTTGTAGTAGTAGTGTCTTACTACTCTCCTGGTTCGTATTGTACAGTGTTGTGGCACTTCAACTAGATGGAGTTTCTTTGCCTATGTAGAACTCCTTTTCTTTGCACTTCTAATAAAGTGTTACGACCACTATAAAACTGGCATTGCCTTGCCAAAAACAAATCTTAAAGTGAACTTTTTTCAACAACACCTATTTTAGAAGATATTCTAGAACTACGATGGTGGTGAGTATTACTGTGATTTCTAAGTTAAGGTTAAATAGATATAATATTGTTGTAGTAATTTAATTGACAGTAAATATATTTTGGATCTGAAAAGTAACAATGTTTATAAGATTATTCTTATATGTTATTTTGATTACTGTCAATTATCTATTCATTTTTCAGTTATTTTCTTGTATGTACATCTCTTCCTTATCCCCTTCCTGTCGTTTGTTTTATTTACAGTCACTACAAGAAAAGCTTTATATAGCGACATATTTTTAGCATCGGAAAATTCCATCGCAAATTAACAACGAATTTTTGTGGACTTAGTAAGAGATAATATTTTGAATTGGATATGGCAACTTATTTTAAATTATTACTGTCAAAATTTATTTTTCTTACTAAATCATTGGAAATTGCAGTACCATCAATAGAAATTTAACGCTAAATTCCGTTGCAGACAAAGGCTGTTTGCCGTCGTTAGAATTTTGAAGCTATTTTTGCAGCAGTTTTTAAAGAGATTTGAAAGGACTTTTATATTTATTAGTTATAAAATGTTTTTACATTTGTGTTTTCAGATAGTAATTAATAAGTAAATATAAATTTTAAATAATTAATGTTAATAATATATTAATAATAAATAATTACTATTAAAAGTAAATAATATTCAATAGTTTTTTTTTGAAAATTGGTAACTATTATTGCAACTACCAATCATGTACTTTGTTTATATGCCTCATCAAATCCTTATGCCCCCCAACCTAAATGGGTACCACATAAGGAAAAAGAGTACATATAAACTCCATATATTCATGATACATATAACTCTCTCTACAACTCTCTCTCAACACTCGTACATGACCAAATAAAAGAAAGTAAAAACTAGAAAAAACATGAAAGTTCATAAAACAGTATTACAACATCAGCCTGTATCTAATAAATCAACTCCCCACTTTCTCAAAAAATCTTCATTCTCATGTGTTATTTGAGACTTGCTACCATTGTTATTCCCTAACCACTGGATCTCCTTCTCTATCATCTTCATACGGAATTCCTTCAGCACACATCTACCATTAAATATCCTAGCATTTCTTTCTTGCTAGATCTAATAAAAAGTCACCGTAAGAGCAACACAAGCAGTGTCAAGAAATTGGTCTTTCTTTGTGAACAAGTTAAGTATTTTCATAGCCTCCACCTCCAAAGAACCCGTGTTAGATGAATCAAATCCAAGCTTCAATGATATAGCACCCCATATAAAACAAGAGTATCCACATTCGAAAAAAATATGACTAACCTTCTCTTCTTCATTTCCACACAAGATGCTGCAGCTTTCTTCAACATTCCCAAATCTTTTTAGCCTCTTTATAGTATTTAACCTATCATTAACAGATAAAAAGGAGATTAGTGCCATTCTCTTCACATTTTTGTTGTGTTATATAACTTTGAACACATCTCTAGTAGGCTATCTATTCCGAATCATATCCCAAGCTTTATGGAACATAAAGGATCCATCCTCACATCATTCATAAAAATAATAATGTGCATTAGTATTCAACTTTATTGCACTAACAGTTTGCTGAATCTCATGAGTAGTTGGGAAAAGACTAGCTTCTATCCTACCCTCACTTATAATAGAAGAAACAAACTCTTCTTTTGTAACATCCGCGATTTTTGATCGTTCAAATCGACAATGATCCTAAATGTCGACATAAACAGATCAAAAATACGGATAGTTATTGGGATAAAAATTTAAGAAAAGAAGGAAGAAAAACAACACATAATCTCATAGCGGAAGGACAAAATATAATAAATAAATAACAGTTCATGAGGCTGTTAAAACATATGTTTGATTATACTTACACAATTTATCAGAGTAAATTAACATACAACATACCAATATATGTAGCGGAATAATAATTTTAATACGTCTGTTGAGCTCCATCTTCATCTTCATCTTCATAATGGAATCTTCGCTAACTGTAACTCGGTCTGACCCGGGCGTATGGCAAAAAAAAAAGAAACACAACAAACACTCGGATCAGAACTAAATGATTCTCATATTAGTTAAATCAAATTCCATGTAATAATATGAGTGCAATAACTTAAGAGATGTTATGGGAATTTCCATCTCCTAAGGATCCGTCAAACTAATATCATTTAATATAATACGCTATTATAATAATGTCTATGGTTAAATATAACATATTAAAATAGCGTAAGCGGGATTACATTTTTACCCTTACACTGTTTATACATTGTCGTAAACATTGCATATAAAACACCAGTAAGGTCGGTGGATAGGGATGCGCCGCTATACGACAACGTTAAATTAAAATCGTAAAGGGATCGATCAGGATAATATGACAAGGCACACGAGGAATGCCCAGAGTATGAATATACGAGTTGCACGCCCAAACTGGTGGAAACGCATAGCCGCGACTACCGCCCACCTTGGACAACACTCCCAAATCACGGATGCGCATCAAATCAATCAAACCGAGGGACTATAGTAATAAAGGAAGAAGTGTTGCCGATTTAGGTAGCTAACCCCACTTGGTCATGGTATAGCCCTGTTTTAGTCATTTTAATTATGACCCGAAGGTCAAGGATATCCATCATCGTTCTCTTTCTTCAAATCCAATAATTGCCTCCAAATCCATCCAACACCATTTCTGGAACTCCACCGCGTACACAGTTGTTAAAGTGGTTTTCGGTATTGGCAGAGAGTATGACAATATCCGATCCCGGTCTCTTTAACAACCAATCATTACATTTTTCACACCGGTCAGTTCTTTTACATTTTGAAGAGGTTCGTACTTCATATCAAAATATCAGATTTTCAAAATCATTCAATATTCAAGATAGAATATTATTCATACTAAAATCTCCATTTAACCAATTGAAATCTTGAAACAATTCCAACTTTAAATAATTTGAATATTAAAATAATTAAAAGTATATTTAAAATAGTTTTGGATATAGAATTGAAATAGTTTGAAAATAAATAGTTAATTATAAAATGATTTATTTAAAATGATTTATAAAATAAAATAGTAATAAAATAAAATAGTTTATAAAGAAAATAAAATTATTATTATTAAAATAGTTTATAAAATGGTTTTAAAATACTATAATTGGAACTAGAATCGTTCCTTTAAAAGTTTCAATTTCACTTGCAGTCGTATTTCAATTTCAAGTTAATCAATTCAATTTCAATATTTCACCCGATTAAATTTCCAATTTACACTCATTACAATTCAATCAGTTTAATTCAAATAGTTAAATTCCAATTCAGATTACCATTTTCAATGATTTCAATTTACAACAATTGTCGAATTCACAATTCATATATAATTTAAATCAATGTCGATTCATAATAAAATTCAAAGGTGGTGAAACCATTCAATTTCAATAAATTCGATTTACACTATCTTTCACTTTATTTAACTTCAGTTACAATACTAATTTATTTCCTTTTTTTATATTTCAAAATTCAAGGTTCAAGTTCAAAGGAAATAAATTATAAAACATCGCTTATATTGTCTTTAAAACAATATTTCAAAATTCATGGTTAAAACAAATTTTTATTTAACCAACCGGTGTCCGTATATAATTTCCTATCCTATGGCCAAGTGATACTTAAATTTTAATTTTAGTATTTTTGCGAAAGGATATATATCATTTCAATCCAAATCAGGGTCATAGGTATTTACCATTTCAACCTACGTTTTTAGTTTATTTTAATGATTAATCTCGGGTTTATTCGATGCCCGTAACATCTAGGGTAATGATTGGGATTTATCAACACAACAATGGTCATATATAAATAAATGTGAATAACAGGTAAATTCATATAATTAACATCAACATGTCAAACATATCAAATTCAAGTCATTCATCACATCAATACATACAAACAGTCAAATATCATATAAATTTACCAAATTAGTTTTCAGGTTTTAAAACAGTAATTAAATGTCAAATTTTAACTAAACTGTAAAATTAAATCTAACAGTCAAATTAAACTACACTATCGATGCAAATCAATATAAATATGCAATTTAAACTGTCAAACATCAATCCAAACAATCATATCATGACATAATATTATTTTAACTAACATTAGAATACTTTAGTTAAGCGTGAGTGGGTTAAATCACTCACCTTTGGCTTTAAACGAGGTTGAAATCCAATTTTTAGCCCAAAATTTGATTGTCTTAGAATCAGTTCAAACCAGCGCCATCACGAAGAGCTCGTCGATACGATTCCAATGCAACAAACCGCGTGTCATTCTGAAAAAAGTTACATAAGTTTTAGCGATTGAAAAATTAAATAAAATAAAAAACGAAAATTGGACAAAAAAGGATGAAACTTGCCACCTCAGCCTCCTTATTTTCCTTCTCTACATTCCAGAAAGCTGCTCATCGAAGAAACCCATTTCACGTCTAAACTTTGAATCACGCACACCCAAATCAGCGACCGGAGTCCGATCAACTACCGTCGCAGCAACCGTCGTTCGAGGCACCACAAATGACCTGAGTTTGGTCCCACTCGGTGACTTCCATCGCCCCCAAAACGCGAATAACCGCACTGACTTTGTGCCATGATTCTGGCGAATTCATTAAGCAAATGGTACCATCATCCGTATGGATGGAAAGAGGAGATCGAGCACTACAAATTCCCTTTTGAATCATTGAATTCCGTCGAGCAGATTGAAAGATATTAGTAAGCGAATAATCGACATTTTCTGGCCATGGAAATTAAAATAGGCGGCGGCCATGTTTTAGTTAGGGTTTAGAATAAATAAAATAATATTATAATTTCTCATTTTACGTGTTTTAAAGTCAGAACCGGGCTGGAGTCCAAATCAGGCCTGCTTACTGCCTAACAATAGGTTTTGACGCCTTCTGAACGCAGTGGGACTAGTTTCAAAGCTAAATTTTGAAGTCTGTAACAGTTTCTTTTTAAAACACGATTATTTAACTGAATTGTACATATAAATTTATACGTGTTTTATTTTCTTACAATCAAACTAAAATTCTGATGGCTATGAAATTTTATACATTACAATAATTTACGATTTTGGATCAAATAAAATAAATTTTTATCGAATTATGAGATTATTTGCAAAATGACAAATCTTGCTTGTTCATTAACATAAATAAAATATTCATTGTTCACCAATTAATCATTAAATTAAATTTAACGGTTTATTTATTTTATATAATAAAAATAAAATTCATATGAACTTACAAATCAAAATTTTACTATTAGGACATCAATTATCATTATATTAAGCAATTCAATCATGTTTTCACTGTCAACTTTCACAGATTAAATCACTAAATATTATTTACAACCATTTAATATCAAAATCATATTAAATTAAATAATAAAATTTATCGTAAAACTTGGGATGTTACATTCTCCCCAACTCAAAAACTTTTCGTCCTCGAAAAGGCCTAGTAAGATTTTTAGCCAAATTTTTTTTATTGGCATGATTTCATTGTTTATTTCACTTTCAAAAATATTCATATTTTCATTTGTTGTATTTCATTCTCAAGTTCATTTCCAATTTCAACGCTTGGTTTATTATATTAGTTACCCAAGCCACGAGTTGTTGCCATTTTATTTAAACGACAAAATTATCCAATACATATTTAGCTGACTGACATTGTATTATGTTTCACATTTAATTTTAATTTCCTTCAACAATTTAATCGATTTTATTATCGTCCAGTTTTATGTATAATTAAATTATAAATCGCGAATTTCCCTGGCCCTGTTTTTCTGAAATTTTGGTTTACGCATATCTTGAAATTCACAAGTTGAAATTTAAATATTTCTCTTTCATTAGGAAATTATATTCCAATAGATCCAAAAGATTCTTGTTTCAAGGAATTCCGACTTATTTTGGATCCTATGTCCGAGTTTGAACTTTAATTCGGAAATTACGAACTGCAGCTTCACGACGAGCTCGTTTTAATTAATTTTAATTAATTCATTCAATCTTCGTTAAGTTTATAATTATAAGTCTATCCACTTATATTTTCACCAAAACAAAAATTAATATCAATACATTTAGTGTATTACTAAATAATTCGCTTAATTAATTTTTATTGATTCGGTTAATTCATGTTACTTAGTTAAGTTGAATTTCACAATGTAACTAAGTATATCCCGTTTACTACATAACTTAAATTTTATTTATAACCAATCAAAATTTTCCACTTTGATTTTCCACTCTTATACTTGTGCATTAATTAATTGCTTATTCTTACAACATTCAACTTCTTAGTTAATTGGTAAGTTATTCATGTTGTAGAACATAATTTATTATTACACAAGTTTTAGTGGTTACTATTCGTTTCAATTTATTATTTAATTCTTAAGAATTTTACTTTAATTATATCTCTCTTAATATTCAGAAGTTTTAATTCACTACTTATTCAAGAATTAAATTTTGGTTTTTTTTTCATATAATATATCATTTACATAAAACCATACTATAAAAGGATTTAAATAAAGTTCGATTTCGTAAAACAAAACATAAAATATTAAATGTCTCCCTACTTAAACTCATGAAAATAAACATCGATGATGCGTGCACTCATCACCGAAATCATTTTCAAAGAAAAGAGGGTATACATTTATTTCTCTTTTTTCCAATAATTTATTTAAAACAATTTCTATTTGAAACACTTTTAAAATATAAATATATTATTTCAAATCATTTGCAAATCAATATTACAAAATCACCCAAAATCAAATTCTCAAATTCATATTTTACTCCTTATTTCATTACCAATAAATTTTCAATATTTGATTTTTCTTAAATCAATCAACAACCAATGGTTTTAATTATTAATTAATCGAGTGTTAAATGATGAAAATTTAATACTATCATCAACACAATCAGAACTCATATATTTTTCAATTAACTTTATATATAAATAAAATATAATTCAAAATAATATTATGTCAATGAGTCTTATTCGAGTGTTTAGAAATCCCTATCGATGCCTTGGCGTCCCAAGTACCGACCAGAATTCATAAAAACTCAACAGAACAAATCAACACAATGCAAAATCATTTTATTTCAAAATTACAAGTACGCTCTCTCATATACCCTCAGACTCATTCTAGGGCATTATATCCCTATCTCTAATGAGTTACTCCCAAATAGAGCCAAGGTTTTCGCTAAAGCAAAGCTCTGATACCAAATGTAACATCCGCGATTTTTGATCGTTCAAATCGACAATGATCCTAAATGTCGACATAAACAGATCAAAAATATGGATAGTTATTGGGATAAAAATTTAAGAAAAGAAGAAGGAAGAAAAACAATACAGAATCTCACAGCGGAAGGACAAAATATAATAAATAAATAATAGTTCATGAGTGTAACACCCCGAATTTTAGCTAATACTAAAATTCTCTAATCATAGGATAAATAATCTCAGATGTGGGAATTGGGGGTAACGGGCTACGTCATTGCGTTCGTCTCGGAAAAATACGCGAAATAGAGTCCGAGTTTTCGAGAATCGGAGTCTGTATGGCCCGGTTATGGCCCAATGAAGTTTGCAGAAAAATTAAAGCTTAAAACAGATTTAGAAATTTAAATTAGGATTTCAAAATTAGAACCAGCGGGGTAGGCGGGAAGC
This sequence comes from Allium sativum, assembly GCA_030737875.1. Lineage (NCBI taxonomy): Eukaryota > Viridiplantae > Streptophyta > Magnoliopsida > Asparagales > Amaryllidaceae > Allium > Allium sativum. The sequence goes on along the minus strand of CM060916.1, from coordinate 163,340,219 downwards.
TTCCCGCCCTAACCATGTCGACAGGGCTGTCGACAGGGGTGTCGACTTGCCTGTCGACTTGCCTGTCGACAGGGGCGCAGCGTCCAGAGAGCCTGGGTGCACCAGGTTGGGTTTTAGGCTGGCTTGGGGGGCTGGGTTCTAGAGATTTCCTAAATCTAACGGACCTAAACTAATCTAGGGTTAATCTAAAGGCCTAAAACACTACCTAATCCTATAAATAAGACCCTAACCCTACCCTAATTCATTCATAATTAGACCTTGTTACTAAACTATGGCAAAATGAAACTTGATCATGGCCTCCACAAATCAATGAAGAGAGTTGCAAGCTAATCAACCCCTAATCATCTTCTTCTTCATATTTGGCAACTAGTTTTACTTCATAAGTTTGCTAATCTTGGTTTTGGTGAGTTCCTATGGCTTTAATAATCAATTGTTAAATTGATTATGGTAGGATGTGATATGACATGGCTATGTTTGTGGATAAATGTGTTTATGCAAGTTTGTATGATATGTGATTTGCAAGTTTTATGTTATATGCAAGGTTAATGCCATGTTTTATGATGCAAAACACTATGTTGAACATTTATGCATATGTAACATGTTATGCAAACTATATGTGAGAGTATATGCAAGTTATATGTAACATGATATGCAAGTTATGCATGTGATTTTATACATGCTAAATATTTGGTGTTATGCATGCTAAGTATTTGATTTTATGCATGCTAAGTATTTGATTGTATGCATGCTAAGTGTTTGAGTTTATGCAAGTTAAGTGGTGTGTTTATGCATAACAAGTAATTGATTCTATGCATGCTAAGTAAGTGGTTTTATGCATGCTAAGTGTTTGGTATTATGTAAGTTTACCCTTTTAAATGTGATGCATACATGTGCAAGATGACACCTTTATATGCTATGCATGTTTACCCTCCTTTAAGATGCAAGTCATATATGCAAGCTCAACATGTTATGCAAGTTATTTGCATGATGTTATGTAAGTTATGTGCATGTTGTTATGCAAGTTCATATGCAAGTTATGTGTAAGAGGGTATGCAAGTTATGTGCATGGTGTTATGCAAGTTAAGTTTATGAGATTATGCAAGTTATGTGCATGATGTTATGCAAGTTATGTATATGCTTAAATGCAAGTTTAATGTGATATGCAAGTATGTGAATGCTTATGCAAGTATGTGAATGCCTATGCAAGTATGTGAATGCTTATGCAAGTTATGTGTAGGCTTAAATGCATGTTTAACCTGTTATGCAAGTTATGAGAATGCTTATATGCAAGTTCAACATGTTATGCAAGATATGTGTATGATAATATGCAAGCTCATATGCAACATGTTATGCAAATCATGTGTATGATAATATGCAAGTTTGGGTTAAATGTAGTTGGGTTAATATATGCTCATAAATGCAAGTTCACATCCTCTTAACCCATGACAAAGTTATACGCTAAACCCATGATATTTGTGATAGATCTTCCCCTTTATTATGTCATGAAATGAGGACGATTTACGTGGGGAACGATGGGGTTGGTAAATATGTTAATAAAAGTATGATTGGGTATGATTAAGCATACCATAAAATGAATAAGCATAAGTGGGAATTTACCTATTGAGTTAGGTCTACCCCATGGGAATTTACCTATTGAGTTAGGTCTACCCATGTTATGAAAAAAACTTGATATTAATTAGGGATAATTAATATGGGGGTGATTAATTAGGTGTAATTAATCAACTAAGACACGAGGTTGGACCCTTTTGTAGCGGAAGTCTGCCCGGAACCGACCGGCCATCCAGCGGCTACAAATGATTGGCCCAATGTGAGAGGTCTTAGCCATAAATTAAATACATGATTAAAGTAAAGACACGAGGTTAGACCCTTTTGATGACAGAAGTCTGCCCGGAACCAACCGGCATATCCAGCAGTCATAAAAGACGGTCTAATGTGAGAGGTCTTTATGAGGTCATGATCTTAATTAATGAATTAAGAAACACTTAACCATATTAGCATGTAGAGGGGCATGTGGGGTTAAGTGGGTGCCTTGGGTGGCATGTAGTAACTAGTGGGGGTGCCTTGGGTGGCATGAGGAAACTAGTGGGTTGCCTTGGGTGGCAATAGAAAATACGATTAGAATACTTAACCAAAGTGGAACATGTAATTAAACATGATTAAAGGGTTAAGTAAGTGCCTTGGGTGGCATGTGGGAATTAAGTAAGTGCCTTGGGTGGCATGCGGAAATCTAGTGGGTGCCTTAAGTGGCAATTGAAATATAATTAGATGACTTAACCAAACCTTAACATGTAAGGGGGCATGATTATAAAAAGGGGTTAAGTGGGATGCACTAGATTGAATGACAAGCTTAAGTAGTAGCTTGTGGGGGGGCCCATTTCAACCAATATCCCAAACGTATCTTTGTGGGCTCGACCCATGTCGAGTGACGGGACACGCATATTGGGCTTGATTATAAGAGGCCAAAACGGGTTAGCGGTGGCAACGCGAGTCCAACGGGTTTCATATGCGTGTGTGGGCCCGGGCTGGTAGATAAGCCGTTGTTGCATCGTGTAGATATAAAGCCGTGCACCGTTGATATTATCAGGTAGCCACTTTAGGGGAGTGATACACCCCACTGTGGGACCAACACGGGTATCTACGGTAGGGAGCCGATCGCTGGGGAGTAGTGGGTACACCTAGTAAAGATAGGGGCAGACGGCACCTATGTAGGGGTACACGAAACTACTGGGTAAAAATTACTAAGTACACCTAGTGGAGATAGGGGCAGACGGCACCTACGTGGTCAGCTAGGGGTACTAGAAACTACTAGTTATATTTTCTAAATCTTTAAGTGGGATCAACCTTTAAGTAGGAATTACTCTTGGGTGGGTAGAACTGGTGTGGTGCAGTGTAGGAATTACCCTTGGGTGGGTAGATCTGGGGTGGTGTAGGCTAGTAATTATCCTTGGGTGGATAAATACGTCGTTTCGGTTATCGTAGTACATCCTGTGTTTTGTTGGCTACTTAGTGTAGTCATTATCCCCAGAGGTACCGTATCTTGTTTATATCATACCCTAATTACTTTAATGGTTGTATTGTTAGGGTTATAGGACTCACTCAGACTTATGTCTGACCCCGTTGTTGTTTATCTTTTTCCCCACCCTCAGGTTATCAGAGTGGACCTAGCACTAGTGGGCTTGGACCAGACCGCTATATCTATCTTTTGGGGGCTTGGACCGTAGAAGTAAAGCTCGGTTTATCTTTTGGCTATTACCTATGTAATGGGATTATGTACTTCTATTTATCAGGATGGATATTATGTACTTGACTCTTGTTATGGTTTTGTGATGTAACCAAACATGTTTTGTTAATGAAATGATGTTTTAAATTTTCAAGTATTACTTATATATGTCCTGTTGTAATTTTTCTGTTCTATACTCACTAAAAATACTCCACCAAAACTAAGGCATTCCCTTTGTGAGTGACCTTAGCGGGTGTGGGGTGTTACACGTGGTATCAGAGCTTAAGGTTACCGGAATAGATAAAATTTTTAGAAAAACTATTTTCTAGGAATATTTTTGAAAGGAGTATTTTCAAAAACATGTCTTTTAAGAGGAAAGTTTTTGAAAGAAAAGCATAATCCCCAATAGCCATATCTATATCTTTCGAATTCTCCATTTTGAATCTCTTCCTCTCTCTCATTTTGAGTTTCCCCTCCGCGTATAGATGATCTTTCTAAGATAGATAAGGATGGAAAACCACTTCAAGGGACTTAGACGTTAATCAGATTAGAAGTTGGTTCAAGAAGGAGGAGGACTGGTAGGTACCTATAGGATAAACGATGAGAGGAAGGCTCAAATAGTTGTTTGGTTAATGAAGGATGAAACCTCATTGGTGGGAGGATACGAATGGAGAATAGGGAAGAAAGAAGGCTAGTAGTTATCCTTTTGGGAGGAATAGGACACCTTATTAGGATTGTCCAAAGAAGCAAGGGCAAGGTATGGAATCTTCTGGAGGGTAGTTGTATTCCCTCACGACTAGGGTACCAGATGGGGATAGGACCGGCTAGGTTGGAATTTGGATTTCTTTATTATCCGATTCGAACTTATTTGATTCTGAAGCATCGAGTTCGTTTATCTATCCTTGTTAGTTGGGTCACTGCACTTAGACACCAGTTTGGTAGATGATCCCTTAGTTGTTTCAAACCCAATTGGGCTCCATGATGTGTTTGGGTTTGAAAGTTTCTATACTTAGCATTGAGTTTAGGTGTGATGCTTGTTGGGCTTCACGGGCTATGGGCTAGTCTTGGGCATGGACTGGTTATCCAGTAGAGGTGCCGTTCTTGATTTTAAAGGGAGAGTTGTTAGGATTATGACCCGCTGGGGTAACACTCTCGAGATCTCTTGTAATCCCATAGAATTTGATATGCTAAGTTATCTAGAATCGCTTGACACGTCGGTCTAGAATTTGTAATCTGTTAGAGCGGTCCGGGAATACTCGGATGTGTGTGAGGAGGTGAAGGGCTTACCTCCGAAGCGGGAGATTGACTTCCGAATATATCTGGTGGATAATGCTAAACCAGTATCTTGGCCTGTGTGCCACATGGCTCCTCGTGAGAGGAGGGAACTCCATAAGTAAGTAGGCGATTTGCTTGAGAAGGGGTTCATAAGACGAAGTATATCGGAGTGGGGCGCTCCAGTAGTTTTTGTTATGAAGGCGGATGGGTCCCTCAGACTTTGTGTAGGCTAAAGAGAACTAAATAAACTCACAAAGAAAAAGAGACACCCATTGCTGAGGATAGATGATCTCTTTGATCAGTTGGCTGGTGCCTCAGTAGTTTTGTAGTAGGACTTAGCCACGAGATTTCATCAGTTGAGAGTGGCTGAGGATAGTATAGAGAAGACTGCCTTTAGGACTCCGGATGATTTTTTTTATGAGTGGCTGGTGATGCCATTTGGTTTGACGAACGCCCCCGCATACTTTGTTGATTTGATGAGAAAGGTGTTCAGGGAGTACCTAAATAAGATGTGATGGTCTTTGTGGTTGACATCTTGGTCTTTTCTAGGAGCGAAATAAGTTTTCGTATGTGCTCAATAGGCTGAGCAAAGCCAGTATGGGATAAACGGTGGTTTTGGAGCGAGACTGGCGAGGACATCCAGAATTGGACAAGGGCTTAATTATTTAGCCATTTTTACTAGTATCATCTCACGTAGGTCGTCTGAATTCGAAGGAGGTATCCCTTGGGTGTTTGTCTGATATTGGTTTAGGCCTTTGGGGCTTGCATTTGGGGGATGCCGAGTTCGACTAGGGTGGTCTGCGTGAGAGACAGTTGTAATGATTTTGGATGATATCCTGGTGGAGAAGAGCATGCCCTACATTTTAGGGAAGTGTTGGAGATTCTTCGAGCGCATAATCTTAGGACAGTAAAAGTGGATGGGACTCTTAGCATCCTATGAGTCTGAGATAGCGTATACCCCTGGCAAGGGTAACGTGGTGGCGGACGCCTTGAGCAGGAAGAGGTTGTCCTTGAGTCCATTGTTCGTGGAACGACGAAGCTTGGAATTTATCTCGATGTTTGATTTCAGACCTTCCGTTGATTTTGTACCCGGTTTGCTAGCTTCCTTGGAAGTTAGACCTACTCTTTTGGGGCGGATTGGAAAAGCACAGAGGGACGACCCACAGTGGGTTGAGTTGGTGGAGAAGCTCATAAGGGGGGAGTCGTCCAGCCATTTGAGTAGGTACACCCTAGACGATAGGGGGTGCTTGCGTAGAGACGGTAGACTTTGTGTACCGCAAGGCGAGGGTTTAAGGAAGGTTGTTCTTGATGATGCACACCGTTCTAGGATGACCATTCATCCCGGTGGGGACAAGATGTATCAAGACATGAAGAGGGTTTTCTTCTGGGCCGGTATGAAGAAAGATGTGGCCGAGTATGTCGCTCGATGCTTGGTGTGCCAACAAGTGAAGGCGGAGCAAAAGAAACCAGGTGGATTGCTTCAACCATTGGAGGTTCCGCAATGGAAGTGGGACAGCGTCTCGATAGATTTTATTGACGGGTTACCCAGATCGAGAAAGAGTAATACAGGAATTTGGGTGGTAGTAGACAGGCTTACTAAGAGCGCCCATTGCATACCTGTGAAGAGTAAAGGAACCGCTCCATGGCTATCTTCAGTTTACATTCGAGAGATTATTAGATTGCATGGTGTACCCTCCAGTATGGTGAGCGGTCGAGATCCTATCTTCATTAGAGAGTTTTGGAAGAGGGTGCAAGAGGCGGTAGGGACTCAGTTGTGTTTGAGTACCGCATATCATCCTCAGACGGACGGCCAGACCGAGAGGGTAAAACATATTTTAGAAGACCTTTTGAGGCTATGATTTTGGAGGTACATGGGAGGAGCATCTTCCATTGGTGGAGTTACCCGACAGACTTAGTGGTGTACACGATGGATTCCATGGGAGGAAGTGCTTACATGAGACCGCAGAGGTGGTAGAGCCGAGTTTTGGAAGTAGAGCGTGATGCGACGATTCGACGAGCTCCTACTTGCATCCTTGGGTCAGAGATTTGGAAGATGAGAAACAGAGAGGTTCAACTAGTCAAAGTACAAAGGGGAGATGAAGAGAGCGACGCTACCTGGGAGACGGAAGCGAAGATGCGTTCGAGGTACCCTTTTTCTTTCGGAGGGTATGTCCTTTTGCTTCTCCTTCATCGCATATCTTGTGCTTACCTTATCCTTAGTATGTCCTCTCGTTAGTACCTTTGACCTTCAGATAGGATAGTCCTATGGTTGAAACATGTGTTTGAGACATGTTATGTATGATGGATGCAAGTGAATGCAAGTGTTTGCTAGTGGTTGCTCGTGGATGCATATACACACACTCTAGGCACTAGATCGGCTCAGTCACTTCATATTGCATATTGCATAAAATTGTGTGTAGGAAGCTATATCTATGGATGTATAATGATTGTGTTATCATATGGATGATGCATTTTGGTGAATGATTGTGCACACATGTAGATATTGTATGTGTCGATAGGGTTCTCTCGCATACATAATGGATGCATGGCACTATCATGGTTTGCATATGTTCATACATTAGATAGGGAACATATACACACACTTTTTGCATATGCTCATACATCATTAGAAATTGTTTTAAGGACAATGAATGCCCGTGTTTTGATGGATTGAGTAGATGGTTGTTTGGATGGTAGGATATGCGTTCTCCTTAGCTTAGAGATTTCGGGGACGAAATCCTTTAAGGAGGGAAGAATGTAACACCCCGAATTTTAGCTAATACTAAAATTCTCTAATCATAGGATAAATAATCTCAGATGTGGGAATTGGGGGTAACGGGCTGCGTCATTGCGTTCGTCTCGGAAAAATACGCGAAATAGAGTCCGAGTTTTCGAGAATCGGAGTCCGTATGGCCCGGTTATGGCCCAATGAAGTTTGCAGAAAAATTAAAGCTTAAAACAGATTTAGAAATTTAAATTAGGATTTCAAAATTAGAACCAGCGGGGTAGGCGGGAAGCTTCCCGCCCTAACCATGTCGACAGGGCTGTCGACAGGGGTGTCGACTTGCCTGTCGACTTGCCTGTCGACAGGGGCGCAGCGTCCAGAGAGCCTGGGTGCACCAGGTTGGGTTTTAGGCTGGCTTGGGGGGCTGGGTTCTAGAGATTTCCTAAATCTAACGGACCTAAACTAATCTAGGGTTAATCTAAAGGCCTAAATCACTACCTAATCCTATAAATAAGACCCTAACCCTACCCTAATTCATTCATAATTAGATCTTGTAACTAAACTATGGCAAAATGAAACTTGATCATGGCCTCCACAAATCAATGAAGAGAGTTGCAAGCTAATCAACCCCTAATCATCTTCTTCTTCATATTTGGCAACTAGTTTTACTTCATAAGTTTGCTAATCTTGGTTTTGGTGAGTTCCTATGGCTTTAATAATCAATTGTTAAATTGATTATGGTAGGATGTGATAAGACATGGCTATGTTTGTGGATAAATGTGTTTATGCAAGTTTGTATGATATGTGATTTGCAAGTTTTATGTTATATGCAAGGTTAATGCCATGTTTTATGATGCAAAACACTATGTTGAACATTTATGCATATGTAACATGTTATGCAAACTATATGTGAGAGTATATGCAAGTTATATGTAACATGATATGCAAGTTATGCATGTGATTTTATACATGCTAAATATTTGGTGTTATGCATGCTAAGTATTTGATTTTATGCATGCTAAGTATTTGATTGTATGCATGCTAAGTGTTTGAGTTTATGCAAGTTAAGTGGTGTGTTTATGCATAACAAGTAATTGATTCTATGCATGCTAAGTAAGTGGTTTTATGCATGCTAAGTGTTTGGTATTATGTAAGTTTACCCTTTTAAATGTGATGCATACATGTGCAAGATGACACCTTTATATGCTATGCATGTTTACCCTCCTTTAAGATGCAAGTCATATATGCAAGCTCAACATGTTATGCAAGTTATGTGCATGATGTTATGTAAGTTATGTGCATGTTGTTATGCAAGTTCATATGCAAGTTATGTGTAAGAGGGTATGCAAGTTATGTGCATGGTGTTATGCAAGTTAAGTTTATGAGATTATGCAAGTTATGTGCATGATGTTATGCAAGTTATGTATATGCTTAAATGCAAGTTTAATGTGATATGCAAGTATGTGAATGCTTATGCAAGTATGTGAATGCCTATGCAAGTATGTGAATGCTTATGCAAGTTATGTGTAGGCTTAAATGCATGTTTAACCTGTTATGCAAGTTATGAGAATGCTTATATGCAAGTTCAACATGTTATGCAAGATATGTGTATGATAATATGCAAGCTCATATGCAACATGTTATGCAAATCATGTGTATGATAATATGCAAGTTTGGGTTAAATGTAGTTGGGTTAATATATGCTCATAAATGCAAGTTGACATCCTCTTAACCCATGACAAAGTTATATGCTAAACCCATGATATTTGTGATGGATCTTCCCCTTTATTATTTCATGAAATGAGGACAATTTACGTGGGGAACGATGGGGTTGGTAAATATGTTAATAAAAGTATGATTGGGTATGATTAAGCATACCATAAAATGAATAAGCATAAGTGGGAATTTACCTATTGAGTTAGGTCTACCCCATGGGAATTTACCTATTGAGTTAGGTCTACCCATGTTATGAAAAAAACTTGATATTAATTAGGGATAATTAATATGGGGGTGATTAATTAGGTGTAATTAATCAACTAAGACACGAGGTTGGACCCTTTTGTAGCGGAAGTCTGCCCGGAACCGACCGGCCATCCAGCGGCTACAAATGATTGGCCCAATGTGAGAGGTCTTAGCCATAAATTAAATACATGATTAAAGTAAAGACACGAGGTTAGACCCTTTTGATGACAGAAGTCTGCCCGGAACCAACCGGCATATCCAGCAGTCATAAAAGACGGTCTAATGTGAGAGGTCTTTATGAGGTCATGATCTTAATTAATGAATTAAGAAACACTTAACCATATTAGCATGTAGAGGGGCATGTGGGGTTAAGTGGGTGCCTTGGGTGGCATGTAGTAACTAGTGGGGGTGCCTTGGGTGGCATGAGGAAACTAGTGGGTTGCCTTGGGTGGCAATAGAAAATACGATTAGAATACTTAACCAAAGTGGAACATGTAATTAAACATGATTAAAGGGTTAAGTAAGTGCCTTGGGTGGCATGTGGGAATTAAGTAAGTGCCTTGGGTGGCATGCGGAAATCTAGTGGGTGCCTTAAGTGGCAATTGAAATATAATTAGATGACTTAACCAAACCTTAACATGTAAGGGGGCATGATTATAAAAAGGGGTTAAGTGGGATGCACTAGATTGAATGACAAGCTTAAGTAGTAGCTTGTGGGGGGGCCCATTTCAACCAATATCCCAAACGTATCTTTGTGGGCTCGACCCATGTCGAGTGACGGGACACGCATATTGGGCTTGATTATAAGAGGCCAAAACGGGTTAGCGGTGGCAACGCGAGTCCAACGGGTTTCATATGCGTGTGTGGGCCCGGGCTGGTAGATAAGCCGTTGTTGCATCGTGTAGATATAAAGCCGTGCACCGTTGATATTATCAGGTAGCCACTTTAGGGGAGTGATACACCCCACTGTGGGACCAGCACGGGTATCTACGGTAGGGAGCCGATCGCTGGGGAGTAGTGGGTACACCTAGTAAAGATAGGGGCAGACGGCACCTATGTAGGGGTACACGAAACTACTGGGTAAAAATTACTAAGTACACCTAGTGGAGATAGGGGCAGACGGCACCTACGTGGTCAGCTAGGGGTACTAGAAACTACTAGTTATATTTTCTAAATCTTTAAGTGGGATCAACCTTTAAGTAGGAATTACTCTTGGGTGGGTAGAACTGGTGTGGTGCAGTGTAGGAATTACCCTTGGGTGGGTAGATCTGGGGTGGTGTAGGCTAGTAATTATCCTTGGGTGGATAAATACGTCGTTTCGGTTATCGTAGTACATCCTGTGTTTTGTTGGCTACTTAGTGTAGTCATTATCCCCAGAGGTACCGTATCTTGTTTATATCATACCCTAATTACTTTAATGGTTGTATTGTTAGGGTTATAGGACTCACTCAGACTTATGTCTGACCCCGTTGTTGTTTATCTTTTTCCCCACCCTCAGGTTATCAGAGTGGACCTAGCACTAGTGGGCTTGGACCAGACCGCTATATCTATCTTTTGGGGGCTTGGACCTTAGAAGTAAAGCTCGGTTTATCTTTTGGCTATTACCTATGTAATGGGATTATGTACTTCTATTTATCAGGATGGATATTATGTACTTGACTCTTGTTATGGTTTTGTGATGTAACCAAACATGTTTTGTTAATGAAATGATGTTTTAAATTTTCAAGTATTACTTATATCTGTCCTGTTGTAATTTTTCTGTTCTATACTCACTAAAAATACTCCACCAAAACTAAGGCATTCCCTTTGTGAGTGACCTTAGCGGGTGTGGGGTGTTACAATGAGGCTGTTAAAACATATGTTTGATTAAACTTACACAATTTATCAGAGTAAATTAACGTACAACATACCAATATATGCAGCGGAATAATAATTTTAATACGTCTGTTGAGCTCCATCTTCATCTTCATAATGGAATCTTCGCTAACTGTAACTCGGTCTGACCCGAGCGTATGGCAAAAAAAAGAAACACAACAAACACTCGGATCAGAATTAAATCATTCTCATTTAGTTAAATCAAATTCCATGTAATAATATGAGTGCAATAACTTAAGAGATGTTACGGGAATTTCCATCTCCTAAGGATCCGTCAAACTAATATCATTTAATATAATACGCTATTATAATAATGTCTATGGTTAAATATAACATATTAAAATAGCGTAAGCGGGATTACATTTTTACCCTTACACTGTTTATACATTGTCGTAAACATTGCATATAAAACACCAGTAAGATCGGTGGATAGGGATGCGCCGCTATACGACAACGTTAAATTAAAATCGTAGAGGGCTCGATCAGGATAATATGACAAGGCACACGAGGAATGCCCAGAGTATGAATATACTAGTTGCACGCCCGGACTGGTGGTAACGCATAGCCGTGACTACTGCCCACCTCAGACAACACTCCCAAATCACGAATGCGCATCAAATCAAATCAGTCAAACCGAGGGACTATAGTAATAAAGGAAGAAGTGTTGCCGATGGAGGTAGTTAACCCCACTTGGTCATGGTATAGCCCTATTTTAGTCATTTTAATTATGACCGGAAGGTCAAGGATATCCATCATCGTTCTCTTTCTTCAAATCCAGTAATCGCCTCCAAATCCATCCAACACCATTTCTGGAACTCCACCGCATACACAGTTGTTAAAGTGGTTTTCGGTATTGGCAGAGAGTTTGACAATATCTGATCCTGGTCTCTTTAACAACCAATCGTTACATTTTTCACACCGGTCAGTTCTTTTACATTTTGAAGAGGTTCGTACTTCATATCAAAATATCAGATTTTCAAAATCATTCAATATTCAAGATAGAATATTATTCATACTAAAATCTCCATTTAACCAATTAAAATCTTGAAACAATTCCAACTTTAAATAATTTGAATATTAAAATAATTAAAAGTATATTTAAAATAGTTTTGGATATAGAATTGAAATAGTTTGAAAATAAATAGTTAATTATAAAATGATTTATTTAAAATGATTTATAAAATAAAATAGTAATAAAATAAAATAGTTTATAAAGAAAATAAAATTATTATTATTATTATTAAAATAGTTTATAAAATGGTTTTTAAATACTATAACTGGAATTAGAATCGTTCCTTTAAAAGTTTCAATTTCACTTGCAGTCGTATTTCAATTTCAAGTTAATCAACTCAATTTCAATATTTCACCCGATTAAATTTCCAATTTACACTCATTACAATTCAATCAGTTTAATTCAAATAGTTAAATTCCAATTCAGATTCCCATTTTCAATGATTTCAATTTACAACAAATGTCGAATTCACAATTCATATATAATTCAAATCAATGTCGACTCATAATAAAATTCAAAGGTGGTGAAACCATTCAATTTCAATAAATTCGATTTACACTATCTTTCACTTTATTTAACTTCAGTTACAATACTAATTTATTTTCTTTTTTTATATTTCAAAATTCAAGGTTCAAGTTCAAAGGAAATAAATTATAAAAAATCGATTATATTGTCTTTAAAATAATATTTCAAAATTCATGGTTAAAACAAATTTTTATTTAACCAACCGGTGTCCGTATATAATTTCCTATCCTATGGCCAAGTGATACTTAAATTTTAATTTTAGTATTTTTGGGAAAGGATATATATATCATTTCAATCCAAATCAGGGTCATAGGTATTTATCATTTCAACCAACGTTTTTAGTTCATTTTAATGATTAATCCCGGGTTTATTCGATGCCCGTTACATCTAGGGTAATGATTGGGATTAATCAACACAACAATGGTCATACATAAATAAATGTGAATAACAGGTAAATTCACATAATTAACATCAACATGTCAAACATATCAAATTCAAGTCATTCATCACATCAATATATACAAACAGTCAAATATCATATAAATTTACCAAATTAGTTATCAGGTTTTAAAACAGTAATTAAATGTTAAATTTTAACTTAACTGTAAAATTAAATCTAACAGTCAAATTAAACTACACTATCGATGCAAATCAATATAAATATGCAATTTAAACTGTCAAACATCAATCCAAACAATCATATCACGACATAATATTATTTTAGCTAATATTAAAATACTTTAGTTAAGCGTGAGTGGGTTAAATCACTCACTTTTGGCTTTAAACGAGGTTCAAATCCAATTTTTAGCCCAAAATTTGACAGTCTTAGAATCAGTTCAAACCAGCGCCATCGCGAATAGCTCGTCGATACGATTCCAACGCAACAAACCGCGTGTCATTCTGAATTCGTATGAAAAAGTTACATAAGTTTTAGCGATTGAAAAATTAAATAAAATAAAAAACGAAAATTGGACAAAAAAGGATGAAACTTGCCGCCTCAGCCTCCTTATTTTCCTTCTCTACGTTCCAGAAAGCTGCTCATCGAAGAAACCCATTTCACGTCTAAACTTTGAATCACGCACCCCCAAATCAGCGACCGGAGTCCAATCAACTACAGTCGCAGCAACTGTCGTTCGAGGCACCACAAATGACCTGAGTTTGGTCCCACTCGGTGACTTCCATCGCCCCCAAAATGCGAATAACCGCACTGACTTTGTGCCATGATTCTGGCGAATTCGTTAAGCAAATGGTACCATCATCCGTATGGATGGAAAGAGGAGATCGAGCGCTACAAATTCCCTTTTGAATCATTGAATTCCGTCGAGCGAATTGAAAGATATTAGTAAGAGAATAATCGACATTTTCTGGCCATGGAAATTAAAATAGGCGGCGGCCAAGTTTTAGTTAGGGTTTAGAATAAATAAAATAATATTATAATTTCTCATTTTACGCGTTTTAAAGTCAGAACCGGGCCAGAGTCCAAATCAGGCCTGCTTACTGCCCAACAATAGGTTCTGACGCCTTCTGAACGCAGTGGGTAGTTTCAAAGCCCAATTTTGAAGTCTGTAACAGTTTCTTTTTAAAACAAGATTATTTAACCGAATTGTACATATAAATTTATACGCGTTTTATTTTCTTACAATCAAACTAAAATTCTGATGGCTATGAAATTTTATACATTACAATAATTTACGATTCTGGATCAAATAAAATAAATTTTTATTGAATTCTGAGATTATTTGCAAAATGACAAATCTTGCTTGTTCATTAACATAAATAAAATATTCATTGTTCACCAATTAATCATTAAATTAAATTTAACGGTTTATTTATTTTATATAATAAAAATAAAATTCATATGAACTTATAAATCAAAATTTTACTATTACGACATCAATTATAATTATATTAAGCAATTCAATTATGTTTTCACCGTCAACTTTCACAGATTAAATCACTAAATATTATTTACAACCATTTAATATCAAAATCATATTAAATTAAATAATAAAATTTATCGTAAAACTTGGGATGTTACATCTTTTCTTCCTAACATATGAAATCTTGACATACCAATAATATCAACTGAACTTTTAGTATTAAGCCAAGGTTTGAACCATAAATATGTAGATGTACTTGTAGAAATCGCCTTGCTGAATAATTGTCTACCTGTAGTTCGAAGTCTCATCATTGTTTTCTAGGAACTTGATTATTTTCTACAACAATATCTTCTTCGCATCCAAATACTCCAAAGAGAAGAGCTTCTAAGAAACTTCCACATCATTTTGATTCCAGCAGCCTTCTTTAAATCTGAAGGAGATTTGTAACCTATACCTCCTTCAAGTTTGGCCAGACAGAGCTTCCCTCATCTTATTTTATGTGAAGAACTCCCCTAAAAAAATCGGCACACATCATATGCAATTTATCAATAATATGTTCAGGTAGCTGATACACTAACATCCAATACAAAACAGTAGGTGTAATTGTTGATTGTATTAATTCTGCTCTACCCACAAAGCTCAAAGAATTTACATCACATCCTTGAATTTTAGCATGTACTTTATCCAATAATGATTGGCAATCATTATAGTGAACATAATTATAAGACAGAGGAACTCCAAGATATTTAACAGGCAATTGTCCTACCTGAACTCCTAAATGTGAAAGGATGTCATGAATGTTGTGGGAATAAGAGCTAAAATACACCTAAGTTTTATTTTCACTCACTGTTAGACCAAAAAACTGCTCCAGTTTGTCAAAAACGTTTCTTAAAGAGGTAGCACTTATGGGTTGACATTTCCCAAATATCATTAAATCGTTAGCTTATAATAAATGTGTTACTGCCGACCCAAATTTATGCACAGGGAAGAACTTATTTTGAAGCACTATTTCATTCATGCCATTAGAGAAAAATTTCATTGCTATCGAAAAGAATACATGGGGATAAGGGATCTCCTTGTCTTAATCCTCTATTTGATGATATAAGTCCTTTTGACACTCCTTGTATCAAAATTGAAAATGTAAGGGTAGATATGCAATCATAAATAACATTAATAAAACGAGTGGGAATACCCATTTCCATTATTAAATGACATATAAAGTCCCAATTAATCATATCATAAGCTTTATGTTAATCCACTTTTACACAAAACTTATTACTTATTAACATTAGGCTTCTTAAAATCTCTCAATAATTCATGAGAAAGAAGGATGTTATCCCCTATATATCTAGTAGGAACGAAGGCATTTTGGTTCGGTGAAATTAAATGAGGAAAATACCACTTTATTCAATTACAAAGAATTTTTCTAAACACCTTATAGAACATATTACAACTTGTTATAAGTCTATATTGAGAGATTGAAGTTGGTCTTTCTACCTTAGGGATAAGGGTTAAGAAAGTATGATTACATCCCTTTGGTATCTTATGAGAATTAAACATATCTTGTAAAGCAGCTAGTAGTTCCCATTTTATCTCCTCCCAATGTATTTTAAAAAGTTCAAAGTTCAGACCATCGAGGCCAGCACTTGAATCATCATGTATTGAAAGAAATACAACCTTAGCTTCATCTAATGTAATTGGTTCAATAGGTGCCTGCTGTCCATGTGTATTGATTACATACAGGGATTGGAAAGAAGGGATCTCTTTGCAAACAGAGCCATTATACAGTGAATTAAAATATGCAACAACTTTCGCTTCGACTTCATCCTGCTTAAATAAAAATTCACCATTATCATTAATAAGAGCATTAAAATTATTCAAATATTTCCTACTTGACATTTTGGAGTGAAAGAACTTTGAGTTTGTATCACCATCTGGCAACCATGAAAATTTAGATTTTTGCTTATAACTCCAAAATTTAATATGTTTTTGGACTGATATCACCTGTTTAGCTTCTAGTAATCTTTCATATGTCTCCAAAATTTTAGGATCCTGGTCAAATGCAAACTTTTTCTCATGAAATCATCTTCTGCTTGAAGTAAGAGTTCATCATCTTTCATTCTTATTTTATTCCATTTCTTCAGTTCCATTTTACAAGCCTATAGCTTAAATCGAAAAGCATAACTTGGGTATCCACTAACATTAGAACTAAAACCACTTAAAAACATTCATTATATCCTTCTTTCACATGCCATTCATTTGAATATCTAAATGGGTATCCATTAATAGTAGAAGAGAGAATTAATTCTAACAATAATGGATTGTGATCGCTAGACATTTGAGATAAAGACATAGCTTTCATCGTAGAAAATTTATGTAAAGACTGATGATTTACAAAAATTTTATCTAAATTATCAGCCATACCTCCTCCAAGTATAGTTGAAACTACATCTTTAATTTCAATTAATCCTGCTTGTGATAAGCTATAATTAAAAGCTCGATTCTGCTGAAGTGGAACTAGGAGACCCCCTTTCTTATCCAAATGAGACGTGCAATTGTTAAAATATCCCATCAGTAACCATTCTCTAGTCAAACTTTCTGATTCTCTAATACTTTGTTGGCACAAAATCTGCCTTTCAAAGAAGCTGTTGCTTGCATAAACTATTGTAACAAAAATAAGTAGACCGTCTCGATTAGTTGCTTGCACAATAACATGCAGATTCAAAGAAAACATATTAATTATAGATCAAATTTCAGTATTACAGAGAAATAAATTTCTACCTCAGAAAGGGGCAACATCACGTGGAAAGAAATCCCAAGATCTAGGAATTAATCTACCAAACATACATAAATTCACTAAATTAATTTTATTTTCTACAAATCCAACAATAGTCGGCTTGAATTTTGTCGAAAGAGACAATACTCACACATACGATGTGGAGTATTAATCCCTCTGATATTCCACGATATAATTGTCATTTGATAGATGAATTGCTCCTTAAAGATCTTAAAGAAGGACCAGTTGAAGTGATAACTTTCTTACCCTTAACGTGAGCTAAATGTTCAGTATTTTTAGTATTTCCCTCTTAAACATCTTTGTTTTCTTTAGTGAATTCCTTGTCATTCAAATGATCAGCTATATAGTTGATTTCATCTTGCATAATATCATTAGGTAACTCACCATCAAAAAAACCCAAATCAACATTTTCAAACTGATTATCTGTATCCTTATAAGTGTTACTCCGTTCATTAGAACTGGATGCATTAACTTCATTATCTCCTTGGGGGAGGGGAGGGTCATTCTAATTATGGAATTATCATTATTATAATCACCAGTGGAAGAACTAGGTTTATCATATGAACTAGGTTTATTATAATAGTCAGTAGTTAGTATTGATTAATTATTAGTTACTATAAAATATAAATAAGAGGTAACACTAATTAATAAAATACATTAATATTAAATGTTTAATTAAATTTATTTTGATAATCAATAATTAATAAGTAATCTTTAACACGACTAAAGAAATTACAATCAAGAAATTATTAATAAATATATACTTTTAAGAAATTTATTAGTACACATTAATTAATAAATAATTAGTAATTAAGAAAAACAAAATGGTCAAAGTTTAAAAATAAGAAATTGAATAATATTATAGAATTTCAAAATTCGAAGAATTCAAACATTACCATACAAATTATTATTTGCATACATATTTATGTACTACTAAATAATTAATAATTGATATGTGATAGTTAATATTAAATATATAATAGCTATTAATTGATATTTACTATTAATAATTTGTTATTGGTAATCTATAATTAATAATAAATATTTAATAAGTGATGAATTACAACTAAGCAAAAGTTATTGGTAAAATAACATTAATAATTTGTCTATTATCCCACTTGGAAAATATAAGTAGGAGTTAATTGTAAAATACAAGTAAAAGTTAATACTTTGTGCAAAATAACGTTGCCGACAAAATTACCCCGCCTGCTAGTATATTATCCCGCCTCTTTATACTTAGAACTCTAAACTTTTTTTTATCTCTTCTTTATTACACCTCCCTTTCCACATTGCTCTTCATCGCACTTCATCGCGCTGCCTGTTTGATAATCGCTCTTCATCGCGCATCGCTCTTCAGGTAATTTGTGTGTTTAATCCAAAATTACGGTTTTGATATTCTATTTTTGTGGATTGTGTTAAATCTAGTATTTTAGGTCTAACGATTTATTGCAGTAATGAAATCAGGATTTTTTTCATGTTTTAGATCTATCGATTTTACGATTTTTTGTTTTAGATGTAACGATTTCAGTCAATATTAGGGTTTTGTGATAACATGCTGTAAACTATGCAGTTGTATACTGTTGCATGTGGTTGTGCCTTCATTGTCTGTGGATTGCCTTCTTTTAATGAATGCTATTACACAATTGTTGCATGCATTACAGGCTTGCTATTCTGCTAGCCTATGGTCAGTTGAGTTGACAAGAATTGCATAAATAGGGGTACTCACTGTGATGTAAAGTCGTAAAGAAAATCTGAAGCAACCTTTTCAATTGAAAATTCTTTAGTTGCCACTTTTCTACAGTTCATTTCTTTTAGCAAATTCTTGATAATTTTGGTTTGATATAATTTTAGTTACTCCTTCCAAATTTTATCTTGCAACTTTCAATTCATTTCCTTATATTGTCTACAAATTAGGCTAGTGATCAATTCTTCTTGTTAATTTCCAGTTCTAGTCTGTTCTTGTTCGTTTACCATTGATTACATATCGGTTCTTATAAATTCTTGCAAATTTTTATTTGTTACTCATTGGAAATTCCAATTTCCACTTTTCATGTTCGTTTAAACTCTTTGATATATTTTCTTGTTATTAGCTCAATAATCTATCATCCATATTGTTAACATTATTTTCCGTCAACACCCAGATCAAGTAGTTTGGGTCATATGTTCAAGGGATTCGATGCAGTCATGACTCAGGTCATGAAGGTCATCCAGAAGCCTATGTATCTATGCTAAATCGACCTTCCTTTAGACATTGGAATTCCAATTCTAGCAGTCAAATATTCTTACCTCGAGGGTTGAATATCACCGTAACTATACGGCGGTATCCTGAAATGACATCATGGAGGTTATTTAGCCTGATGCTAGGTTCTTATGAAATCAATTATTCCCTGAATCATGAATGTAAGGATTCTTATTGTGATAAGAAGAAAACAAGCTAATGCATACCCCTATTTGGGGAGGAAGGCATCGCAAGGTTCATGAACTCGAACAATCACTCCGCTTCAGGCCAGTGTCGAAATGGCCCAAAACGTGTCAGAGATCAAGTTACAAACTCGTAGCTGACCCCCTTTTCCCTGAGGTTAAGAAACATTAGGATCATCGTGAGAACATTGATCAACGTTGCCGAACCCTCGAGGTAGAGGAAGGAGACTTCGAATTTCCGTGAAGTTCTTCCTCCCCCGTGAGGGTGCCGTGATCAACTATCTCACAAGAAAGGTTAGTGTTAACTCCCTATTTTATCATAATGACACAACAAGATTATCAAATCGCAAGATGTTTAAGATTTGGAATTCTTCATTCATAAATTTTGGATGTATTACAAGAATTGAGGATTTTCTTTCTTCAGAAAGAAAAGAACAAGGTTGAGGAATTGAAAATTTATCCCCTTCTGTGTAACTCCTGGGGTCTTATTTATAGAGGACTCGGGGCCCCTTCCACTGCTAGACTATTCGGCCTGCATGGGCCTCTGCCGGCTGCATCCCCCTTGGTCTCAGGTGTTTGGATCCCGACCATCCTTGTGGTGCTAATCATAGTATTCAAAGTGAGGGTCCTGGTCATCTTGGGCTTCTTTGAGACTGGTACAGGTTTGTTGCTATGGTGGTTTCTGGATGGCCTCTGAGCTCTTGATAGCAACTGTGGGTGAAGGCTCACGGATGTAGGCTTCTAGATGTAGGTTTCCGACTTTCTCTTGAATACGTAGAGGGGTCTGCCCTCACGATGTATGTAGATAGCTGCCGGTTCGAAACCGCTATTGGTTCCTGTGAAAGTGTCAATATACGACTTAGGCAGGATCAGTAATATGGATAAATGGAAAGTATGTGATATACTAACTTGTATATTTACAATAGTTATGCAGGTAAATATTTATTATAAAACAATCTCACAGAAGCAATATCACAGATAAGTAAGTGCAATGATAGAAAAATCACACCAGGGATTTTTATACTGGTTCGGAGCACCGTCCTACGTCCAGTCCCAGATCTCCTATCTGGAATTTCACTAAACAACTACCTCACTTCACCCGAAGAAACAGGTTCACAACACCCGAGCAGCCGAACGGGATTTCATGCCTCTATCAACACGAGGACTTCACAACTTGCCTCTTACAACATCGAGGACTTCAGACAAGATAATTAAACTTGTAATTTGACAATGTGTGTTCTCAATAACACGAATTTGTCAATTCTTGTACACCTTTCCTATAATCTTATCCTCAAATATGATCTTGTGATTATGAAGATTTAGAAGATGATATCGTTGTTTGAATCTAAAGAATAATATATATTCAAGGATTCAAATAACGATATGTGAGAATTATGAGCTTTTGAATGCTTTTAGAGAGCAAGAATGAAATCAGCAATTAGATAGCAAGAATAGAAAGAATTGTTATTTTTAAAATGGTGATTTCATGTTGCTTTTATAGAGGATGGAGAGTTGTAATCATTGGTGAAGAGAAGCAACGAATAGAGATGATTTTTGGCGAAGAGAAAAGGAAACAACCCTTGATAAATAAGAGTGTCTATTCGAAAAGTTGTTTCAGTTCGTAGACCAGTCGACTGGTTAAAAATGACCAGTAGACTGGTATTTGAATATATGTACGTTATATACATGTGTGCACGTTCATTGTTCATTTCTACCCAGAAACGGTCGAACGCCCAAAATGAAACCGGTCGACCGGTTTCTGATAGTATGCATAATGAATGTGCATACGTATATATATATATATACACACACACACATATATATATATATATACATATATATATATATATATTCAAACCATTTAGGTATATGATTATTTGAGGATAGATTTTAACATTTATAACCCAACTAAAACTCTAAATAATCAACCTCTAATATTAAATACCATTGAATCTCTTCTTTTTGTCGATCTTGAACTTCTCCTTGTCATTTAATCAAAACGTCGTGAATTCCTTGATTCAACATTCTCCCCCTTTTTGATTGATGACAACATAGCTCTGAAATTGTTTTTAACTCCCCCTGAATATATGATCCCCCTGAAATACATACTAAAAAATCTGCAAAACATAATGTTTGTAATATTTTTCTCCCCCTTTGTCATCGACAAAAAGGAGTAGTGAACACACAAATAGCTTAAGAAGAACTTTAAGATTGTAGCATATAATATACACCAAACATACCACAAGCAAGTCATGTACCTAATAAATTAAGACATACAAACCCAAAATAAATACAATACTATTTACATACAAGTGCCGGTTTGAAGTTTTGCATAAAAATATAAAACATAGTATCATAAAACGTGGATGAAAAACAAAATAATGCAATGACGATTTGGATTCAGTGGTATCCCACTCAATTTGTTCGTTACCTCCTTCTTCCTTATCTCCTTCTTCTGGAACATCTTCCTCATCGTTGTTTCCTTCGTCTTCCTCCTCGGTCTCATATTCCCCACGACCACGTCCTATATTGGTTCCTGAAGTGGTGCCTTCGTCAGATGATGACCACGTAATTGTAGGAGGCATGGGACGTTTTCCCGGGTCTTGTATTTGGGTAGAGGAAGATGATGATGCACATGAAATTGCATCCCAAATAATACCGAAGAAAGACTTAAGTTTTGAAAATCGTTTGTCGAGCTTTTTATCCAAACTCTCGAGTTTGGTGTCGGTACGTTTAAGTCTCGCTTCGAGGAGGAATTGGTTTCGTGCAATTTGTGCTAGTGAATCCTTAGTTGACGAGGAAGGTTCAAGGAGTTTGATTTCTTCCGGTTTAGGCTTGGGAGACGTAGAAGAAGTGGTTTCTTGAGGACCTTGCTTTTGATATTATTCAAAAGGAATGATATTCACACAAGGTTCAGGGAGCTTCATTCTCTTTTTAGTTGCTTTGTCGATGCACTTTGTCTTGGAGATTTTAAACTCACAAGACTTGACACCACAATCGGGTAAAAGTCTCATAACATATTCATTGTAGAAAATGTGTGGCCTTGTGCGTTCATTGACAAGCAAAATCTCATCAAAAATCATGTTTGTCCAATTTATCTCAATATCCCCATAAATTGCATATAATGCCTTGAATTTATCTTTATATACGGCATCAAAGTTACCAACCCTCGGCAATAACGAGCATGTGATGGCATGATGTAAAACACGAGCTGTAGGCCGTAAGTTAATCGCCTTTGTGCTAGTTTTATGATCCTCGATAAAAAGATGACTGATTTTATCATGAATATGGATAGTGCAGAAATCCGAAGAAAATTCTCTTCCACTATTTGGCGAATTGAGAACCATGGCCATTCTTTCCTTTGAAATGAAAACATGCTGACCACAAACTACAGACCAAAGACAATTAGCAGAATTCTCTAGTTTGAATTTTGGTAGGTTAAGATTGGCATAGAACAACTGAATCATAATATGATTAATTTCTACGTTGTTCTTATCAAAGGTAAGAAGTGAATTAATACGAGCCTTATCCAGTAGTTCTTTAACATCATAGAGGATAAAAGCAGAAAGATTTATGAAAGAACCTTCGTGAATGGTGTAATCCTTCATAGCATTCCAACGTTTCAGTGCAATAGGATTCATGAACCATTGTTTGATGGTAGAATCTATGGGTTGGAGTGAAGTGGAACTTGATTTCTTGTGTTTCTTTTGAGGTGGTGCCATCGATTATAGAGAAATTGATTTGGGGGTGTTTGTTTTTCAGGGATTTGAGAGAAAGGAGATAAATAAATAATGAGTGAAGAGGTGGGATATATGAATCGACGTGTGAATTTGTAGTTGGAAAAAAACTGAAAAACGCATAACCGGTCGACCGTTAGGGTTGGAACGGTCGACTGGTGTTTGGAAGTTTTAATTCCAGAGAACTTTACCGATCGACCGGTTGAATTATACCGGTCAATTGGTATCTGAAACACAAATTTCCAGAGAAGATAGCCGATCGACTGGTTGACTTTTGAGTTGAAAAAATTCTAGAGAGTTGAACGGTCGACTGGTAATTTTTCTGGCGGTCGACCGGTTCCAAAATATAAATATTTCCAGAGACTTGATCGGTCGACTGGTCCATTCCTGACGGTCGACCGTTTTCTGTATATATTTGTTTTTCTGGATTTATGAGTGCTTAAAAAATTATATAAATTTTATTTCAACTCAACATGGATTTGAAAAACAAAATACATGAAAAACCAAAAAATAAGAATTAAAACAAAAACTTATTATGCAACAAAAACGATATAAATTAATGAGAGGTGGATGACTTGTTTTTGGATGTTTCAACAATATTCGCAACTCTCAGTGTCCATGGCGACCAATTTTCTCTTGCTCCTTCATTTCTCACGTAATTACGATCCCATGAGTTAGGACTTCGAGATGTAGATGGAGGAGGTGGCATTGGTTCGTGAACCCCGTGTCTATCCGTGCTACAGAAAAATGACGCCATTCGTTCTAAGAGAGTTAAACGATCAGATGTGAGATTTTGTTCATAATGAAGTTGACGCTGGAGATCTATCTGATGTTTAGTGTAGTGATGAATTTCACTAATCTTCTCTCTTGTTCATGGAGAACAGAATAATGCTTTCTTAGCACGTTTGGGTTTTGTTGTATATCTGGGGGCATGCGAACATTCCGGTCTACTATTTGGTGTTTCCGGAGAGTAGTATTCTTCAGGTTCGGAACTAGTGACCGAGATATGCGATCGTTGTGCACATTCGTCGCATATGTGTGCCATTATATAAAGAAATTATGAACTTGTATACAAATGTTTATGGATGGAGATGCAGAAAACAATAGGAAAGGAGTATGTATATATAGGATTTACGAAATTTAAAGAAATGGTTAAAACACTCAGAGAATATAAGCCACTAAAAGATTGTAAAGCTCACAATTATTTGCTAATAATAGAAAAAAGCTATTAACCAGCTAAGTTAATAAGAATATATGTGTCGTCTAGATAAGAACTCAACATTACAGTGTATATTATACATCGAGTTCAGTTCTAGAAATTAAGCCGAGCTCTCTTCGTAAAGAAATAAAACTAGATTCGAGGAGAGGCTTAGTAAAAATGTCTGCTAGTTAGTTGTCAGTCTGGATATATTCGAGACATATTGTTCCTTTTTCAATATTGTCTCTTAAGAAATGATGTCGAATATCAATGTGCTTTGTTCGGGAATGATTGACTGGGTTTTTCGATAAATTGATTGCACTTGTGTTATCACAGTATATGATGGAGTTTGATAAATGTATATCAAAATCTCGAAGTGTTTGTTGCATATATAATACTTGAGTAGAAGCTAAAGCTGCTGATATGTACTCAGCTTCAAATGTCGAGAGTGAAACGCAATTTTGTTTCTTACTAAACCAAGAGACAAGTGATTTTCCAATAAAATGGCACGTACCACTTGTACTCTTTCTATTCGTGCGAGAGCCGCCGAAATCAGCATCACTATATGATACTAGTTCGAATGAACAATCTTTTAGGTAGAAAAGACCAAAATCTTTGGTTTTATTAAGATATCGTATTATACGTTTTACAGCTCGTAAATGTGATTCTTTAGGATTAGCTTGAAACCTTGCACACAAACAAACACTCATCATAATATCTGGACGACTTGCAGTAAGGTACATGAGAGAACCAACCATGCTTCGATATAACTTCTGGTCAACATTCTTACCATGTTCATCTTTTTCAAGATGTGTGGTCGTACTCATAGGAGTTGGTTTGCCAGAGGTATTTTCTAAACCGAAACGTTTGACTAGATTTCCGCAGTACTTCTCTTGATTAATAAAAATACCATTAGAATGTTTGATTTGAAGACCAAGGAAATACGATAGTTCTCCCATATGAGACATTTCAAATTCTTTGGTAATAATATTTGCAAACTCTTTGCAGAGTTTATCGTTTGTTGAACCAAAGATAATATCGTCTACATATATCTGGATAACTAATATATCTTTTCGAGAATGTTTTATGAATAGAGTCTGATCAACTTTACCAATTTGATAACCAGAATCAATAAGATAGCTTTGTAATCGTTCGTACCAAGCACGAGGTGCTTGTTTTAATCCGTATGAAGCTTTCTTAAGTTTATATACGTGATCAGGATATTTCTCATATACGAACAAGGGAGGTTGTTCGACATATACATTCTCTTTGATAAACCCATTTAAGAATGCGCTTTTGACATCCATTTGATAAAGTTTAAAATTATGATGACAAGCAAAGGACAGTAAGATTCGAATAGCTTCTAATCGAGCTACGGGTGCAAAGGTTTCTTCATAATCGATACCTTCTTCCTGATTATATCCTTGTGCTACTAATCTTGCCTTATTTCTGGTTATATTTTCTTGTTCATCGGCTTTATTTTTATAAACCCATTTCGTACCAATGACTGACTGATCAGTAGGTCTTTGAAAAAGTTCCCAAACATCATTGCGCTCGAACTGATTTAGTTCTTCCTGCATGGCAATGATCCAGTAATCATCAGTAGCAGCTTCTTTAGGATTCTTAGGTTCGATATTTGAGAGAAATGCAACATGACCCATTTGATTTAGTTGACTCCTTGTTCTTATTTGTGATGTTACTTCTCCAATAACATTTTGAACCAGATGATCTCTTAGAATTCTAGGAGGAGATCTAAATCTTGGTGGAGAAGGTACCACAGCAGGTTGAGGAATATCGTCAACAATTTCTGAGTCAGAGTCATTATTTGTGATGATAGGATTATTAGTGACTATGGTCTCTTCATCATCTGATACGATATGAGATGGTTTATAGAATTCATCAAAAGAGACATGAAGTGATTCTTCAATAGTTTTAGTTCTCTTGTTAAATATACGATAGGCCTTGCTTCGTTCCGAATATCCGACAAATATACCTTCATTGGATTTTGAATCAAATTTTCCAAGATGGTCTTTCATATTTAAAATAAAGCATTTAGAACCGAAAACTTTGAAATATGAGATATTTGGCTTTCTTTGATTAAATAGCTCATATGATGTATTCTTAGTCAGAGGTCGAATGGATACACAATTCAAAACATAACACGCAGTTGCAACAGCTTCTGCCCAAAAATGTTTTGGTAGAGTGGATCCATTTAATAATGTTCTTGCACATTCTTGTAATGTTCGATTTTTTCCTTTCTACAACTCCGTTTTGTTATGGAGTTCTAGGAAACGAAAAATTATGATTTATACCTTTCTTTGTACAAAAATGTTCAAATTCATTATTTTCGAACTCTCCACCATGATCAATTCTTATATTTTTAACCTTAAGTCCTTTTGACTTTTGAATTCTCTTAACGAAGGATTTGAAATATTTGAAAGTGTCACTTTTGTTTTTCAAGAAAATCACCCATGTATAACGAGAGTAATCATCAACTATTACAAGCACATAGTGATTACGGTTTATTGACTGAACCTGTGTTGGTCCAAATAAATCCATATGTAATAGCTCAAGTGGTTGTAACGTTGATATGACTTTCTTGGATATGAAAGACGATTTAGTCAATTTTCCTAATTGACATGCATCGCAAAGATTATTAACTGTAAAACTAATTTTGGGTAGTCCTTTAACTAGATCATTTTTAGCTAGCTTGTTAATATTTCTGAAGTTTATGTGACATAAACGTTTGTGCCATAGCCATGGATCATTATCATTTGCTACAAGACACGTATCTGAGTTATGATTGATATTCATATTCAGAATATAGACATTTCTATCTCTATAACCTTCAAAAACTAGATTTCGATCTTTATCTAAGATACTACAATTATTGTCCGAAAAGGAAATAGTAAAACCTTTATCGCACAATTGACTGATACTTAGTAAATTATGTTTCAAATTTCTAACTAGCATGACATTAGTAATAAGAGGTAAGTTAGATGTACCATAATTGCTCACATCGCCTTTGCCGATGATATAGCCTTTTGAATTATCTCCAAAAGTAACCGAGCCACCATCTGAATAAGTGATATTTGTTAATAAGCTCTTGTCTCCAGTCATATGCTTCGAGAAACAACTGTCCAGTATCCACTTTCCTCTTTTCTTGAGTGGGACCTACAAAAAATAAAATTAAGTCCATGGTAACCACTTTTTTATAGGGTCCTAAGAGTTAGGTCTTAGGAGTCCAAACCCATACGGGTCCGGTATCCCCTTTATACATATAATTTGGATTGTGATGCACATAATTCAAAAAAAAAATTGATGTACTTGTTCCTGATCAAATTGTTATTTGTTTTAGGAACCCATATTTTTATAGACTTGACATTCTTCTTTTGAAATTTCACAATCGGTTTTG
Organism: Allium sativum; assembly: GCA_030737875.1. Taxonomy (NCBI): domain Eukaryota; kingdom Viridiplantae; phylum Streptophyta; class Magnoliopsida; order Asparagales; family Amaryllidaceae; genus Allium; species Allium sativum. The sequence goes on along the minus strand of CM060916.1, from coordinate 163,312,156 downwards.
GTTTGGAATATAATAAACTAAGATTTTTCTTAGCTTCAGTTTCTTGTACTACCTTATTTTTCTTTTTTCTTTTATTACCAAGATGTTTCTTGATAACTTGTTTCTTATATCCCAAGCCATGTTTGTTTGTAGCAGATTGTGAACTTTCAATAATTTTTGTCAAATTTTCTCGACCTTTGTAAAAGTTAGAAACATTTTGAGTAATATCGTCTAACTTTGTTTGTAAACTAGCTTTTTCAAGGTCTAACATTTTGACTTTTGCCTTAAGCTCATGATTTTCGGTGGTAAGAGCATCATTTTTCCTTTTTTGAGTTTCAATTTCTTGACTCAAAAGAGATAGTTGAGAATCAATATTATATGATGATTCTTGAGGTTTTTCAAGTTCTTCCTCTAATATTTTCTTCTCATCTTTTAGCATATCTCGTTCAAATTCAGCTCTACTTAAATCAGCTTGAGCTTGTTTGCATTGTCGTTTCATATCTTTAAATTTATATATTAATTCAGCATTTATACCAAGAACTTCTTCAAAATAAGGAATTTGTACCTCATCTTCTTTAGCCATGAAACATATATTTGCTTGTACATCATCTGAGTCACTTTCACTATCAGATGAAGATGAGTCTGAATCATCCCATGTCACTGAGAATGCTCATTTCTTTGACTTGTCCTTCTTGTGTTTGAGTTTTTCATTTTCTGACTTCTTCTTTTGCTCCGGACAATCTTTGTGCATGTGTCCCTTTTTGTGACAGTTAAAGCATTCTAAATTTGAAGATGATGGTTTGTTTGATCTGAACTTCTTTTTGTTGTATCGACTAGCTTTTCATTGCTTTAAGAATTTCTTGAATCCTTTTGCAATAAATGCTAGATCCTCAACTTCAGAATCTGAGATGTCTTCATCTTTCTCGGCATGAAAAGCTACATTTTTCTTTTCTTCTTTTTGTTCTTTTCGAGCCTGCAAGTTAGCTTCATAGGACATAAGATTTCCAATCAATTCATCTGGCTTCATGGTGGAAAGATCATTAGCTTCTTCTATTGCTAATACTTTTCCTTCCCATTCATTAGTCAGAGAATGTAGGACTGTTGAAACTACATCAAAATCAGAATATTTTTGTCCTAATCCGATAAGTGCATGATGAATGGTTTCAAACCTTGAATACATCTCATTGATAGTTGCATTTGGTTTCATTTTGAAATTTTGAAATTGACTTTTCAACAAAGCTATTTTTTGCTTGTTTAACCTTGTTAGTACCTTCATGAGTGGTTTTTAGCGTTTGCCAAATTTGGTAAGCAGTAGTGCAGATACTAACACGGCTATATTCGTTTTGATCTAATGCACAAAACAACATATTAATTGCTTTTGCATTTACAGCAGCTGCGGTTTTCTCAGCAGCCGTCCATTCTGCATACTCAGTCGTTGGATTGACTATTTCTTTTTGAGTAGCATTCCAAGCATCAAAGTTAGTTGATTGCATGTAAAAAGCCATACATGTTGCCCAATAACTATAGTTAAGACCATTAAAGAAAGGAGGTCTTTGTGTCGATTGACCTTCTGTGTAAGTAGTGTTTGTGCTACTACTTGGGTTATTTGCCATATTACTAGAATATATCAAATAACTGTGTTACGGTTATGTGATGACCTTGCTCTGATACCAAATGAAAGTGTCGATATACGACTTAGGCAGGATCAGTAATATGGATAAGCAGAAAGTATGTGATATACTAACTTGTATATTTACAATAGTTATGCAGGTAAATATTTATTATAAAACGATCTCACAGAAGCAATATCACAGATAAGTAAGTGCAGTAATAGAAAAATCACACCAGGGATTTTTATACTGGTTCGAAGCACCGTCCTACGTCCAGTCCCAGATCTCCTATCTGGAATTTCACTAAACAACTACCTCACTTCACCCGAAGGAACAGGTTCACAACACCCGAGCAGCCGAACGGGATTTCATGCCTCTATCAACACGAGGACTTCACAACTTGCCTCTTACAACACCGAGGACTTCAGACAAGATAATTGTAATTTGACAATGTGTGTTCTCAATAACACGAATTTGTCAATTCTTGTACACCCTTCCTATAATCTTATCCTCAAATATGATCTTGTGATTATGAAGATTTGGAAGATGATATCGTTGTTTGAATCTAAAGAATAATATATATTCAAGGATTCAAATAACGATATGTGAGAATTATGAGCTTTTGAATGCTTTTAGAGATCAAGAATGAAATCAACAATTAGATAGAAAGAATAGAAAGAATTGTTATTTTTAAAATGGTGATTTCATGTTGCTTTTATAGAGGATGGAGAGTTGTAATCATTGGTGAAAAGAAGCAACGAATAGAGATGATTTTTGGCGAAGAGAAAAGGAAACAACCCTTGATAAATAAGAGTGTCTATTTGAAAAGTTGTTTCAGTTTGTAGACCAGTCGACTGGTTAAAAATGACCTGTAGACTGGTATTTGAATATATGTACGTTATATACATGTGTGCACGTTCATTGTTCATTTCTGCCCAGAAACAGTCGACCGCCCAGAATGAAACCGGTCGTTCGGTTTCTGATAGTATGCACAATGAATGTGCATACATATATATACATATATATTCAAACCATTTAGGTATATGATTAATTGAGGATAGATTTTAACATTTATAACCCAACTAAAACTCTAAATAATCAACCTCTAATATTAAATACCATTGAATCTCTTCTTTTTGTCGATCTTGAACTTCTCCTTGTCATTTAATCTCCTTGATTCAACATCCTGTAATAGGTAAATTAGTACTGATAGCCTGTATCTCTGCTAGGGTCCTAGTCAATCCTTCTGATGGAGCTTTTCGTATAGTCTGGTTTTCTGGAAGATAGCTTTTGGTGATGTTTCCGTTGTCTATCAACGTGACCTTCGTTATTCATGAAGTAGCTATTTCGGAAGCTGGTTTTGGATAATATTTACGTATTTCTAGCTTGATACCTTTGATACCTTCATCTTCCATTGCATCAGTACTTGGTAGGTTAATACCAATAGTGCTTCCGTGTTTCGATAAGCGGAGCTTGGGTTTTCTTCTTTCTTATTTCTTGACTTAGATGACCTTTCGCTTCAGGACCCTCTTACCAGGTAGACCCTATCGGATAGACTCTGTCGGATAAATCGCGATGTCGTTTTGTAGGCTTTGAATTTCCTTCTTCCTGGGAGGTGCTGGTTTATGTTGCCCTCAAATCATTTTTTTTCCTACTTCCATTTTTCTCCATTTCCTCTTTCGAAAGGTTCTTCTGTGTTTGTGTTCCTCCGATACCCCTTCACTGTCAACTTATGTTAAGGGTTAATTTAGGTAGTAATATTTTCCCCCCGGGGAAGGGGTGTTTTAGAATTTCCAAGTCAAACTCTTAATTTTAGATTCTTTTCCTAACAAATCATCTCTTAATGCTATATGAAACTTTGACAATAGTTTCAAACCAACCCTTGCTTGGATAACCTGAAGGTTGATGATTAGAGATCTCATTTTGGCATTTGTGGAGAATGGAATTAACCCAGATTCGGTTAGTGACAAAGGACCGTAAACCCCTTTCGATGTTTACAAAGAGTCGAATCAACTCGGATTCAGGTATTGATGGATACAAGACCGAAACCCTCTTTGGTATTTTGCGAATCAAAGACCGAAAACTATGCACTGTATTGTGAGAAGCTGAATTAAACTAGATTTGGGTGTTAATAGATTAAAGACCGAAACTCCTCCAATATTTATGATTTGAAGGCCGGAAATCCCTTCGGGCATTTATGAACAGTTGAATCAACCCGGATTCAGGTATTAATAGATTGAAGACTGGAACCCCTTCGGTATTTATAAAGAACTGAATCAACCCAGATTTGGGTATTAATAGATTGAAGACCGGAACCCCTTCGGTATTCATGATTTGAAGTCCGGAAACCCCTTCTATTATTTATGAAGAGCCAAATCAACCCAGATTCGGGTATTAATAGATTGAAGACTGGAACCCCTCTGGTATTTATGATTTGAAGGCCAGAAACCCCTTCCGATATTTATGAAGAGCCAAATCAACCCAGATTCGGGTATTAATAGACTGAAGATAGGTACCCCTCCGGTATTTATGATTTGAAGGCCTGAAACCCCTTCCAATATTGTGATTTGTGAAGAAGAGGTTGTACGTGCTTCCTGAGCCACTCTCTGGCTTTTGATGTCAAAGCAGAGGATGTACGTACTTTGTTGGCCACTCTTTGGGCCTGTGCGTCCGGTGCGCTTGGCTAGCTTATCCACAAGCAGGGCCTAAGGACTTACCCGACCTCCCTCCAAGAGGTGGCTTATCCTGACCATCGTGGGTGATGATAAGGTCTCTCTTAGAAACTTAAACAGGATCATTGTAGGCACAGAACTAAGGTTTACTCTTTTGATTTTCTGTACTGACCATCGTAGGTACTGATAGAGGCTTACACGCCACCCCCTCCAAGAGGTGCCCCATCCTGACCATCTTTGGTGATGACGGGGTTGGCATCCCCTTCTGCGGGTAACGCGAAACAAAAGTAAAGGTGGGACATGCTCTTCTGCGAGCAGAGGTAGGATGTGTTTAGTTCTAGCAGAGGCAGGGTGTAACGACCCGCATTCTACGCATCGCAGGATCGTAGAATATTTATTTCTTTCACATATGAAGTCGTATGGTCATGTAACTTTGGGAGACGACTATTGGGGTCATTTCCCATGTCATGATTTTGGCCGATTTTTAAATGACCATTTTTCCCCTAGCTGATCTAGTTTTGACCATAACTTTTGACTGAAAAGGAATTTTGACCTGAAACCACTTCCATTGGATCCGGATGATGATTTACAATTCCATAAAGTGCTCACATTAGCCAAATGGACTCACCGTTTGGGAGATATGACTGAAACAAGTTTCAGAAGTTGAAAAACTGCTTAACCGGGCCAAATGAGGTGATTAGTAAATGGGCCCATAACCCATTTCGGGATTAGGGTTATGGGGAGGCTGAAATGAGTTAGGTTTTCATTTCATTTCAGTTTTCCAGCTGCCACAAACCCTCTCTTCAACCTAACAATGGCCTCCAACATCTAAATACACCTCTAATCACTTCTTAATCAAGTTTTGGCTTAAACTACATCAAATTAAGGAGAGAAAGCACCAAAGCAAGGTTAGAGCTGATGTGTTACATTGGGAACAATGCCAAACAGGGAATCATTTCAGATTTGGTATTTTATTTGTGGCCAAGGTGAGTGATTTGCATAGTTCCTCACTAATTATGGTTAATTAAGGGTAATTAGTGTTGATTAACGAAATTAGACATGATAAAATTCTGGAATAATATTTATAAATTCTGAAATATTGTTTTATACCTCTGTTAGAAATTTGGATTGATTTGGTTAAGTTTTGTTAATCCTATGACTAGTTTTGTTTAAATATGCTTAAGGGAAATATGGGGTTTTGACTATGTTTGATCCATTTTACATGCTACGGTTGTTGTTTTAGTGTTTATGATTGATTATACATGTTGCTATGACTGTATGGTATGATTTGTGATTGTCTAGAAGTGTTAGATCGGTCGATAACGCCGTCAAATGGCGAAAAACAGTCGCTGGAACAAAGTGCAGGAAATATACCGGACCGGATCGCCCCTACCCTCTATGACCCGACCCGATCGAAGCTCTCAACCACGATCCGCTCCACTTCGAAGGCCACAAACTAGAGACTGGAGCCACGAGTCACTTCAAGCATCACGAGCCATGGACCAAGAGAGACCCACGATCCGACACGAGTGTCACCACGAGCCGATCCGATGGAGCTGGAGCACCGTCACGAGCCAGCGCAGGGAAGGAGGGCCACGACCTGGATGATGGAGCACGACCCGATCCGATAGGGTCATCATGACCCGACCCGCGTGGGGTATTTCGATCCGAACTAGAAGAGTTGATATGGGTGATGACCAGGAGCTGAACGAGGATAAGAGAACCGGTCCGAGAGGAAGTTTGCTTCTGAACTAAATGAAGACCAATCCGGAGGAGAAGACTAAAACCCGAAATGCAAAGGTAGTCCAAATGAGAAGTTTGTACTCAGGATCCAGTTGGGAACCAAAGAGTTAACTTCATGAGTTGGGCTTTGCTGCGGGACGTGTGCTTAGGAGTTGTCGATATCTATAACTTTGGATCACTATGTGTAGGGGGTACGTGAACGGATTCAGGGCCACAGTGGCCTAGGTACGACTAAAGAGATATAGACCAATGAAGTAGGGTCATTTGTAAAGGTTTGGTCATGACTCCATGGGGTAAGCTTGGTAGTAGCAGTAGTTGTACAAGTCGAACTCCATCACTACTTCGATGGGTCTAGTGATCGAAGCGGTAGATATCGTATGCTTTACACACTGAGTGAGAGAAGTGAGGATGGTTTCCATGCTTGATTTGTTTTCTATCATTATGACATGCACACCCCCACCCTCGTTATCTTTACACCATCTGTTCAGTGGCACCTTAGAGTATTGTACGGTATGTACTGCTAACTCTTTGGTTGCAGGTCCAAGTTAAGGTATGGTTTAGTATACCTGTTATTGTTCTGTTTAGCTTCTTATCGCTCATACCAGACTTTTTGTCTGACCCAGATTTTTTTGTCTCTTCTTATTACTCTGGGTGCTCTCATGAACAGACTAGAGACAAGTTAGGTGGTATGCACGAGTAGCTGTACCGGAGACGAGCATGAGGTTTCCACGTATGATATATATAGACATTCTCCCTGTGTTGCTGCGGTCACTACTTTGGACATTAGTGGTGCACCTTTCTTTCTTTTGTTTAGAGACAGTGATTTGGAAAGTTGTAATAAGCTGTATTTGGATTTCCGCTACTCTGATGATGATGTTGATGTTGGTTTTAGTTATCAGCTTATGCACTGTCTCGCGTGTTTTATGTCAAGTATATTATTATTATATTTTGTTCCATGCGCTATGAGATATTCTACAGTTTTTGATTAGTTCATTCTCTTCTTTCCTTTCTTTGGCGACCATTCCGTGCTGGTCGGGAATGTGTACAACGCACTTTCGGAGAAAATGCCGGCTGGTGCGGGGCGGGCCGTCACACTTGGTATTAGAGCTCTAGGTTGCGTAGTTAACCTAGGGAAAGACACCAGGGAGAGATAATACGTATATGAGAGCGCGTATTTGTGATTATTTTGGTTTTAAGAGCTGTATATATATGCATTATTAGTATAGCTAAGGATGAAGTCGCACTGTACTAACACCACAAAGATGATGGTTCGTTTTCTCTTTACAGATTGAATGATGAGATATGCAAGGGGTACCAGTAGAGGAGCCAATAATGGGAATGTTGTTGACATGAGGACGATGTTTACTGACCTCATGAGGGAGATGCTTAGGGATGTGCAGAGGGCAGCTCCCAATGCTGGTAATGGTGGTGGTCCAATAGTGCAGGCGCCTAGGACCGATTTTGCCAAGCTGAACAAGGATTATACTAGTCTTGGTGGGAAGCCGTTCCACGGAACGGAATTGTCTACGGATGTTCAGGATTGGTTGGACAGCTGCGAGCGTATCTTCGAAGATTTGGGTATCAAGGATGCGATGAAGAGAAGGCTAGCATCCCGTCAGCTGCAAGGACGGGCAATGCATTGGTGGAATACTATAAAGGCAGCTACTCCCGAGGATCAGATTACTTGGGAGCAGTTTAAGGTTCGCTTTAGCGATAAGTTCATCCCAGTTGCTCAGAAGTCCGTACTGTTTAAGAAATTCTTGGAGCTCAAGCAGAATGACAGAGCTGTCTCAGAGTATATTGCGGAATTCGATACTTTATCGAAGTATGGACTATCCCTCATTGACACTCCCGAAAAGAATAATGAGAAGTTCATAACTGGCTTGGATCAGTACTTGGGGAAAGGCTTATTAACCACATCGATGAGACGTTTGAATCGATTGTGGGGAAAGCATTGAGGTCAAAGAGTCTTTACCCTAAGCCGAAGACTGAGGTTGCATCTGCAGAGGAGCCAAAGCTGCATGCAAGCGGTGGAGGCAAGAATGGTTCTCAGAATAAGAGAAAGCAGAATCAGACCAAGGATGACTAGAAGAAAAAGAATAAGAAAGATGTTGAGTGCTTCAGCTGTGGTAAGAAGGGCCATTATGCTAGTAATTGTCGGGCCAAGCCAGTGGATAGGAAGTGCTTCAGCTGTGGCCAAGTGGGACATCACAAGGACAAGTGTCCGCAACCCCCTAAAGAGAAGCAGATCGTGAAAGCATATGCTATTAGTGCTATTCCTTCTTCGTCGAATGCCCCAACTGCGGTGGAGAAGGGAAAGAATGTTGTTATTCAAGGTATGCTTTCTGTTTATGATGTTCCTGTTAGAGTTTTGTTTGATACTGGAGCTTCCAGTTCTTTCATATTTAGTGACCTAGTAGATAGGTTGGGATTGGAGCCCGAGATTGTCGATGGACCTTTAGTAGTAACGAACCTGATTGGTGGTTCGACTAACCTTAGCATGCTTTGTCATAATGTGGTCTTATCGAGTCATGGATGCATGTTTGCTTGTGATTGCTTTGTTTTGGGCTTTACTAGGTTTGGCATTATTTTGGGAGTCGATTGGCTCCAAAGATACGGGGTGGTGGTAGACTGTGAGGGCTTTTTGGTGACAGCTAGAGCGGATGATGGGCAGAGGGTAGTTTTTGATGGTCTACTCGGTGATGGGGTAATGGCTAGTTTTCTAAATTTCCTCAACATCCCGCATAGTGAGTTGTCAGGTTTGGCCGTGGTTGGCCAGTATCCGGATGTTTTCGAGGAAGTGATCGGGCTTCCACCACACCGAGAGATTGAGTTCCGTATTGATTTGCTGAATGATGCCAGACCTATAGTGATGCCACTTCGTCGTACGGCACCAAGGGAGCAGCGAGAGCTCGGCGTGCAAGTCAGCGATCTTTTGAAGAAGGGATTTATCAGAAGGAGTGTTTCTGAATGGGGAGCACCAGTTGTGTTTTCTACCAAGGCGGATGGTTCCCTTTGTTTATGTGTAGACTACCGCGAGTTGAATAAAGTGACGAGGAAGAACAAGTATCTATCCTCTACCGCGGATAGATGATTTGTTTGATCAGTTGAGTGGCGCAAGAGTATTCTCTTAGTTGGATCTCGCGACAAGTTTTCATCAGCTTAGAGTGGAAGCTGAGAGTATAGCTAAAACGGCATTTCGGAAGCCGTCTGGATTTTATGAGTGGTTGGTCATGCCATTCGGGCTGACCAATTCCCCAGCATATTTTGTGGATCTTATGAATAGGGTATTCAGAGATCAGTTGAATAAGTTTGTCCTTGTGTTCGTGGATGATATTTTGGTCTACTCGAGGACAGAGGAAGAACACAAGGAACATTTAAGAATAGTGATGGAGGTGTTGAGAAAACACCAATTGAAAGCAAAGTTTTCTAAGTGTCACTTATGGAGAAGGGAAATGAGATTCTTGGGCCATGTTGTTTCATAGAATGGTATTGCCTTGGATCATGCGAAGGTGGCTAGGGTACAAGATCGGTCTATGCCCAAGAATGCGACAGACATACGAAGTTTCTTGGGGTTAGCTGGATATTTTCGTAAGTTTATCCAAGACTTCTCCAAGATAGCAGCACTGTTGACTCAGTTGACCAAGAAGAATCAAGCTTTCATCTGGGACGAAAAGTGCGAGAATGCCTTCAAGAGTCTAAAAGAAAAGTTGACGTGTGCACCAGTGTTAGTCATTCCTAAGGGGAATGAAGAGATGACGGTATATACAGATGCATATGGTACCAGACTAGGTGTTGTATTGATGCAAGGAGGTAGGGTTGTAGCTTATGCAAGTCGACAATTGAAACCGCACGAGAAAAGATACCCTACCCATGATTTGGAATTGGCTGCGATCGTGTTCGCACTGAAGATGTGGAGACCTTATCTCTTGGGAGAAAGATTCGAGTTGTTTACTGATCATAAGTCATTAAAGTATCTCTTCTCTCAGAAAGATCTAAATCTCCGACAACAAAGACGGTTAGAATTCTTAGCTTCCTATGATTTCGATATCGCATACACACCAGGAAAGGGCAATGCCGTAGATGATGCATTGAGTAGAAGACATGCCAGTTTAGAGGCTATGTTTCTTGAATGGAAGCAACTGGAGTACATCGGTGGGTATGATTTCAGACCAAAGTGTGAATTGGATCCAGAAATGTTAGCAAGTTTGACGATCAGACCCACTTTGATTGAGCGGATTAGTTCCAGTCAGAGGGACGATCCTAACCTATTGGAAATCATCTCAAAGTTAAAGATGGGAATCGACGGAGAGATGAACAAATATGGGCTTGATCAAGATGGATGGCTTAGAAAGAATGGAAGACTAGTTGTACCCAATGTCAATGGATTGAGAGATGAAGTGCTTAGAGAATGTCATCACTCAAAACTGACTATACACCCCTGTGGTAACAAGATGTATCGAGACATGAAGCAGACCTACTACTAGGAAGGGATGAAGATAGACGTTGGGACGTTTATATCCAAATGCATGAATTGCTAGCTAGTTAAAGCTGAGCAAAAGAAGCCTAGTGGTTTGTTACAATCATTAGAAATTCCATAATGGAAATGGGAACAAGTGTCAATGGATTTCATTGATGGGTTACCAAGACTAAATCGGGCCATGATAGCATTTGGGTGATTGTGGACCGATTGACTAAAAGTGCAAGATTTATACCCGTCAAGTCGAATAGAACGGCAGCTAAGTTGGCTGAACTATATGTAAAGTGGGTAGTGTGATTTCATGGAATACCCAAAGGCATTGTGAGTGACCAAGATCCGTTGTTCACTAGTGGATTTTGGAAGAGCTTACAAGATGCGTTAGGGTTAGAATTATATCTCAGTACCACGTATCATCCTCAAACCGACGGAAAGACAGAGAGGGTGATTCGAGTGTTAGAAGATCTCTTAAGAGCCTGTGTATTAGATTTCGGTGGATCATGGGATGACCATTTGCATCTAGTAGAGTTTGCATATAATAATAGTTATCATTCCATTATCAGTATGGCTCCATTTGAAGCTTTGTACGGAAGACTGTGCAACTCACCGTCATGTTGGGTAGAAACCGGTGAGAAGTTTGTACTTGGACTCGATGTGATAAGAGAAACTTCAGCTAAGATTAAGATTATCCAACAGCGAATGAAGGCTGCCCAAGATAGGCAAAAGAGTTATGCTGAAAAGAGTAGAAGAGAATTAAAGTTCTCCATTGGTGACTTGGTGTTTGTCAAGATTTCTCCGTTGAAGAGCGTGATACGATTTGGCAGGAGAGGCAAGTTAGCACCAAGATTTGTTGGTCCATTCCCAGTTCTTGAGCAAATTGGGAATTTAGCATATAAAGTTCAATTACCAGAGAAGATGACAGGAGTTCACAACGTATTTCATGTTTCCCAATTAAGGAAGTTCGTGCACGACCCAGATGTGACTATTTCATCTGATCAGTTGGATGATATCGAAGTTGAACCCGAGGCGGTTGGGAACCGCTAGCCTATGCGTATTGTTGGGAACGATACAAAGCAGCTTCAAAGGAAAGCGGTGATTCTAGTCAAATTCCAGTGGGGCGAGAATGAGAATGACTGTACTTGGGAGACAGAGGAGAGTATTAGGAAGACGTATCCAGAACTCTTCGCCTGGTAAGATTTTAACTTCGATTTAGTCTTTCTGCATGCTAGGATAGGCTTGCTTGTTTGTTTTGCATGATTGATTGTTGTATGTGGCTGGTAGGCATGCGGGATCCTTTGTATGTTTTGGGTTAAGGAATTTCGGGGATGAATTTTCTTGGGGCGGGGGGGGGGGGGGGGGGGAGTGTAACGACCCGCATTCTACGCATCGCATGATCGTAGAATATTTATTTCTTTCACATACGAAGTCGTATGGTCATGTAACTTTGGGAGACGACTATTGGGGTCATTTCCCATGTTCATGATTTTTGCCGATTTTTACATGACCATTTTGCCCCTAGTTCATCTTGTTTTGACCATAACTTTTGACTGAAAAGGAATTTTGACCTGAAACCACCTCCATTGGATCCGGATGATGGTTTACAATTCCGTAGAGTGGTCACATTAGCCAAACGGACTCACCAATTGGGAGATATGGCTGAAACAAGTTTCAGTAGGTGCAAAACTGCTTAACCGAGCCAAATGAGGTGATTAGTAAATGGGCCCATAACCCATTTCGGGATTAGGGTTATGGGGAGGCTGAAATGAGTTAGGTTTTCATTTCATTTCAGTTTTCCAGCCGCCACAAACCCTCTCTTCAACCTAACAATGGCCTTCAACATCTAAATACACCTCTAATCACTTCTTAATAAAGTTTTGGCTTAAACTACATCAAATTAAGGAAAAGCACCAAAGCAAGGTTAGAGCTGCTGTGTTACATTGGGAACAGCGCCAAACAAGGAATCATTTCAGATTTGGTATTTTATTTGTGGCCAAGGTGAGTGATTTGCATAGTTCCTCACTAATTATGGTTAATTAAGGGTAATTAGTGTTGATTAACGAAATTAGACATGATAAAATTCTAGAAAAATATTTACAAATTCTGAAATATTGTTTTATACCTCTGTTAGAAATTTGGGTTGATTTGGTTAAGTTTTGTTAATCCTATGATTAGTTTTGTTTAAACATGCTTAAGGGAAAATATGGGGTTTTGACTATGTTTGATCCATTTTACATGCTATAGTTGTTGTTTTAGTGTTTATGATTGATTTTACATGTTGCTATGACTGTATGGTATGATTTGTGATTGTCTAGAAGTGTTAGATCGGTCGGAAACTCCGTCGAATGGCAAAAAACAGTCGATGGAACAAAGTGCAGGAAATATACCGGACCGGATCGCCCCTACCCTCTACGACCCGACCCGATCGAAGCTCTCAACCACGATCCGCTCCACTTCGAAGGCCACAAACTAGAGACTGGCGCCACGAGTCTCTTCAACCATCACGAGCCGTGGACCAAGAGAGACCCACGATCCGACCCGAGCATCACCACGAGCCGATCCGATGGAGCTAGAGCACCGTCACGAGCTAGCGCAGGGAAGGAGGGCCACGACCTGGATGATGGAGCACGACCCGATCCGATAGGGTCACCACGACCCGACCTGCGTGGGGTATTTCGATCCGAATCAGAAGAGTTGATATGGGTGATGACCAAGAGCTGAACAAGGAGAAGAGAACCGGTCCGAGAGGAAGTTTGCTTCTGAACTAAATGAAGACCAATCCGGAGGAGAAGACTAAAACCCGAGATGCAAAGGTAGTCCAAATGAGAAGTTTGTACTCAGGATCCAGTAGGGAACCAAAGAGTTAACTTCATGAGTTGGGCTTTGCTGCGGGACGTGTGCTAAGAAGTTGTCGATATCTATAACTTTGGATCACTATGTGTAGGGGGTACGTGAACGGATTCAGGGCCACAGTGGCCTAGGTTCGACTAAAGAGCTATAGACCAATGAAGTGGGGTCATTTGTAAAGGTTTGGTCATGACTCCATGGGGTAAGCTTGGTAGTAGTAGTAGTTGTTGTACATGTCGAACTCTGTCACTACTTCGATGGGTCTAGTGATCGAAGCGGTAGATATCGTATGCTTTACGCACTGAGTGAGAGATGTGAGGATGGTTGCCATGCTTGATTTGTTTGTTATCATTATGGCATGCACACCCCCACCCCCGTTATCTTTACACCATTTGTTCAGTGGCACCTTAGAGTATTGTACGATATGTAGTGCTAACTCTTTGGTTGCAGGTCCAGGTTCAGGCATGGTTTAGTTTACCTGTTATTGTTCTGTTTAGCTGCTTATCGCTCATACCAGACTTTTTGTCTTACCCAGAGTTTAATGTCTCTTCTTATTACTCTGGGTGCTCTCACGAGCAGACTAGAGACAGGTTAGGTGGTATGCACGAGTAGCTGTACCGGAGACGAGCAAGAGGCTTCCACGTATGATATATATAGACATTCTCCATGTGTTGCTGCGGTCACTACTTTAGGCATTAGTGGTGTACCTTTCTTTCTTTTGTTTAGAGACAGTGATTTGGAAATTTGTAATAAGCTGTATTTGGATTTTCGCTACTCTGATGATGATGTTGATGTTGGTTTTAGTTATCAGCTTATGCACTGTCTCACCTGTTTTATGTCAAGTATATTATTATTATATTTTGTTCCACGCGCCGTGAGACATTCTACAGGTTTTTGATTAGTTCATTCTCTTCTTTCCTTTCTTTGGCGACCGTTCCGTGCTGATCGGGCATGTGTACAAAGCACTTTCGTAGGAAATACCGGCTGGTGCGGGGCGGGCCGTCACACAGGGCGCACTCTTCTACGAGCAAAGGCAGGTCGTGCTAATTTTTTAGATGCACCTCCACGACCATTTCTGGTGTGAAATGGATGCTTACGCTTTTGATGCTTTAACCTAGCCCACTCCGATTTGGGCATGGAGAAAGACTAACACACCATCCCTCTTCGGGTGATGCCTCACCCTGACTAATTTTGGTGATGACAGGGGAATTGATCCTTTTTTCGGCTTGGCCCCTTTTGGGTCTCCTTTAAGCCATCGAAAGGGTTTCCGTGCCCTTAGTTACACGATCATCTTTGGGGGATAGTCTTTTTTCTTATTCCTTTATCATTGGGAAGTATGGTCTTAAATGTTCCGAATTCCATGCTCTCGGAACAAGATCACCATTGGGTTTGCATAATCGATATGTTCTCGGTATAACTTCTTGATGGACGATCAGGGGTCCTTCCCAGTTTGGGCCGAGAGGAGCATTTGCTGGGTTTTTCGTGTTAGCCATCACCCTTCGTAAAACTAACTCTCCTTTTGCGAAGGTTCTAGTCCTGACCCTTGAGTTGTAGTATTTCGTAACCCTTCTTTGGTATTCAGCTGTTCTGATTACAGCCTCATCTCTTAATCCTTGTATTAAGCCTAGGGATACCTTCCTTAACTTCTGATTGGGATCAAATGCATATGTTATCCTCCTTTACGATGGGATTTTGACCTCAACCGGAAGCATAGCTTCGCATCCATATGTTAAGGAGAAGGGGGTGGGTCCCATTGCAGTTCTGGACGAGGTTTTATATGCCTAAAGCAATAAAGGCAACTCTTCGACCCAATTTCCTTTGGCCTGGTTTAGACGTTTTTTAAGAATGGTATTTATGGTCTTGTTGGCGACTTCCATAGCTCCATTAGCTTTCGGATGGGCTACCAAAGAGAAACTTTTAATGATTCCATTATTCTCGCAGATCCAAGTGAATTCTTTGCTCTCGAACTGTATTCCATTATCTAATATGATTTTGTGAGGAATCCCAAAGCGGGTAACAATATTATTTATTACGAACCTTAAACACCTTTTTGGACGTGATTATCGGAAGGGGTTCTGCTTCTACCCATTTGGTGAAGTAGTTGATGGCGACTACAACATACTTAGCTCCACCTTTGGAAATCGGTAAAGGTCCGATTAAATTTATTCCCCACACGTCGAATGGCCAGAGGATTGATATAGTGGTTAGTTTGCTAGGAGGAAGTCAGGACACCCTTGAGTACCTTTGACACTTATCACATTTCTTGATGTACTCAATTGCTTGATTAACCATCCGCGGCCAGTAATAACCTTGTCGCATGACCCTTTTGGCAAGTTTAATTCCGCTGGAATGGTGTCCACATCACCCTTCATGAGCTTCTTTCAGCAGGCTAAGCCCATCTTCGGAACTTACACATCCTAAGTAAGGGAGCGAGTGTCCCTTCTTATAGAGGATATTATCCGTAATCACAAATGTGGGAGCTTGGTGTTTTATCCTCCTCGCGTCTTGCTTACTGAGGGGTAAAATCCCCTTAGGAGGTAATCTACTATGGGGTTAATCCATGTAATCTTATAGTGGCAACTTGTTTCCATCAAGGGAGGATCCCCATTGGAGTTTTCCTCTTTGTTTCCTTCGTCCTCCTTTCTTAAGGCTTGGGACCTAGTTAATACCAATAATTCCTTTCCCGTTTCCAACACTTCATGCTCAATACTAGGCTTTTCCTGGTAACCAACGGGGACCCTTCGGGAACTGGCTAGTTTGGCTAGTGAGTCCGCTTGGGTATTCTCCCTGTGGGGCATTTGGTGAACTGAGAAATCCTCAAACTGGGAAATCATATTTAACACCTACTTCACATATAGGATTAACTGTGCATCCCTGGTTTGATAGGTTTGATTTATTTGGTTTACCATAGATGTGAATCACTAAAGATTTCTATCTGAGATAACTTCAACGGTAGTGCCAAATTCAATCCTGCTATCATCGACTCATATTCCGCTACGTTGTTAGTTGCTAAGAACCCCGACTTCATGGCATAGTGTGAGCGGTGCCCGTTAGGGGTAATTATAACATATCCAGCCCCTGCTCCTTGTTTGTTAAAAGCTCGATCTACAAAAAGTTGCCACTTGGCATTTAAATCATTTTCCTTAACTGATTGTTCCAAAACAAAGCTTGTGCCCTCATTCACGAAATCTGCGAGGGCTTGTCCTTTAATTGCTATTCGGGGATGGAACTCCATCTCATATTGGCTTAGCTCAACGCCCCATTTGATTAACCTCCCTAAGGTTTCTAGTTTATTGAATACATGCTTGAGCGAAAAGCTAGTTAAAACCATGATGAAGTGAGCTTGGAAGTATCCTCTGAGATTTCGTGCGGTACGTATTAGATAATACGCTAGTTTCTCTATCATAGGGTATCAGGTTTCTACGTCCTTTAGACTTCCGCTGACATAGTAGATGGGGTGTTGAGTCCTATTACTCTCTCTTACTAGAACTGAGCTTACTGCATATTCTGAAATAGTCATATATAGGTATAAATCTTCTCCTTTCTCGAGACTAGATAAAATCGGAGGCATTCCCACATAAACCTTTAACTCTTGGAATGCCCTTTTACACTCTTCTTCCGTTCAAAGTTACTTCCTTTTCTTTATAACATCAAAGAAATGGATACATTTGTCGGTGGCTTTCGAAACGAACCTGCTGAGGGCTGCCACTTTCCCGTTCAGGGTCATGACCTCTTTGTTGGTTTTGGGTTTCTCGATATCTTTTATGGCTTAGATCTGGTCAGGGCTAGCTTCAATCCCTCGCTCACTTACCACATACCCCAGGAACTTTCCAGATTGTACCCTAAAAGAACATTTTTATGGGTTTAACTTCATTTGGTAACTCCTTAAGACATTGAACATTTCCTCCAAGTCTTTTAGATAGTTCTCTGTTTTGGCGGACTTCACTAGCATATCATCCACATATACTTCCATATTGCATCCTATTTGTTCCCGGAACATCCTGTTTACTAGTCTTTGGTATGTGGCTCCCGCGTTCTTCAACCCGAAGGGCATCACCATATAGCAATAAGTTCCCTAATCAGTGATAAAACATGTATGTTCTTTGTCGGGTTTGTGCATTGGAATTTGATTGTACCCCGAGTAAGCATCCATCAGGAACAACATCTTGTGGCCACTCGTGGCATCAACAAATTGGTCAATCCGCAGAAGGGGATAACAATCTTTCGGGCAAGTCTTGTTCAAATCCGTGTAATCAACGCATGTTCTCCACTTCCCATTGGATTTCTTCACTAGCGCGAGATTGGCCAACCATTTTGGGTAAAGGACTTCTCGGATAAACTCGTTAGTTTCCAACCTCTTGACTTCTTCCTTCAAGGCTTCTAACCGGTCTCTACATATTATCTCTTCTTCTACTGAATCGGGGTCACCGTAGGGTCGATGTTCAAGATGTGACTCATAATAGAAGGGCTGATTCCGATCACGTCTGAATGGGTCCAAGCAAATACATCCTTGTTGAGTTGTGGGAACTAAGTTAGGTCACTTTTGAGGGTATCTGCTAGCCCTTTCCCTATGCTGACGATCTTTGACTTATCTCTCGAGTCAATGTTTACTTTTTCCACATCCTCTATTGGTTTTATTATCTCGATGTCTCCTCTAGAATCTAAGTCCGTGACAATGTTTCCTTCCCCAGTCAGATTCACATTGTCGGGTCTCTTTCGCTTCCTCTTCAAAGAAAATACCTACCATTTGCATTTTTGTTAGCCTTATCAATTTTTACCCTAGCTTCTAAGGTAGGAAGTAAAAATCCCTTATCCGAAGGTATAAAAACAATAGAAGAATCAAAGTACGAAGAACGCTCCCTTTTGTATTTGTCAACCGTGGCGAAGTACAATTCACGGGAGCTAAACTGCTCTCCCCTAATGGTACCCAACGCCTGCTTAGTTAGGAATTTTAACATAGGGTACTTGGAAGAAACAAAGGCGTCCATTTCCTCAAAAGCTGGTTGTTCAAAGAAGGCGTTGTAGTAAGATGGTTGATCGATCACAAAAAAGAGAGTCTCGAAGGTTCTATGAAGCGGAGATAGTTTAACTTGTACCAAAAGGTTGATTTGTCCCACCGGAGTTGACCCCTTATTGTTGAAGCAGAAGATGGGTTCACTGCTTGGTTCTAATTTCTTCTCAGAAATTCCCATCTGATCAAAAGCGTGTTTGAAGATAACATTGACGGCACTCCTGGTATCCACTAGGATTTTTGAAACAACCAAGAGCCCTATCTGTGCTGTTATCATAGGAGGATCATTATGCGGGTGTCAGACCCCTTTCTTCATTTCTTTTGGAGAAATAACTAGGTTGTGCATTTTGAGAGCGTAACATGCGTTCTTCAATGATGGTTCTTCTTGAATGGAGAAGATCCCCCCATGGCTTCTTTTATGTACTGACTCCAAGCCTTCCAACAGCTTCTGGCTGGGTGCGACCCCCCATGGATTACATTGATTCAATTTATGGGTGAACCCAAGCCTAGGTTACCCTCTTCCACAGGGGTTCTTGTCGTATTCACCGAGACCTTCTATTGTCCGTTTGTATGATGAGTCGATGTCGTCTTGTTTAAAACAAATTCCTTCAGATGTCCTTCACAGATCAACTTCTAAACAATCCCGTTCAATACCATGCATTCATCAGTCTTATGTCCGTTGGTTTTGCGGAACTCACAGTACTTACCACCGGAATAAAGCTTGGGGCAATTCTTGGCTTTGAACAAGACGGGAAAGTTATTAACCCTTTCTCTTGCGACAGCAAACTCATATGAAATAGGCTTGTTCAGTGCAAGACGGGAAAGTGTAACGACCCGTATTCTACGTATCGAAGGGTCGTAGAATATTTATTTCTTTTTCATATGAGGTCGTATGGTCGTGTAACTTTGCAGAACGACTATTGGGATCATTTTCCATGTTTATGATTTTTGCCAATTTTTAAATGACCATTTTCCCCTTAATGAATCTTATTTTGCCCATAACTTTTGATTAGTAAGTAGTTTTGACCTGAAACCACTTCTATTAGATTCAGATGATGGTTTAGCTTTCCGTAGAGTGGTCTCATTAGCCAAACGGACTTACCGTTTGGGAGATATGGCTGAAATAAGGTTTAGAAGGT
The DNA here is from genome assembly GCA_030737875.1 of Allium sativum. Taxonomy (NCBI): domain Eukaryota; kingdom Viridiplantae; phylum Streptophyta; class Magnoliopsida; order Asparagales; family Amaryllidaceae; genus Allium; species Allium sativum. The sequence continues at coordinate 163,292,681 of CM060916.1, read as the reverse complement.
GAAAAACAGCTTAACCGGACTTAATTGGGTAATTAGCAGCTGGGCTTATTGGGGGATTTCGGGATTAGGGGTATTTAAGGACTGAAAGAGACTAGAGAAACCCTTCTTTGTCATTTTTACAGCTGCACTTTCATTCCTTCAACCCTAGTGATGGCTTCTGCCTCCTAAAAACACTCTTATCACTTTCTAATAAAAGATTAAGCTTATCTGCATCAAACCAAGGAAGATTAGCATAGGATTTGGGATAGAGCCGCTGGAACACATAGAGATTCAACCCAAATCAGAGATACTTTCAGATCTATAAATTATTTGGGATAAGGTGAGTGATTTGCATTGTTTTTCACTAATTATGGCTAATTAGGGATGATTAGTATTAATTAACGAAATTATGACTCAGAAAAATCTGGAAAAATTTGTAAAATTCTAAAATATTATTTTAGGGTTCTGATAAAAATTTGGGTTAATTTGGAGTAAGTTTGCTGATACTATCATTAGTTATAGTTAAACATGATTAAGGGGAAAACCATGGGTTTTGGGTATGTTTGATTCATATTGGCATGACTATTCATCGATTTGGTGTTTATGGTTGATTGTACATATTGCTATGACTGTATGGTATGCTTTGTGATTGGTTAGAAAATTTAGAATGGTCAAAAACACCGTCGTATGGCGTAAAACAGTCGCTAGAAAAGTTGTAGGGAATGTGCAGGGTTTCGGATCGGATCGGATATAGGGCTCGGATCAGATAAGAGAACTGGGTAAGGGCACAGTTCAGATCGGAACTTGGCACAAGAGGCTTGGCAAGAAGGAAGGCCATTTGCATAAGAGTTGGAGTTGGGTTCGGATAAGAAGCAAGGGCGTGGAGATCGGATCGGACTGAAGCTAGGGAGCGGGGAATCAACGTGAGAGGAGCTGGAAATGAAGTAGCCAAGCCAAACCACGATGAAAAATCTGAACTGAACCGGATGGGGCAACCCGAGCCGAACCAGAGGACCCGAACAGAACGAGAAACCTTGAGACGATTACTCAACCCGAACCAAACAGGGAGCTTGAGCACAGTATAGTCGAACTGAACCAGACTTAAACTACTTCTACGCGACGACTCTTCTGAAGACCAACTCCAATTCAGCCAAAACCCGAGATGCAAGGAAGTCCAAATAGGAAGGAGAACTCAAGATCCAGATGGGAATCAACGAGTTAACTTCATGAATTGGATTTTGCTTCGGGACGTGTGCAAAGGGGTTATCAACGTCTATAGCTTTGACTCACCACTGAGAGACGGATTAGTGGCTATGGATCAGTGCAGTGGGGTTGTTATGACTCCATGGGTGCAAAGTGATCATAGTAGGGCTATGAGCCAGTGCAGTGGAGTTGTTATGACTCCATGGGGCAGAGTGGACATAGCAAAGTATTAGTGGTTACAGATCAGTGCAGTGGAGCCGTCATGTCTCCATAGGGCAGAGTGATTGTAACAAAGAATTGGGTGATCATAGTGGTAGATATCGTACACTTTACGCACTGAGTGAGAGATGTGAGGATGATTGCTATGTTTGATGTTTTGCTATCACCATGACATGCACACCTCTCCCCATTATTTTCACACTATGTGTTAGTGTCACCTTAGAGTATTGTACATACCTGTTATTGTTCTAATTTGCTGCTTATCGCTCATACCAGACTTTTGTCTGATCCAGAGTTTTATGTCTCTTCTTATTACTTTAGGTGCTCTTAAACGGGCTGACTAGAGACAGGTCAGGTGATTATGCACGTGTCGCTGTACCGGAGACGAGCAAGAGGCTTTCACGTATGATACATATATATATATATAATCTTCTTGTGTTGTTGTTGGTCACTACTTTGGGCACTAGTAGTGTACCTCTTTCTTTTGCTTTAGAGACAGTATTTCAAAATTGTAATAATGTTGGTTTGGATGATAAGCTGTAATTTGGATTTCCGCTGCTATGATGGTGTCTCACCTGTTTTATGTCAAAATTATGTTATTATTATATTTTATCCCATGCGCGATGAGACATTCTACTGGTTCCTTGTTAGTTCAAATTCCTATCTTTTCCTTTCTTTGGCAACCGTCTCGTACTAGTTGGGCATTGGCACAGCGCACTTTCATTGGAAATGTCGGCTAGTGCGGGGCGGGTAGTCACACTTGGTATCAGAGATCTAGGTTGCGTAGTTAACCTAGGGAAAGACACCAAGGAGATATAGTACGTATATGAGAGCGCGTTTTTGTGATATTTTGGTTTTCAAAAACTATACATACTATTAGTATATCTAAGGATGGAGTCACACTGCGCTGGCACCACTGAAGAGATAGTTAATCATTTTCTCCTTACAGATTGAACGATGAGCCGATATACGAGGAATACTGGTTCAGGAGCTAATAATAGGAATGCTCCTGATATGAGGACGATGTTCACTGACTTCATAAGAGAGATGCTTAGGGACGTTCAGAGGGCAGCTCCTAATGCTGCAAATGGTGCTGGTGCAGCGGTGCAGACACCAAGGGCCGATTTCGCCAAGCTCTGTAAGGACTACACTAGTCTTGGTGGGAAGTCGTTCCATGGAACGGAATTGGCTACAGAAGTTCAGGATTGGCTCGATAGTTGTGAGCGCATCTTCGAGGACTTACGGATCAATGATGCGATGAAGAGGAAGTTATCATCCGGTCAGCTGCAAGGACGGGCTATGAATTGGTGGAATGCTATTAAGGCAGCTACTCCTTAGGATTAAGTTACTTGGGATCAGTTTAAGGCCTGATTCAGTGTTAAGTTTACCCCAACCACTCAGAAGTCAGAGTTGTTGGAAGTTCTTGGAGCTTAAGCAGAATGGTTGGGCAATCTCGAAGTATATCGCTGAGTCTGATACTTTATCGAAGTATGGATTATCCCTCATTGACACTCCCGAGAAGAAGAATGAGAAGTTCATAACAGGCTTAGATCAGTACTTGGGTGAAAGGCTTATAAACCACATAGATGAAACTTTTGAATCGATTGTTGGGAAAGTATTGAGATCAGAGAGCCTTTATCCTAAGCCCAAGGCTAAAATTACTGTTGCATCTGCAGAGGGGCCAAAGCCGCAAGCAAGCGGTGGAGGCAAGAATAATTCTCAGAATAAAAGGAAGCAGAGTCAGAACCAAGCTAAGATGGTCAGAAGAAGAATAAGAAAAATGTTGAGTGCTTTAGCTGTGGCAAGAAGGGCCATTATGCTAAAGAATGTCGAGCAAAGCCAATGGACATGAAGTGCTTCAACTGCGGCCAAATGGGACATCACAAGGATAAATGTCCGCAACCCCCTAAAGAGAAGATGGTTGTGAAAGCATATACTATTAATGTTGTTCCTTCATCGTCGAATGCCTCAACTGCGACGGAGAAAGGAAAGAATGTCGTCATTCAAGGTATGCTTTTTATTCGTGATGTTCCTGTTTGAGTATTGTTTGATATTGTGGCTTCCCGTTTCTTCATATCTAGTGACCTGGTAGATAGGTTGGGATTGGAACCCGAGATAGTCGATAAACCTTTAGCGGTGACAAACCCGATTGGTGGTTCGACTAGCCTTAGTATGATTTGTCGTAATGCGGTCTTATCGAGTCATGGATGTATGTTTGCTTGTTATTGCTTTGTTTTGGGGTTTACTGGGTTTGGCATTATTTTGGGAGTCGATTGGCTCCAAAGATATGAGGTGGTGGTAGACTGTGAGGGATTTTTGGTGACTATTAGGGCGGATGATAGGCGGAGGGTAGTGTTTGGTGGCTTACGTAGTGATGAGGTGATGGCTAGTTTTCTAAATTCCCTTGACATCCCACAGGACGAGTTAGCAGGAATTCCTATTGTTGGCCAGTATCCAGATATCTTCGAGGAAGTGACCAGACTTCCACCATACTGAGAGATTGAGTTTCGTATTGATTTAGTGAAAGATGCAGACCTATAGTGATGCCACTTTGTAGTATGGCACCAAGGGAGCAGCGAGAGCTCGAGGTGTAAGTGAGCGATCTTTTGAAGAAGGGATTAATCAGAAGAAGTGTTTCCGAGTGGGAGCACCAGTTGTATTTGCTACCAAGGCAGATGGTTCCCTTCGTTTATGTGTGGACTATCGCGAGTTGAATAAAGTGACTAGGAAGAATAAATATCCTCTTCCGCGGATAAATGATTTGTTTGATCAACTGGAGGGAGCTAGGGTGTTCTCCCAATTGGACCTCACGACAGGATTTCATCAGCTCCGAGTAGCAGTTGGGAGTGTTCCTAAAACGGTATTTTGGACGCCGTCTCGATTCTATGAGTGGTTGGTCATGCCATTAGGTTTAACTAATGCATCAACATATTTTGTGGATCTTATAAATAGAGTACTTCGAGATCAATTGAATAAGTTTGTTCTTGTGTTCGTGGACGGTATACTTGTTTATTCGAGGATAGAGGAAGAACACAAGGAACATTTGAAAGTAATGATGGAGGTGTTGAGAGAACACCAATTGAAAGCAAAGTTTTCTAAGTGTCACTCCTGGAGGAGGGAAGTGAGATTCTTGGGCCATGTTGTTTCAGAGAATGGTATTGCCATGGACCATGCAAAGGTGGCTATAGTACAAGATTGGTCTACGCCCAAGAATGCAGCAGACGTAAGAAGTTTCTTGGGATTAGGTAGATATATCGTAAGTTTATCCAAGACTTCTCCAAGATAGCGGCACCGTTAACTCAGTTGACTAAGAAGAATCAAGCTTTTGTTTGGGACGAAAGGTGTGAAAATGCATTCAAGAGTCTAAAGGAAAAGTTGATGCGTGCACCAGTGTTAGTCATTCCTAAAGGGAATGAAGAAATGACTGTATACACAGATGCCTGTGGTACCGGACTAGGTGTTGTACTGATGCAAGGAGGTAGGGATGTGGCTTATGCTAGTCGGCAACTGAAACCGCATGAGAAAAGATATCCTACCCATGATTTGGAATTGGCAGCAATCGTATTCGCATTGAAGATATGGAGATATTATCTCTTGGGAGAAAGATTCGAGTTGTTTACCGATCATAAGTCATTAAAGTATCTCTTCTCTCAGAAGGATCTAAATCTCTGACAGCAAAGATGGTTAGAATTCTTGGCTTCCTATGATTTTGATATCGCATATACACCAGGAAAGGGCAATGCGGTAGCTGATGCATTGAGTAGAAGACATGCCAGTTTAGGTGTAAAAACCCGTAACTTCCCCGTAAAGGAAAGCGTCGGATGGTTCGAGAACAAGCCACAACAGAACGCATATAAAAGAACATTTCACTGTATATTACAACAATGCATCAGATTACAAGAATATACAGAGTATGAATGAATATTACACAGAAATATCAGAGATTTAAATTACATTTAAATACATCGCAGCGGAAAAATAATACAATACACAACTAGAATGAGATATACGGATACAAAGCTTTCCGGATATCGTTCCAGCTGTAAACCAGGATCCTGTGAATATAAATCTGCAAAACCAAAACTACTAGCTGCCCGTGTCAAAATAAGGGCACCCAGAGTTTAGGTTAAAACAATAAACTCCAGGTCAGTCATGTGACTGGTGTGAGAACTAAAAACAGTTATTATCTTTATTTTCAAAGTTAGGTAAATCAAGGGACCACGCCGTATAACACGGAACGGGTTTCCTCCCAAGAATACCAGTGCATAAAACAGACAGCGCAATGCTAAATAAAGAAAGATGAAGCTGTTATAAGACCCAGGTCCTATCACACAATGCAACGCAAGCCGGGGGATAGGGTTTTTACCTTATAACAGCCAAGAATGCTTGATACGTTTAAAAGAAATCATTTGATACCATTATAAGTGCATAGTGTATAAAACAACTTCAAATCATAAGTATCAATCATAGGCGGCATGAATGCCCCATACCACTATGTCGCCTTATATAGGTTATACAATCAAAATCGCAAAGTCACGTATTTGGAAATTGGGTTTCCATCTATGAACCGAGGCTAGGGGCAAGATCCTCAACCGATTCGAGACGCTCTAGCCCGCCCCTCAGGCAAGCGCGCAGGCAAGCCTTGGATCGTCAGGGCCGGTCCACACGGAGTGGATTATTATGCCTGAACAATACGTCTCCCCACCCTATGGGGTGTAAGTCTGGTCCGTCAGCCGACCAGAATGCATTCGGCCGAAACCGATATAACCGAGGCGCCTCGCAACAGCAACAACCACATAAGTCAAACTCGTCAGGGCGTGTAAAACCACTGACGCCACTTCTAGCTAGAAAGAAACGCAAGTCCTCCCTGAGGTCCGTCTCCCGTTTTTGGTTCATACCTGGTGTGAAACACGCGAGGTAAACGTCACACAAAGCTACGCCACAAAGGCCGTGCTTTGATCATCACCACAAGACTTTGCTTTTCAACAGAAGCCTTGATCATTTGCATCTTAGCATGCCACACAGGCAAACCCTCCTATGCAACCGATATCAGTCACACAGAATGAAATCCGATGTCAGACACACAGTCCATTTACAAGTCCGTTCTGGGTCTGAACGAAACCGGAGGCACCTAGTGCCCCGCATATCCATCGATCTCCAAGTACGTCTGGACGATCACTAACTGTTTCCATCTTCTTGGGTGTACAGCCCAATCAAGATCATCAGTTATCACCCAAACGACGTGAAGACCTCCGGTCTTCGACCATCGTCTTCATCTTCGACTTATCGTCGTATCAGTTATTCAGAATGGGATAAACCCGGTCTTTCCGAATAACTCGCGTATATATTATAAAAGTGTTACACAAACACAACATACGCCTCATTCCAACTCATTAGTCATTAACCGTAAATTAATCAAGAGAATAATTCCCCAAATATTAACCCCGAAGGCCGAAACCAACATCAGATCAATATCCAGAAAACCATTCTACTTAGCTAACCGACAGTTAGTTTCTAAATTTCACATTCATAGGGAAAGATTCCCATTAATTTTATCAAAGATAAATTCCTTGAATTTATTCTTTAATCCATTTTTGAATATCAATTCAAACTAGTCGGGATTAGCGAACCTTACCGAAGTAATCATTTGTTTTAATTTCCCAATCCCAACCTATTCATCCCATGAAGTAAAACTGGTAATACTTCATATCTAACACCACAGTGTTATCGGTAAATTCAATTACCATTTCACGTTCAAATCTAATTAAAGATTTAACTATCGCCTGGAGCAAAACTGGTGATACTCCATTCTCGATCTTTTCAATCTAATTAAAGATTCATTAAAACTCCACTTAGTTTTAATCTGTGACTGGGTTAAAGAATCAATGTCATTTAAAACACGGTTCACGATAAACCCAAAGTCACATCCCATTAATTATCGGGTTAAAGAACAAGTGTTATTTAAAACACTGTTCACGATAAACCCAAAAATCAATATCGATTCAATTCCAATTAAATGTCATTTAATTGGTACACTTCATTAAATCTAAATCAAAAGATTTAATCTTTTCTCAGCTGGGTTCAAGAACAGTGTTAGTGAAGACACCATTCACGACAAACCCAAATCACATTTGATATTCAATATAAGGCTCTGAATAGAGAATATATCGGCTTATATTCAATATCAAATTCTACGATTAACAAATGTCGTATTGGAAATAACGATATAAATATATATCTTTCAAATTTCCGTAACAACATCCGTATAATCCCGAAATCCAACATCGAAATATTCCGAAGACAATTTCGATTCAAATCCACTCCAATGCAATCATTGGAAATTTTGGTTATTTTCAAAACCCTTTTCAAATTCAATTTATTTAAAAATAAATAGAATTATAATTCTAGTTCAAAACTAGTTCATTTCGATAAAAATCTATTTTTATCTTTTCAAATAGGGAGTTTTTCATCCCAATTCTTCCCAAATCATTTCTTATGATTTTACACAAATTATTACTATTTTTAATAATTTTATCAAGGCCCGTACAGTCGATTTCCAACAATGGCCATCGAACTGCACTTACAGCGACCTTTTTCGAATTTGATTTGGACGTATCTCCAAATCCAACCGTTAGATTTCAAATTTCTAATATTCGTTAGAAAGCTCTTTTCGATACGAACCCAACGGTTCCGGTTTTAGGAGAATCCGACGGTCGGATCTCCCGTAATGTCCGTTTGAAATAAATGGTCGAAATTCGCGAACTGCCGCGGCGCGGCGCGTTCTATTCAGGCCATTATATTATATATATAATATATATAATATATATTTCGTCGATTTCTATTTAAAACGAATTATATAAATAGTTTTGAATTCGTTTCAAAATCTATTTCAACTTCTATTTCAATTCAAAGCCAAAATTGAATTCTTCTTTATAAATTCGTTTTAAAATTCATTTCTATTCAATTCGAATTTCAATTCAATTTGAATTCATTTCAATTCGCTCTCAATTCCATTTGAATTCGTTTTCAATTCAATTCATTTCGAAATCGTTTTCAATTCAATTCATTTCGAAATCGTTTTCAATTCATTTTGAATTCGTTTTCAATTCAATTCATTTCGAAATCGTTTTCAATTCATTTTGAATTCGTTTTCAATTCAATTCATTTCGAAATCGTTTTCAATTCATTTTGAATTCGTTTTCAATTCAATTCATTTCGAAATCGTTTTCAATTCAATTCATTTCGAAATCGTTTTCAATTCAATTCATTTCGAAATCGTTTTCAATTCAATTCATTTCGAAATCGTTTTCATTCGATATCAATATCGTTTACGTCAAAATGGCGTCAATCTAATCAACACGGCTTCATAAATTTCTATTTTCAAATATTCTATTTCAAATATTTCTTTTTCAAAATAGTTGTTATTATCAAAATATTTCGTTCAACACATGACCTATCTCAATGAATGAGTACTGTCAACACATGAACTTTTATTTTATAATATTCTTTATTTTTCAAATTGGAATGAGACCCAATCAATTACCATATAAAGTTAATTATATGTTCATACAACACATGTATATCATAACATTGAAAAATAATCAACCATCAACCAAAGTGCACTACACTGTATAAGCATCAAATATAGATATTCAACGCTTAAAACAGCCTGTCAATCAACCGATCGACATAATTAATAAATCAGGATGAGTGAACTTCAAATTTCATCCCAACACCCGTGTGGGGTTTCAAACAATCAAACACACATTTTATTTGTGCTGTTGGGCGATGTGCAAAATTTATCGACCCAATCAATGTCCTTCAAATAGGTGTACATAAACAAACCGTCCGGCTTGTAAATGAATATTTATTTATTCACATTCACGTTAAAAATTATATTTTTAACGATAAAACATTTTATTTTAACATATGAATTTCTATTCAGTTCATTCTTTAAATAAAATGGTATTTTTATTTTTCTAACTTATTTTAGAAAATTTCGGCGGCATAACGGCACGATACTAGAAACGGGACAAGGCCTTGCCTTATCCCCGGTCTAGTGAAGGCCCACGCCATTCACACATCAATCAAATTCACTTTCGTTATGCAAACCACAAAATTTGGAGTAAGGGTCTAACCTAGCCTTACTCCTTCGCCTTATAACGGCGCACGTCTAATCCTAACCAATTTATCGATTCGATTTTTCACACCACAAACCACATTCAAACCAATATCACAATCAATAACCAAACAGCCAAACAAACAAGTCCATGGTCTGTGGACGATTGTGTCGGGTGCTACTAAGCACCGTCTGCATCCTAGTATATATATATATAACTAGAAATAAAATTGAAAGGTGAGAAGTTCTCACAGATTAGCTATCCTAGCTCCACGGCTCTTCTAATGCAGGAAATCTTCGCCAACTCGCTTTTTGTTGCTTTCGTTGTCCGCTTTCACTACATATGTAAAAATCGAATTTTACTTCGTTATTCAATATATAAAAATCATATTTTTATTTTGCTTCTCAATATATAAAAATCATATTTTTATTTTGCTTCTCAATATATAAAAATCATATTTTTATTTCAAAGTTCCATATATAAAAATCGAATTTTTTTATTTCGCCATTCAATATAAAAAAAAACTAATTTTTATTCTTCGCTTTCATATATAAAGATCTAAATTTCTTCTATGTAAACAATATAAAGATCATATTTTTATTTCGATTTAAACAATACAAAAATTATATTTTCAAAGCAAATTCATTTTTAAAAACCATAGTTTTTTTATTCAAAGCAAATTCATTTATAAACCATAAAGTAAAATCAGTTTTTATTTTTCTACAAATATAAAGATCTGGTTTTTCCTAATACAAAAATCTGAACTTTTATAAATTAAAATTTTAAATTTTTATAACTTAAAAATCCTAACTTTTCAGCTTTTGAAGTTTAAATCTTTTCACTTTAAAATCTAAAAATAAAAATCAGTTTTAAAAATAAATAAAAACAGTTTTAAAAATAAATAAAATCAGTTTACTCTTTTAAAAACCAAATCATTTTTAAAACCTAATTAAATTTTCAGTTCTTATAAGCCTAAAATCGAAATTACTTTTAACGAATTAAAATAAAAATAAAAACAAAATACTTACAGTATTTTGTAGAAGGGGGGGGGGGGTTCGCCAGAACGGCGGTCTTCAGGTAAGAGGGCCTCGCGGTGAGGGTTTTTGGGGGGGAACGGTTTTAGGCGGAGCGGTCGCGAGAAGGAAAGGGGGGGTCGAGGGTTGATCTGAGAAGGGAGGAGGAGAACGCGGAGGGGAGAAGAAGGGGGGGGGTTTCGCCTAAGGCGCGACGCCGACCAGAGGGGGGGCACGACGGAAAATCCAGATCGAGGTGGCTTCCGCAATTTTTTTTTTTTTTTTTTTTATCTGAAGGGCGTTGACTTTCTGAATGGAAGAGAGGGAGGGGTAGGAGGGAAAATATATAATTATATATTTATATTATTTTTATTTTCCAAATAAAGTTACTTTTTATTTCGAGCTCGAAATCCAATCCAACGACTGTCGCCCCTAGCTAATTACCCCCATTCCGAACACAATGGGATATGTATCATGAGCCAGTTCGGCTGTTACGATCAGTTTCTGTCTAATTTACATTTAAATCACTATATTGAATTTTAAACGTACATTTCAAATTACCGGGGTCACATACTAACTAGAAAAATTCCAGAAAAAATATTTTCTAGCTTCGTATTGACGATACGGTCCTAACAAAACTAGTTTCGTCGAATTCCGAGACCGTTAGAAAAATGGCCAATTTCCAGTCGATTAAAATCAACTGAAACTGGTCAAACGCGTTTTCCTTTGCTACGCTCACATATTGATTCAGAAAATTATGAAATTTAAAACCTAGCAATAACTTTACATCACGGACCCAACAAAACTGGTTTCGTCGAAATCCGAGGTCGTTTGCAAAATTGCTATTTTTAAGGGCCTTATATATATAAAAATATATATAAATTCCACAGCGACTATTTCTAATTTTTAACTGGACATATCTTATCATTTCTAAGATGAAATCTCAGTTTGTTAACTTCGTTACAAAGATATAGTTATACAGATTCAAATATTTCTTGTTTCGTTCAATTCTGACTTATATTGAATTCTGTATATTCATTTGAAATTAGAAATCGAATTTTCGAACTACCGCGCCATTTTCAATTCCTTTTATAATTATATATAATTATATATATTCTAACGACGACGCGTATAATATATACGATCGAATTCTATTCAAAATAAATTTTTCGTCGATATTATCTAAAATAATTCATTTTAAATATTCAAAATTCGCGAAAATTGCCTAAATAAAAATTTTAAACTGGCCCAGATTTTACGGGTTGTTACAATCTCCCCCACTTAAAACTTTTCGTCCCCGAAAAGGAACAAAGTCGAAAGTGGTTTGATTAATCAACTCTACGTTCGATCTGGCTTCCATTCTCTAACTCTTCAGTTTCTGAGAATTTTCAAAATTTCAAAAATTTGGCTAACACCCTAAATTTTTGAAAAATTTCGCCATAACCTCCCCTGCAATGGGAGCATCGGGGAATTTCAAATAGCTTCCCCGGTCCTTCAGATCTCAAAAAGAAAAAGAAAAAGCCAAGCGGCTAGCCAATAGGCTCATAAAATCATCATCACCCAAACAAAACAGGAAATTATGTAGTAAACATGTACCTATTTGTCGGGCAAACAAATTTTATTCTCTGCTCTAGCCTCCTTGCTATGACCTGTTCAACGTAAGTATATGTATATGCAAGCAAATGCAACCAATTTTTAATACAATTCAATATTCGGTTCAATTAGGCGTAATGGTTCAAAATTATCAAACAATTAAACAAACAACACAAACATCAATCAATTAGTGAATTAGAGCTTCAAATTCATAATTTTGATATATATACAAAAATCAGATTTTTGATGCCAAATCACAACAATATGTTCTAGCTATATAAGATTTGGTTCTCACACCAGTCTAATGGAAATATATAGAAAATCACACCTTCGAAACTCGAACATAAATGTTGATGATGCGATCGCTATCATCAATATCATCTTCGGGCGACTAGAGTGTGATGCTATATCTATCCAATATATTAAAATTTCGAATACACGCGGATCAGACGTATACGCGAAATCTATATATACTGGATTGTCCAACTCAATATAAATAAATAACCAAATACGAATAATTGATTTAAATTTTCAAAACAAAAATTGTTTTCATTTTCAAAAATATACTCTTCACACTCGTTCTAGGATACTACTGATCCTATCTCTAACGAGTCATCCCATTGGATATTACTAATCCAATTATCTGATGAATTCTTTCGTATGGTTCTAATGTGTCTTGTTCTCTGAGCTTTGTAAACCAAAGCTCTGATACCAACTGTAAAAACCCGTAACTTCCCCGTAAAGGAAAGCGTCGGATGGTTCGAGAACAAGCCACAACAGAACGCATATAAAAGAACATTTCACTGTATATTACAACAATGCATCAGATTACAAGAATATACAGAGTATGAATGAATATTACACAGAAATATCAGAGATTTAAATTACATTTAAATACATCGCAGCGGAAAAATAATACAATACACAACTAGAATGAGATATACGGATACAAAGCTTTCCGGATATCGTTCCAGCTGTAAACCAGGATCCTGTGAATATAAATCTGCAAAACCAAAACTACTAGCTGCCCGTGTCAAAATAAGGGCACCCAGAGTTTAGGTTAAAACAATAAACTCCAGGTCAGTCATGTGACTGGTGTGAGAACTAAAAACAGTTATTATCTTTATTTTCAAAGTTAGGTAAATCAAGGGACCACGCCGTATAACACGGAACGGGTTTCCTCCCAAGAATACCAGTGCATAAAACAGACAGCGCAATGCTAAATAAAGAAAGATGAAGCTGTTATAAGACCCAGGTCCTATCACACAATGCAACGCAAGCCGGGGGATAGGGTTTTTACCTTATAACAGCCAAGAATGCTTGATACGTTTAAAAGAAATCATTTGATACCATTATAAGTGCATAGTGTATAAAACAACTTCAAATCATAAGTATCAATCATAGGCGGCATGAATGCCCCATACCACTATGTCGCCTTATATAGGTTATACAATCAAAATCGCAAAGTCACGTATTTGGAAATTGGGTTTCCATCTATGAACCGAGGCTAGGGGCAAGATCCTCAACCGATTCGAGACGCTCTAGCCCGCCCCTCAGGCAAGCGCGCAGGCAAGCCTTGGATCGTCAGGGCCGGTCCACACGGAGTGGATTATTATGCCTGAACAATACGTCTCCCCACCCTATGGGGTGTAAGTCTGGTCCGTCAGCCGACCAGAATGCATTCGGCCGAAACCGATATAACCGAGGCGCCTCGCAACAGCAACAACCACATAAGTCAAACTCGTCAGGGCGTGTAAAACCACTGACGCCACTTCTAGCTAGAAAGAAACGCAAGTCCTCCCTGAGGTCCGTCTCCCGTTTTTGGTTCATACCTGGTGTGAAACACGCGAGGTAAACGTCACACAAAGCTACGCCACAAAGGCCGTGCTTTGATCATCACCACAAGACTTTGCTTTTCAACAGAAGCCTTGATCATTTGCATCTTAGCATGCCACACAGGCAAACCCTCCTATGCAACCGATATCAGTCACACAGAATGAAATCCGATGTCAGACACACAGTCCATTTACAAGTCCGTTCTGGGTCTGAACGAAACCGGAGGCACCTAGTGCCCCGCATATCCATCGATCTCCAAGTACGTCTGGACGATCACTAACTGTTTCCATCTTCTTGGGTGTACAGCCCAATCAAGATCATCAGTTATCACCCAAACGACGTGAAGACCTCCGGTCTTCGACCATCGTCTTCATCTTCGACTTATCGTCGTATCAGTTATTCAGAATGGGATAAACCCGGTCTTTCCGAATAACTCGCGTATATATTATAAAAGTGTTACACAAACACAACATACGCCTCATTCCAACTCATTAGTCATTAACCGTAAATTAATCAAGAGAATAATTCCCCAAATATTAACCCCGAAGGCCGAAACCAACATCAGATCAATATCCAGAAAACCATTCTACTTAGCTAACCGACAGTTAGTTTCTAAATTTCACATTCATAGGGAAAGATTCCCATTAATTTTATCAAAGATAAATTCCTTGAATTTATTCTTTAATCCATTTTTGAATATCAATTCAAACTAGTCGGGATTAGCGAACCTTACCGAAGTAATCATTTGTTTTAATTTCCCAATCCCAACCTATTCATCCCATGAAGTAAAACTGGTAATACTTCATATCTAACACCACAGTGTTATCGGTAAATTCAATTACCATTTCACGTTCAAATCTAATTAAAGATTTAACTATCGCCTGGAGCAAAACTGGTGATACTCCATTCTCGATCTTTTCAATCTAATTAAAGATTCATTAAAACTCCACTTAGTTTTAATCTGTGACTGGGTTAAAGAATCAATGTCATTTAAAACACGGTTCACGATAAACCCAAAGTCACATCCCATTAATTATCGGGTTAAAGAACAAGTGTTATTTAAAACACTGTTCACGATAAACCCAAAAATCAATATCGATTCAATTCCAATTAAATGTCATTTAATTGGTACACTTCATTAAATCTAAATCAAAAGATTTAATCTTTTCTCAGCTGGGTTCAAGAACAGTGTTAGTGAAGACACCATTCACGACAAACCCAAATCACATTTGATATTCAATATAAGGCTCTGAATAGAGAATATATCGGCTTATATTCAATATCAAATTCTACGATTAACAAATGTCGTATTGGAAATAACGATATAAATATATATCTTTCAAATTTCCGTAACAACATCCGTATAATCCCGAAATCCAACATCGAAATATTCCGAAGACAATTTCGATTCAAATCCACTCCAATGCAATCATTGGAAATTTTGGTTATTTTCAAAACCCTTTTCAAATTCAATTTATTTAAAAATAAATAGAATTATAATTCTAGTTCAAAACTAGTTCATTTCGATAAAAATC
This sequence comes from Allium sativum, assembly GCA_030737875.1. Lineage (NCBI taxonomy): Eukaryota > Viridiplantae > Streptophyta > Magnoliopsida > Asparagales > Amaryllidaceae > Allium > Allium sativum. The sequence continues at coordinate 163,277,183 of CM060916.1, read as the reverse complement.
TATTTTTATCTTTTCAAATAGGGAGTTTTTCATCCCAATTCTTCCCAAATCATTTCTTATGATTTTACACAAATTATTACTATTTTTAATAATTTTATCAAGGCCCGTACAGTCGATTTCCAACAATGGCCATCGAACTGCACTTACAGCGACCTTTTTCGAATTTGATTTGGACGTATCTCCAAATCCAACCGTTAGATTTCAAATTTCTAATATTCGTTAGAAAGCTCTTTTCGATACGAACCCAACGGTTCCGGTTTTAGGAGAATCCGACGGTCGGATCTCCCGTAATGTCCGTTTGAAATAAATGGTCGAAATTCGCGAACTGCCGCGGCGCGGCGCGTTCTATTCAGGCCATTATATTATATATATAATATATATAATATATATTTCGTCGATTTCTATTTAAAATGAATTATATAAATAGTTTTGAATTCGTTTCAAAATCTATTTCAACTTCTATTTCAATTCAAAGCCAAAATTGAATTCTTCTTTATAAATTCGTTTTAAAATTCATTTCTATTCAATTCGAATTTCAATTCAATTTGAATTCATTTCAATTCGCTCTCAATTCCATTTGAATTCGTTTTCAATTCAATTCATTTCGAAATCGTTTTCAATTCAATTCATTTCGAAATCGTTTTCAATTCATTTTGAATTCGTTTTCAATTCAATTCATTTCGAAATCGTTTTCAATTCATTTTGAATTCGTTTTCAATTCAATTCATTTCGAAATCGTTTTCAATTCATTTTGAATTCGTTTTCAATTCAATTCATTTCGAAATCGTTTTCAATTCAATTCATTTCGAAATCGTTTTCAATTCAATTCATTTCGAAATCGTTTTCAATTCAATTCATTTCGAAATCGTTTTCATTCGATATCAATATCGTTTACGTCAAAATGGCGTCAATCTAATCAACACGGCTTCATAAATTTCTATTTTCAAATATTCTATTTCAAATATTTCTTTTTCAAAATAGTTGTTATTATCAAAATATTTCGTTCAACACATGACCTATCTCAATGAATGAGTACTGTCAACACATGAACTTTTATTTTATAATATTCTTTATTTTTCAAATTGGAATGAGACCCAATCAATTACCATATAAAGTTAATTATATGTTCATACAACACATGTATATCATAACATTGAAAAATAATCAACCATCAACCAAAGTGCACTACACTGTATAAGCATCAAATATAGATATTCAACGCTTAAAACAGCCTGTCAATCAACCGATCGACATAATTAATAAATCAGGATGAGTGAACTTCAAATTTCATCCCAACACCCGTGTGGGGTTTCAAACAATCAAACACACATTTTATTTGTGCTGTTGGGCGATGTGCAAAATTTATCGACCCAATCAATGTCCTTCAAATAGGTGTACATAAACAAACCGTCCGGCTTGTAAATGAATATTTATTTATTCACATTCACGTTAAAAATTATATTTTTAACGATAAAACATTTTATTTTAACATATGAATTTCTATTCAGTTCATTCTTTAAATAAAATGGTATTTTTATTTTTCTAACTTATTTTAGAAAATTTCGGCGGCATAACGGCACGATACTAGAAACGGGACAAGGCCTTGCCTTATCCCCGGTCTAGTGAAGGCCCACGCCATTCACACATCAATCAAATTCACTTTCGTTATGCAAACCACAAAATTTGGAGTAAGGGTCTAACCTAGCCTTACTCCTTCGCCTTATAACGGCGCACGTCTAATCCTAACCAATTTATCGATTCGATTTTTCACACCACAAACCACATTCAAACCAATATCACAATCAATAACCAAACAGCCAAACAAACAAGTCCATGGTCTGTGGACGATTGTGTCGGGTGCTACTAAGCACCGTCTGCATCCTAGTATATATATATATAACTAGAAATAAAATTGAAAGGTGAGAAGTTCTCACAGATTAGCTATCCTAGCTCCACGGCTCTTCTAATGCAGGAAATCTTCGCCAACTCGCTTTTTGTTGCTTTCGTTGTCCGCTTTCACTACATATGTAAAAATCGAATTTTACTTCGTTATTCAATATATAAAAATCATATTTTTATTTTGCTTCTCAATATATAAAAATCATATTTTTATTTTGCTTCTCAATATATAAAAATCATATTTTTATTTCAAAGTTCCATATATAAAAATCGAATTTTTTTATTTCGCCATTCAATATAAAAAAAACTAATTTTTATTCTTCGCTTTCATATATAAAGATCTAAATTTCTTCTATGTAAACAATATAAAGATCATATTTTTATTTCGATTTAAACAATACAAAAATTATATTTTCAAAGCAAATTCATTTTTAAAAACCATAGTTTTTTTATTCAAAGCAAATTCATTTATAAACCATAAAGTAAAATCAGTTTTTATTTTTCTACAAATATAAAGATCTGGTTTTTCCTAATACAAAAATCTGAACTTTTATAAATTAAAAATTTAAATTTTTATAACTTAAAAATCCTAACTTTTCAGCTTTTGAAGTTTAAATCTTTTCACTTTAAAATCTAAAAATAAAAATCAGTTTTAAAAATAAATAAAAACAGTTTTAAAAATAAATAAAATCAGTTTACTCTTTTAAAAACCAAATCATTTTTAAAACCTAATTAAATTTTCAGTTCTTATAAGCCTAAAATCGAAATTACTTTTAACGAATTAAAATAAAAATAAAAACAAAATACTTACAGTATTTTGTAGAAGGGGGGGGGGTTCGCCAGAACGGCGGTCTTCAGGTAAGAGGGCCTCGCGGTGAGGGTTTTTGGGGGGGGAACGGTTTTAGGCGGAGCGGTCGCGAGAAGGAAAGGGGGGGGTCGAGGGTTGATCTGAGAAGGGAGGAGGAGAACGCGGAGGGGAGAAGAAGGGGGGGGGGGGGTTCGCCTAAGGCGCGACGCCGACCAGAGGGGGGGGCACGACGGAAAATCCAGATCGAGGTGGCTTCCGCAATTTTTTTTTTTTTTTTTTATCTGAAGGGCGTTGACTTTCTGAATGGAAGAGAGGGAGGGGTAGGAGGGAAAATATATAATTATATATTTATATTATTTTTATTTTCCAAATAAAGTTACTTTTTATTTCGAGCTCGAAATCCAATCCAACGACTGTCGCCCCTAGCTAATTACCCCCATTCCGAACACAATGGGATATGTATCATGAGCCAGTTCGGCTGTTACGATCAGTTTCTGTCTAATTTACATTTAAATCACTATATTGAATTTTAAACGTACATTTCAAATTACCGGGGTCACATACTAACTAGAAAAATTCCAGAAAAATATTTTCTAGCTTCGTATTGACGATACGGTCCTAACAAAACTAGTTTCGTCGAATTCCGAGACCGTTAGAAAAATGGCCAATTTCCAGTCGATTAAAATCAACTGAAACTGGTCAAACGCGTTTTCCTTTGCTACGCTCACATATTGATTCAGAAAATTATGAAATTTAAAACCTAGCAATAACTTTACATCACGGACCCAACAAAACTGGTTTCGTCGAAATCCGAGGTCGTTTGCAAAATTGCTATTTTTAAGGGCCTTATATATATAAAAATATATATAAATTCCACAGCGACTATTTCTAATTTTTAACTGGACATATCTTATCATTTCTAAGATGAAATCTCAGTTTGTTAACTTCGTTACAAAGATATAGTTATACAGATTCAAATATTTCTTGTTTCGTTCAATTCTGACTTATATTGAATTCTGTATATTCATTTGAAATTAGAAATCGAATTTTCGAACTACCGCGCCATTTTCAATTCCTTTTATAATTATATATAATTATATATATTCTAACGACGACGCGTATAATATATACGATCGAATTCTATTCAAAATAAATTTTTCGTCGATATTATCTAAAATAATTCATTTTAAATATTCAAAATTCGCGAAAATTGCCTAAATAAAAATTTTAAACTGGCCCAGATTTTACGGGTTGTTACATTAGGTGCTATTTTTCTTGAATGGAAACAACTGGAGTATATCGCCGGGTATGATTTCAGACCAAAGTGCGAATTGGATCCAGAAATGTTAGCATGTTTGATGATCAGACCCACTTTAATTGAGCGGATTGGTTCCAATCAGAGGGACGATCCTAACCCACTAGAAATCATCTCCAATTTAGGGATAGGTATTGACGAGGAGATGAACGAGTATGGGCTTGATCGAGTGGGTTGGCTTAGAAAGAATGGGAGATTAGTTGTACCCAATGTTAATGGATTGAGAGATGAAGTGCTTAGAGAATGTTATCACTCAAAACTGATTATACATCTCGGTGGTTACAAAATGTATCGAGACATGAAGCAAACCTACTATTGGGAAGGGATGAAAAGAGACGTTGCGAAGTTTATATCCAAATGCATGAATTGCCAGCTAGCTAAAGCCGAGAAAAAGAAGCCTAGTGGTTTGTTGCAACCATTAGAAATTCCCGAATGGAAATGGGAACAAGTCTCAATGGATTTCATTGATGGTTTACCAAGAACTAGATCGAGTCGTGATGGCATTTGGGTGATTGTGGACCGATTGACCAAGAGTGCAAGGTTTTATACCCGTCAAGTCGAATAGAACAACAGCTAAGTTAGCAGAACTGTACATGAAGTGAGTAGTGTGATTTCATGGAGTACCCAAAGGCATTGTAAGTGACCGAGATCTGTTGTTCACTAGTGGATTTTGGAAGAAATTACAAGAGGATTTAGGATCAGAATTACATCTTAGTACCGCGTACCATCCTCAAACCGACGATCAGACAGAGAGGGTGAATCGTATATTGGAGGATCTCTTGAGAGCTTGTATATTAGATTTTGGAGGGTCTTGGGATGGCCATTTGCATCTAGCGGAGTTCACATATAATAATAGTTATCAATCTAGTATTGGTATGGCTCCATTTGAAGCTTTGTACGAAAGTCCATGCAACTCAACATCATGTTGGTTAGAAACCAGTGAGAAGTTTGTGCTTGGGCCAGATGTGATAAGAGAAACTTCAGATAAGATCAGGGTTATCCAACAACGAAGGAAGGCTGCTCAAGAGTGGCAGAAGATTTATGCTGATAAGAGGAGAAGAGATCTAAAATTCTCCATTGGCGACTAGGTGTTTGTCAAGATTTCTCCGTTAAAGAGCGTGATTCGATTTGGTAGGAGAGGCAAGTTAACACCAAGATTTGTTGGTCCATTCCCAGTTCTCGAGCAAGTTGGGAATTTGGCATATAAAGTTAAGTTGCCAGACAAGATGGCAGAAGTTCATAACTTGTTTCATGTTTCCCAGTTAAGGAAGTTCGTGCACGACCCTGATATGACTATTTTACCGGATCGGTTGGATGACATCGACCGAGGCGGTTGTGAACCGCAAGCCGATCCGTATTGTCAAGAGCGGTACGAAGCAACTTCGAAGGAAGGCGGTGAAATTGGTCAAGGTTCAGTGGGACGAGAATGAGAGTGACAGTACTTGGGAAACAGAGGAGAGCTTAAGGGAATCGCATCCAGAACTCTTTGCCTAGTAAGATTTTAATAGTGATAGTTTCTTTTCTTGTTAGTAAACCACATGCTAGGGTAGGCTTGTTGTGCTTGTTTTGTATGTTTGATTGTTTGTGAATGACTGATTGGCACACGGAACACCTTTGTATGTTTTTGGTTAAGGAATTTCGGGGACGAAATTTCTTAAGGGGGGGGGGGAGTGGAGGGAGTGTAACGACCCACATTCTACATATTGAAGGGTCGTAGAATATTTATGTATTTTTCATATGAGGTCGTATGGTCGTGTAACTTTGGGGAACGACTATTGGGGGTCATTTTCCATGTTCACGATTTTTGCCGATTTTTAGATGACCATTTTTTCCCTAGCGAATCTTGTTTTGCCCATAACTTTTGATTAATAAGGAGTTTTTACCGAAGACCACTTCCACTAGATTCGGATGATGGTTTAGCTTTCTATAGAGTAGTCACATTAGCCAAACAGACTTACCGTTTGGGAGATATGGCTGAAATAAGGTTTAGAAGGTGAAAAACAGCTTAACCGGGCTTAATTGGGTAATTAGCAACTGGGCCCATTGGGGGATTTCGGGATTAGGGGTATTTAAGACTGAAAGGGACTAGAGAAACCCTTCTTTGTTATTTTTACAGCCGCCAGTTTCATTCCTTCAACCCTAGTAATGGCTTCTACCTCCTAAAAACACCTCTAATCACTTTCTAATCAAGGATTAAGCTAACCTACATCAAACCAAGGTAAATTAGCATAGGATTTGGGATAAAGCTACTGGAACACATAGAGATTCAACCCAAATCAGAGATTGTAACACCCCACCTCCGCTAGAGTCACTCACAAAGGGAATGCGCTAGTTTTGGTGGAGTATTATCTAGGTAAACATGCACAGTGATATCACTAGGCAGAACATAAATAAAGCAGCGGTAGAAATTAAAAACCAACTTTTTATTATTTCCAAGAAAAGAGTCAAAAGCTCATATATCCAAGATACAAATTATTCCATTACATCAAGTTCATAATAAAGAAGCATAAACTTTAAAACAAAAGTAAATTATTCCCCATAAATAACAGAAGCAGCCATAGCATAGCCCAAGACCAAACCATACATGAGCTGTCAGAAAGCAAGTTGAATCCAAGCTAAGAGCTAGTGTTTCCTCCCTGGGAACCTGGGGGGGGGGGGAAACGAAAGAAAAAGGGGCGAAAGAAAAAGGGTCAGTCATAAAGACTGGTAAGCCCTAGTGACTTTCAGTATGAAAACTAGTAAAGGTAACATGATATGTGAAAACTGGAATTAAACATAAGCATGATAACAGAACTAGTTGGATAATTAAGATAACAAGATAAGTCAAGTCTGGCATCATATGTTCAAGGTTCGCTGCACCAACTGTACTAGTATTCTAACCCATATCAAGTATTAACCATGAAATGATCCCTTAGCCCAGTGTTATGAAGTGACCCATTACGGGGTCCTACGGTACGATCTACTAATCGATCGGCTCCCTACAAGTCCTACTCGTCATGTGTCTGTGTCATACGGCCCTATCCAGAAATGTAGTTACCTGTGCTAGGTCCACCATAGGGTGTATCAAGTCCTATGGTGCCAACCACCGACACGAATCAAGCACGCACAGTGTAAATCTACGGGTGCCCAATGCCTGCTTTTTCAACTCCGGACTACGTGCACGACCATAGCCCGCCTGAACCTACAATGGCGCACCTACTCAGCCATCGTTCTGGTCGCTTACAATCAGCCCAGTAATCGTGCCCCACCCTGCCTAGTCCCAGGGTATCGTGATACATCTAAGTGGGTTACTACTGAAAAGGACCGCGTAACTAGGGTTTCTAATGGGTTAAGTGTTGTCATTCAAATTCGTGACTTAACCCTATCTAGATCATGTATCAAGTTGGTTAAGTGTGTTCAAGTAGTTCATGACTTAACCCTATCAAGTCATCGTGTCAAGTTGGTTAAGTATATTCAAGTGGTTCATGACTTAACCCTATCATGTGGCATTAATTCATTAGTGCACGCCAACCTCTCACATTAGACTAACTGTTGTGGTTGCTGGATTTGCCGGGCGGTTCCGGGCAGATTTACACCACAACATAGTCTAACCTCGGGTTTTTACGTGCGATATGACCAACTACCCACATTGGATCCTATTGTTTGCAGCCACTGGATTTGCCGGGCGGTTCCGGGCAGATTTACACTGCAAACTCAACCCAACCTCGAGTTGGCCATTTTCAAGTTTATCTAACTGTCATGCCCACGTTCAAGTTTTCATGTTTAGATTCATGTCGAGTTTTCAAGTCATGTTTTATGTCAAATCGTGTCAAGTTCATGTCCATATTCAGGTTCAAGTCATAGTAATGTTCATGTTCAAGTTTAAAGCTAATTCATATTTTACCTAATATACCCAAATCGTATTCCCATCGCACGAAGGTTCGAATCGATACAAATAAATCTAATTAGGGAGTGACATAAAAAGAAATGGGTATAAGGTGGCAAGAGTGATTACTAGCATAACATGATGTGACTTGGAATAAAACATTACTGGCATATGAAATATTGGCCTCAAACATAAAGATTTCAAATCTAGCAAGATAAGGTACTAGTCAAAATAACAGTTGTCACAAGGTGATAGTATAGTCATGGTAACGACTGTCATAAGGTGATAGTATAGTCATAGTAACGATTGTCATAAGATGATAGTATAGTCACGGTACGACTGTCATAAGGTGATAATCATAAACATGTGGCTAATAACAGGTTCAACATGATAATAAGAGGGGTTTCTCTTTTTGATTTACAACATGAATAGGACCCAAATCGATGTCATAGTAAAATTCAAGAGTCAAGATCCAAGATGAACAAGAATGAATGTAAACAATCATCATACATAGGTCCAATTTCAATTTTACATCATATTCATAATACATTTACAGTTTAAATCTGAAAATAACTGGGGCTTACAGATCGTGGTTCGAGAATTAGAAAAAGAGAGTCGTTTGTTGCTTAGTCAAGTCCTAATAGAAGTCCCCTTTTCAACAATTCCTTTAACGCAGTCTCAACATAGTAGAAGCAGTCCCTCTCTCAAACTTTTCAACCAGAATCAGAGCAGCATAAGGTCAGAAAGAAATTTGGTGTAGAGAGACTGGTGTTAGGGGCTGTATTTATAGGGTCAGGTCAACGAATGTGGACAGAAATGAGGCCAAATACATCAGAGTGAATCTAGCTTCAGAAATGGGCTCGGGCACCAGGTCGACCCCCAGGTCGACACTATGGTCGACCTGGCCCTGGGTAGGTCGACTACATAGTCGACCCCCAGGTCGACCTGGTCCTGGGCGGGATTTTTCCCGCCCAGTCCATTTGGAGGTTTGAAATTCGAATTTTGAATTCGAATTGAGTCTGTTTTGAATTTGAAAATCTCTGAAAACTTCGAATGGTCATAACTTGGTCATACAGACTTCGATTTTCGAAAACTCGGACTCGTTTCCAAGCAGAATTTCGAGATGAACGCAATAGCGTAACCCGTTTCCCTTGATTCATATTTTAAAAATTAATTCTGTCTTGATTTATGGTTATTACACGTTATAAAAACATGGGTTGTTACAGAGATACTTTCAGATCTATAAATTATTTGGGGCTAAGGTGAGTGATTTGCATTGTTTTTCACTAATTATGGCTAATTAGGGGGTGGTTAGTGTTAATTAGCGAAATTATGACTCAGAAAAATTTGTAAAATTCTAAAATATTATTTTAGGGTTCTGATAAAAATTTGGGTTAATTTGGAGTAAGTTTGCTGATACTATCATTAGTTATAGTTAAATATGATTAAGGGGAAAACGATGGGTTTTGGGTATGTTTGATTCATATTGACATGATTATTCATCGTTTTGGTTTTTATGATATATTGTACATGTTGCTATGACTGTATGGTATGCTTTGTGATTGATTAGAAAAGTTAGAATGGTCGAAAACGCCATTGTATGGCATAAAATAGTCGCTGGAAAAGTTGTATGGAATGTGCAAGGTTTCGTATCGAATCGGATATAGGGCTCGGATCGCATAAGAGGACTGGCAAGGGGATTCAGTTCAGATCGGAACTTGGCACAAGAGGCTTGGCAAGAAGGAAGGCCATTTGCATAAGAGTTGGAGTTGGTTTCGGATCGGAAGTAAGGGCGTGGAGATCGGATCGGGCTGAAGCTAGGGAGCGAGATCGGATCAACGTGAGAGGAGCTGGAAATGAAGGAGCTGAGCCAAACCACGATGAAGAATCCGAACCGAACCGGATGGGGAAACCCGAGCCGAACCAAAGGATCCAAACCGAACGAGAAACCTTGAGACGATGTACTCAAACCGAACCGAACAGGGAGCTTGAGCATAGTATAGCCGAACCGAACCAGTCTTAAACAACTTCTACACGACGACTCTTTTGAAGACCAACTCTAATTCGACCAAAACCCGAGATGCAAAGAAAGTCCAAATAGGAAGGAGAACTCAAGATCCAGATGAGAACTAACGAGTTAACTTCATGAATTAGATTTTGCTGCAGGACGTGTGCAAAGGGGTTATCAATGTCTATAGCTTTGCCTCACCACTGAGAGACGAATTAGTGGTTATGGATCAGTGCAGTGGGGTTGTTGTGACTCCATAGGGGCAAAATGATCGTAGCAAGGCCATGAACCAGTGCAGTGGAGTTGTTATGACTCCATGGGGGCAGAGTGGACATAAAAAAGTACTAGTGGTTGCGGATCAGTGCAGTAGAGTCGTCATGGCTCCATGGGGCAGAGTGATCGTAACAAAGAATTGGGTGATCAAAGTGGTAGATATCATATATTTTACGCACTGAGTGAGAGATGTGAGGATGATTGCTATGTTTGATGTTTTCCTATCACCATGACATGCACACCCCCTGCCTATTATTTTCACACCATGTGTTAGTGTCACCTTAGAGTATTGTACATCCTGTTGTGCTAACTCTTTGGTTGCAGGTTCAGGTATGGTTATGTATACCGGTTATTGTTTTATTTTGTTGCTTATTGCTCATACAACACATTTGTCTGGCCCAGAGTTTTATGTCTCTTCTTATTACTCTGGGTACTCTTAAATGGGCAGACTAGAAACAGGTCAGGTGATTATGCACGAGTAGATGTACTGGAGACGAGCAGGAGGCTTTCACATATGATACATATATATAATCTCCTTGTGTTGTTGCTGGTCACTACTTTGGGCATTAGTAGTGTACCTCTTTCTTTTGCTTTAGAGATAGTATTTCAAAATTGTAATAATGTTGGTTTGGATGATAAGCTGTATTTTGGATTTCCGCTGCTATGATGGTTTAGTTTTCAGCTTATGCACTATCTCACCTGTTTTATATCAAAATCATGTTATTATTATATTTTATCCCATGCTCTGTGAGACATTCTACAGGTTCCTTGTTAGTTCAAATTCCTTTCTTTTCCTTTCTTTGGCGACCGTCCCGTACTTGTTGGGCATTGGCACATCGCACTTTCATTGGAAATGTCGGCTGGTACGGGGCGGACAGTCACATTAAACCTTTCTCTTGCGACAACATACTCATACGAAATTGGCTTGTTCAGAGCAACCGAGTTTGCATTAGAATCTTCCCACCTAGATCTCATTTTGTTTCCTTCTAGAGGCTTTCGTCCAAATTTTGGCCTTCTTTTTTCCTCTAGAGGCGCGAACTTTCTCTTTGTGAAGTACAACTCATCCATGTAAATAAACATGTTGGCTTGGAAATGGAAATCTTGCAAGTCTTTACAGCCGTGAATATATAACTCCTTCCAGAAGGGGGTGTTTTCGATTAACTCTGGGTGCACGGAAATTAACTTGTCGCGATCGTTCATATCCTTGGCCTTTAGAGCCTCGATGTTGAACCTCTAAAGATAATATTGTAGAGACTCTCCTTGTCTCTGTTTGATGTTAGCAATGACTGTGTAGTCAACTGTCGGATCTTTGCAGATGCAGAACTGCACGGAAAATTCGTAGGAGAACTGTTTCCATGAGTAAACAGTGTTTTAGCTATACTAACGATACCACTTCGCTGCCTCCTCTTGAAAGGTCATCGGGAAAAGGCGGCATCTGACAGCTCCAAGAGGCATTATAAATATCCATCTAGCTGTTGAAAGCCATTAGATGATCATCAGGGTTAGTTGTCCCAAGATACTTTATGGTTAGGACTTTCACTCTCGACAGTATTATGGTGTTCATAATTTCATCGATGAATGAAGCTACCCGTTCGTTGTCATTAATCTTGTCATCCTGGTTTCTTTTCCCCTCGCTACCCAATAAGTCTTTGACGGTCTTCTGAGCGATATCTTTAAGGTAAGCTTCCATGTTGTCGTAGTTTATCCTCTTGGGGTCATAACCCTTGGATGTTGAACTCCCGGACTGTTCCTGCTCGCATAGGTTTCCTTGGTGGTTTACACCCGTCAGATGGGAATTCTTCTTCTTGGAGGAAGCTGCCTTAAGCTTCTCCTTCGCTTTTGAGTGTTGAATGGGAGCCTTTCTCTTTGGAGATTCATTCGAATCTATCTGACTAGATCTGGTGAGCTTTGAGGACATCTGTGCTTGGACAACGTTCACTTGAGCTTGCATTTCTTGGAGTTGTTTTTCCAAGGCCATAATTCTTGCGACGCTATCTTCCACGACATTTAAGTTGGTTTGTGGTTGCAGATCAGACGTGGCTCCCCTCTCATTATTGTTAGGATTAAGCGCTAGATCCCTATTTCCTTCAAGGATTGTATTTGGATCTGGTTCCTTGTTTCGGTCTTCCAATCTCTTCTATTTCATCTTTTCTGCCATGGAGCAATAAATTCACCGAATTAATTCTGATAGATTAACCACAATAGTGGAGGTCCAGGCCCCTCCTTCTAGCGCCAAAATGTTAACGTTATTTTCCGTCAACGCCTGGATCAAGTAGTTTGGGTCATATGTTCAAGGGACTCGACGCAGTCATGACTCAGGTCATGAAGGTCATCTAGAAGCCTATGTATCTAGGCTAAATCTACCTTTCTTTAGACATTGGAATTCCAATTCTTACAGTCAAGTAGTCTTACCTCGAGGGTTGAATATCACACTAACAATATGGCGGTATCCCGAAATGACCTTAGGGAGGTTAATTAGCCTGATGCTACTGAGTTCTTACGAAATCAAGTATTCCCTGAATCATGAATGTAAGGATACATATTATGATAAGAAGAAAACAGGCTAATGCATCCCTCTATTCGGGAAGGAAGGCATCACAAGGTTCATGAACTCGGACAGTCACTCCGCTTTAGGCCAGTGTAGAAAGGGCCCGGAATGCGTCAGAGATCAAGTTGAAAACTTGTAGATGACCCCTTTTCCCTGAGGTTAGGAAACGTTAGGCTCATCTAGAGAATGTCGATCAACGTTGCCGAACCCTCGAGGTAGAGGAAAGAGACTTCGAATTTCCACGAAGTTCTTCCACCCCCGTGAGGGTGCCATGATCAACTATCTCACAAGAAAAGTTAGTGTTAACTTCCTATTTTATCATAATGACACAACGAGATTATCAAATTGCAAGATGTTTAAGACTCGGAATTCTCCATTTATAAATTGTAGATGTATTACAAGAATTGAGGATTTTCTTTCTTCGAGAAGAAAAGAAAAAGGTTGAGGAATTGAAAATTTGTCCCCTTCTGTGCGGCTCCTGGGGTCTTATTTACAGAGGACTCAGGGCCCCTTCCACTGCTAGGCTATTGGGCCTGCATGGGCCTCTGCCGGTTGCTTCCCCCTTGGTCTTGGGTGTTTGGCTCCCGGCCATCCATGTGGTGCTAATCATAATATTCATAGCGGTTTGTAGATGGCCTTTGAGCTCTCGATAGTAGCTGCTGGGTGAAGGCTCCCGGATGTAGGCTTCCGGCTTTCTCTTGAATACTTAGAGGGGACTTCCCTCACGATGTATGTAGATAACTGTCGGTTAGAAACTACTACTGGTTCCTATACTAGGTAAATTAGTATGGATAGCCTGTATCTCTGTTAGGGTCCTAGTTAATCCTTCAGCTGGAGCTTTTGGTATCGTCTGGTTTTATGAAGATAGCTTTCAGTGACGTTTCCGTTGTCTATCAACGCGACCCTTCGTTATTCATGAAGTAGCTATTTCAGAAGCTGGTTCTAGATAATATTTGTGTACTTCTAGCTTGATACCCTTGATATCTTCGTCTTCTGTTACGTCAGTACTTAGTAGGTTAATACCGATAGTGCTTCTAGATTTCGATAAGCGGAGCTTTTGTTTTCTTCTTCCTTAGTTCCTAACTTAGATGACCTTTCGCTTTAGGACCCTCTTACTAGGTAACCCTAACGGATAGACTCCATCAGATAAACCACACTGTCATTTTGTTGGCTTTTAATTTCCTTCTTCCTGGGAGGTGCCGGTTTATGTTGCTTCCAGATCATTTTTTTTCCTTCTTTCGGTTTTCTCCATTTGCTCGTTTGGAAGGTTCTTCTTTGTTTGTGTTCCTCCGATACCCCTTCACTGTTAGCCTATGTTAAGGGTTGATTTTGGTAGAAACACATATTGTTGAGTTTTTCTGCAATTCAATCTTGTAGTTAGCAACTGCTTGTTAGATTAGTTTATATAACCATATTATATTCAATTTTTGTTAAAAAATCTGTGCGATTGTTAAATCAATTTGTTTGCGTGTATACGTGTTAGAATTTATCACAATCATATTTGGGCCCCATTTTTATTTTCCTTTGGCTTATGTATTGTGAGAGTAACTATATTCAAGCACAATCACACTATTTCCACGTCACTGAACATTCATTTAAATTTTGAAATAACTTAGATATTTAAAATGAATGTTGCATTGATATTCTTTTTTGCATAAAATTTGAAGAAATCAGTATTTTTCTTTTCATAAAAAATAATTTATTTTTTGTATTTCAAAGGATAATTTATGATATATCTTTCAAAATGAAAATATATTGTTCTGATATATTTTGTTGACCATATTGACATACTTTTGTTTAAACAACTTTCTATTTTATAAAAGCTGAGATTTATCATGGAACATCTTACCATGTCTGTTAAAAGTGGATGAGAGCTGTTAGTTTGATTTCTGAAATTTTATTTGTTAAAAGTGAATGAGAGCTATTAAAAGTAAATCAAGAATTAACAAAGGACATGAAAACCAGATGATTTATTGTTAGATGTGTGTGTAAGGGGACAAGTGTTTATGAAAATACCTTATTCTGTCCACATTTTTAACATGTCCTAATTCATTTGCTGATAATTTACTTTCTTTCCCATTATACTATACGGTCATATTTAAACCATGCATAGACTATACTGCTGATATATGTATGTAAGTTCTCTAAAGTGCTTATGTTTTTCCTAATATGTATTGATCACATGCATTAATTTTTTTCTAGTAAAGATCACATGTAGTTTTGAAATTTATAAATTATTGCAATATTAAAGTTGAAACGGATTGTATGAGGGATCGTACTTGGATGTATAAGAGGAAAGATGGACACAGTGTAATATTGGAGGATTTTTTCAGGGGTATAGATGTATGTTAATTTTGCATCTAGAGAGTTTGGGAATCAAGAAATTCAATGTCAAAAATGTAAAATGAAGCTCTTAGGGATGGTGATACCGTTAAATGTCATTTGTGCAAATATGGATTTGAACTTGGTTATGGGTTATGGAGATTTCATAGAGAAGTTATTGGTGCTATCAGCAATAACGACGATGGAAATAATAATTGGGATCGCTAAGGCAAAACTAACACTTGAGAGGGGTGAATAGTGTTTTTGAGAAATCTAACAAAATCTAAAACTTATATGATCTACTATATGAATTACACACCACAAAGATAATCACAAACCCAAAAATAAATAGAAATAAAATACAAAAAAAGTAAAGAACACACCAGATTTTATACTGATTCGGATTACTCCTAGTTCTAGTCCCTCGCAACGCTGGATTGCGTAGAGTTTTCTACATATCAATATCCAAGTACACCTCCTGATTTCACAGCTACAAAGTTAACACTGGCCATGTTCCTTGATTTCACGGCAACAAGGAAAACACCAAGTCCGTTCCTTGATTTCACGGCTACAAGGAAAACACCGTTTCCCATACAATTCCAAACAATTAAAACAGCCCTATAACTCTTCAATAACACTTTGATTCAGAGAGTAAATGAGAAGAGAAGAAGTTTTATATAAACAAAATTGAATTCGGCAGAGTATAAGTGTAGAAATCATAAAAATAAGAAATATTAATGATGTAGAGAAAGGGGATGAAGATGGAGAAGAAGAATGATGAAAAAAATTCAAAATCAACCCCTATTTATAAGATTTGAAAGGTTGCAACGTTCTGGAATATTACAAATAGTGAAAAGGCATGTCCTTTGAAAATAAAAAATATTACAGTTATATGTCGACATGTATAAAAATGTATGTCAACATATCCTTGTTTAAAATTGAACTTTTGAGCATTTTTCAAGTGTTTGATATATGTAATTCTGAAAATTCTTGAATTAAAACATAGTGTTATAAATAAATATTTTAAAGTATAAAATCATATGAAAACATAGATATAATTTATGTACATATATTTATAAAACTATAAAGTTTAAAACTATATAAATATAAAGATAAAAGTGTATAACTATAAAAATGTATATGAACTTATAAACTCTAAAACTTGAATTTAAAATCAAAAGGAAAAATAGAGAAACTTAAAAATTGAAAATAGAAGTTGAGAACAAAATTTGAAAATCAGAAACTGAAAAACAAAATTTGAATTTGAATTTGAACCTGGAGTGCTATTCAGAGTCTTGCATAATCTAGACTCTGTTACTATATTAATCTTGAGATCTTGAAAGCTTGATTACTCATGAGTCTTGAATCTACTATGAATTCTGAATTTCTAAAATCTCTTAAACTGTATACTCTTCAATATTAATTCCTGTATATAAATCCTGCATATGTATATGTATGTATATATATATGTATATAAATATTCTAGACAAAGATGTTAGTATATATTTTATAATCAATTAATATTGAAATAAGGTTATTGTCATCAAAACTCCATTCTCCAACGATCTCTCCATTTTTTATGATGACAACCTTAGTTTATAAAATATTAAAATAACATACCTGTACATACCTGTTGATGATAATCCTTCTAATACTCCCCCGATTTATATGAATCCTATGAACTAAGTTTGTATTTTATATTTTCCTCCCCGTTGTCATTATCAAAAATAAATTCTAAAACTACTCCCCCTTAATCCTATACAAATCTAAATTATATAAGGTTATTTTGTGTGATTTATAATACTTACAATATTGTACTCCCCCTTAGTACTTGCTTATATAACTAATGAAATACTTAAGGTACATAAATCAAACATTATATGTTAAACAACATTTTTGGTTACATATGAAACCATATTACACTAACACTTTGTACATCGGATATACATCAAGAAACGAGAAAAACCTAATATGTACTTGTCCTTGACAATGGGAGATTTATGGGTAGGACAATTTGGGTAGTGGAGACAAAAATCTCCATTTCGTTTAACTATATCTCCATTTTGATCAAACACTAGTTCTCCCATACATATGACTTGATCTTCTTCGTCGTTGATCTCTTGTTGTACTTCCTCGGGTTCCTCCTCCTCCATTATCTCCCTTTCCTCTTCTTCCATAGGTTCATTATCATCTTCGATGACATAGGGTTTGCTTGATTATCCATTATGAATTTATGTAGGTTTCTTAACATCTTTCCTTGCCTATTTCGCTCCTGAGTCCTAACTCATCCGAATTTGATGCACTTGTATTTCAACGAGCATTTAAAGAGTATATTCCATCTTCTCTTCTAGTTTGATGACTTGTGATATGGTAGATCGTTAAAAAGGACCTTCTAATGGTCTAGCGGACGTTTCGGGATTGATTTGAGATTTAAAATTGGCGGAGGCCATTGCTTATTTTAGTTTAGAGTTTTTACAGAAATGAGATAAGAGAATAAAGAAGAAAATTAGTGAAACGACCCGAACTTCCCCGGTCTCCGAAGAGATGAGAAAGAACGGATTGAGTCGAGAACAAGCCACAACAGAACGCAGATGGAAGAACATTTCATTGTATATTACAACAATACATCAGATTACAAGAATATACAGAGTATAAACAAATAAATATTACACCGAAATATCAGAGATTTAAATTACATTTAAATACATCGCAGCGGAAAATAATACAATACACAACTAGAAGTAGATATACGGATACAAAGCTTTCCGGATATCATTCCAGCTGTAAACCAGGATCCTGTGAATATAAATCTGCAAAACCAAAACTACTAGTTGCCCGTGTCAAAATAAGGGCACCCAGAGTTTAGGTTAAAAACAATAAACTCCAGGTCAGTCATGTGACTGGTGTGAGAACTAAAACAGTTATTAATCTTTATTTTTAAAGTTAGGTAAATCAAGGGACCACGCCGTATAACACGGAACGGATTTCCTCCCAAGAATACCAGTGCATAAAACAACAGCGCAATGCTAAATAAAGAAAAATGAAGCTGTTATAAGACCCAGGTCCTATCACACAATGCAACGCAAGCCGGGGGATAGGGTTTTCCCTTATAACAGCCAAAGAATGCTTGATACGTTTAAAACAAATCGTTTGATACTATTATAAGTGCATAGTGTATAAAACAACTTCAAATCATAAGTATCAATCATAGGCGGCATGGGTACCATATATCATGTCGCCATACTAGTTCTACAATTAAAACCGCAAATGTCGTATTGGAAGTTGGGTTATCATTTATGGTATGAACCGAGGCTGGGGGCAAGATCCTCACCGATTCGAGACTGTCTAGCCCGAGCCTCAGGAACAGCCGCAACTGCCCCTTGGATTGTCAGGGCCGGTCCACCGATGTGGATTATTATGCCTGAACACTGCGTTTCCCCGCCCTTTGGGGCGTAAGCCTGGCCCGTCAGCCGACCAGAAGCATCGGCCGAAACCGATATCACGAGGCGCCTCGCTTTTCAGCAAGTAATAATAAGCAACATCCACATGAGTCAAACTCGTCAGCCAGTTCAAGCACTGACGCCACTCCTAACTAGAAAGAAACGCATGTCCTCCCTGAGGTCCGTCTCCCGTTTTTGGTTCATACCGGGTGTGATACTCGCGAATCAACGTTACACAAAGCTGTGCCACACAGACTGTGCTTTGATCATCGCCACAAGGCTTTACTTTTCAACAGAAGCCTCGATCAATTGCCACTTAGGCATGCCACACAGGAAATTTACTCCATGCGTTTGATATCCATCAGTATATAACCTCTGAGCTCGTACGTCTCAGAGAAGGGCGTTAAGCAAGAGAATAAATTCTCCGCCGCCAAACAGATATATATTTAATAGAGATCAATCACACGGACTAAAATCCAATGTCAGACACACAGTCCATTTACAAGTCCGTTCTGGGTCTGAACGAAACCGGAGGCACCTAGTACCCCGCATATCCATCGATCTCCAAGTACGTCTGGACGATCACCAACTGTTTCCATCTTCTTGGGTGTACAACCCAATCAAGATCATCAGTAATCACCCAAACGACGTGAAGACCTCCGGTCTTCGACCATCGTCTTCGTCTTCAACTTAACGTCGTATCAGTTATTCAGAATGGGATAAACCTGGTCTTCCCCAATAACTCGCGTATATTTTAAATAAGTGTTACACAAACACAGCATACGCCTCATTCCAATTCATTAGTCACTAACTGTAAATTAATCAAGAGAATAATTCCCCAAATATTAACCCTGAAGGCCGAAACCAACATCAGATCAATATCCAGAAAACCATTCTGCTTAGCTAACCGACAGTTCGTTACTAAATTTCACATTCATAGGGAAAGGTTCCCATTAATTTTATCCAAGATAAATCATTAAAATTTATTCTCAAATCTTCTTTTGAATTTCGATTCAACTAGTCGGGATTAACGAACCTTACCGAAGTAATCATTTGTTTTAATTTCCCAATCCCAACCTATTCATACCATGAAGTAAAACTGGTAATACTTCATATCTAACACCACGGTGTTATCGGTAAATTCAATTACCATTTCACGTTCAAATCTAATTAAAGATTTAACTATCGCCTGGAGTAAAACTGGTGATACTCCATTCTCGCTCTTTTCAATCTAATTAAAGATTCATTAAAACTCCACTTAGTTTTAATCTTCAACTGGGTTAAAGAATCAGTGTCATTTAAAACACGGTTCACGATAAACCCAAAATCACATTCATTAATTATCGGGTTAAAGAACGAGTGTTATTTAAAACACTGTCCACGATAAACCCAAAAATCAATATCAATTCAATTCCAATCAAATATTATTTAATTGGTACACTTCATTAAATCTAAATAAAAAGATTTAATCTTTTCTCAACTAGGTTCTAGAACAGCGTTAATGAAGACACCATTCACGACAAACCCAAATCACATTTGATATTAAACACAAGGCTCTGAATAGAAAATATACCGGCTTATATTCAATATCAAATTCTACGACTAACTAATATCGTATTGGAAATAACGATATAAATATATATATCTTTCAAATTTCCATAACAACATCTGTATAATCACGAAATCCAACATCGAAATATTCCGAAGACAATTTCGATTCAAATCCATTCCAATTCAATCATTGGAAATTCTGGTTATTTTCAAAACCATTTTAAATTCAATTTATTTATTTAAAAATAAATAGAGTTATAACTCTAGTTCAAACTAGTTCATTTTGATAAAAATCTATTTTTATCTTTTCAAATATGGAGTTTTTCATCCCAATTCTTTCTAAATCATTTCTTATGATTTTACACAAATTATTACTATTTTTAATAATTTTATCAAGGCCCGTACAGTCGATTTCCATCAACGGCCATCGAACTGCACTTAGAGCGACCCTTTTCAAATTTGATTTGGACGTATCTCCAAATCCAACCGTTAGATTTCAAATTTCAAATATCCGTTAGAAAGCTCTTTTCGATACGAACCCAACGGTTCCGGTTTTAGGAGAATCCGACGGTCGGATCTCCCGTAATATTCGTTTGAAATAAATGGTCGAAATTCATGAACTGCCGCGGCGCGGCGCGTTCTATTCAGGCCATTATATTATATATATAATATATATTATATATATAACATATATTATATATACTTCGTCGATTTCAATTTAAAACGTGCTTTATAAATCGTTTTTAAATTCATTTTCAAAACGGTTTCAACTTCATATTCAATTTCAAATCAAAATTGAATATTCAAATATAAATTCGTTTCAGATTCATTTCAAATTGATTTCAATTCAAATTGATTTCTAGTTCGATTTCAGTTCGATTTCAATTCAATTTCAGTTCGATTTCAATTCAATTCAATTTCAATTCGAATTCATTTCTATTCCATTTCAATTCGGATTTGTTTATATTTGATTTCAACTCGAATTTATTTATATTCAATTCTGTTCAAAATATCAGATTTTGAAATCACTTTCGATATTCGTTATAAAATGAATAAAATCGATATAAATATCGTTCACGTCAAAATGGCGTCAATCTAATCAATACGGCTTCATATATTCCTATTTTCAAATATTCTATTTCAAATATTTCTTTTTCAAATATTTCTATTTCAAAACTGGAATGAGGCCCAACCAATTACCATATAATGTTAATTATATGGATTTTCTACAACACATGTATATATCAACAACGATGGATAATCAACCATCATCCAAAGTGCATTCTACACTGTATAAGCATCAAATATAAATATTCAACTCTTATAACAGCCTGTCAATCAATCGATCGACATACAACTAAACAATCGGGATTAGTGTACGTCAAATATCATCCCAATACCCGTGTAGGGTTTCAAGCAATCACACACAGATTTTTATTTGTGCAGTTGGGCGATGTGTAAAATTTATCGTCCCAATCAATGTCCTTCAAATAGGTGTACATAAACAAACCATCCGGTTTGTAAATGAATATTTATTTATTCACATTCACGTTAAAAATTATATTTTTAACGACCAAACTATTTTATTCAACCTATGAATATTCTATTCGGTTCATTTATTAAATAAAATGTTATCTTTATTTTTCTAACTTATTTTTAGAAAATTTCGGCGGCATAACGGCACGATACTAGAAACGGGACAAGGCCTAGCCTTATCCCCGGTCTAGTGAAGGCCCACGCCATTCACATATCAATCAAATCAATTTCATTTCACCAAACAATTCAATTCAATTCAAATAATCTAACCAACTACACAACCAAACAATTAAACAAACAAGCCATCCATGGTCTGTGGATGACGGGTGTCGGGTGCTACTAAACACCGTCTGCATCCTAGTATATACATATAACTAGAAAAGAAATTGAAGAGTGAGAAATTCTCATCGATAGCTATCCTAACTCCACGGCACTTCTAATGCAAGAAATCTTCACTGTTCTCGTCTCATATCACTTTCTTCGCCCGTAGCCACTACATATATAAAAATCGAATATTTACTTTGCTATTCAATATATAAAAATCGAATTTTTACTATGCTATTCAATATATAAAAATCGAATTTTTACTTTGTTATTCAATATATAAAAATCGAATTTTTACTTTACTATTCAATATATAAAAATCGATTTTTTTTACTCTTCTACTATAATAAAAATTATATTTTTAACCTTCTACTATAATAAACATTATTATTTTAACCTCATAAAAATCGTATCTTTCTAATTTGAAAATCATATATTTTCCTAAATAAAAATCACTCCTTTCTATTATGAAAAATATAATATTTCTTAATTAAAAATCCTACCCTTTTCATGCATAAAAATCTAAACTTCATATTAAAAATCTGATTTTTATGTTATGAAAAAAAAACTAATTCTTATGTAATGAAAAATCTATTTTCTTGTTCGCTATTTTTCTATGATAATAATCGCTACTTTAATTTGCCATTTATAAAAACTGAAAATTTCAATCAATGTAAATAAATAAAAATTGAAATGAAACTCACATTGAATTGAAATGCAAATATCGAAGGAAGTAGCGAGGGAACGGGAGGCTCGAGGCTTGCGGTTCGCTGCTGAATGGGTGCTTCTGTTGGTGGGTGCGGATCCAATCGGTTTTCGGGCTTGGCCTTCGCGTTTGGAAGAATGGAGGAGGAGGCGTCCTCGTCTGGGTTAGTGAAGGCAAGCGAGGGTGTAGCAGAGGTCGGCCGGCGTCTGCAGCTGGTGAGGGACTGGCGGTTGGCCGGTGGTGTTTTGGCTGGGGTGTTTCGAATTAGGGGTTCGGGTTTTAGGGTTTAGGGGGTAGGCGGATCGGAGGAGGGGGAAGCGACGGCTCTGGCGGCGGCGGGTGGGCTCTCCGGCGACGCGACGGAGGAGGTGGCGGGATCGAGCGGTTTTGATTTTTTTTTCTTTTTCGATTTTCTGGCATCGGGATTGGAATGAAAAGGGGGGCGCGTTGACTAGGGGAAGAAGGGGAGGGTAGGGGCCTTTGAATTTATTTTATTATTATTTAATTATCACAAAAAGCAACTTCTTATTTCGACCTCGAAACGAGGGCCACCGCCTGTCGTCCATAGCGTATTACCCCCATTCCGAACACAATGGGATATGTTTCGCAGGTTGATTCGACTGTTTCGATCAGTTTTCGTCAAAATCAACATATAACTCTATATATTGAATTTGAACGCGCATTTCAATTTACTGGGGTCACATATTAACTAGAAAAATTCCAGAAAAATATTTTCTAGCTTCGTATTGACGATACGGTCCTAACAAAACTAGTTTCGTCGAATTCTGAGACCGTTCGAAAAATGGCCAATTTCCAGTCGATTAAAATCAACTGAAATTGGTCAAATGCGTTTTCCTTTGTCACGCTCACATATTGATTCGAAAAATTATGAAATTTGGAATCTAGCAATAATTCGACATCACAGACCCAACAAAACTGGTTTCGTCGAGATCCGAGGTCATTTGCAAAATGTCCATTTTTAAGGGCCTGAATTCCATAGCGACTATTCAGAATTTTCAACTGGACATATCTTTTTATCCCCGCTATGAAATTTTGATTTTTCGGATTCGTTGGAAAGATGTTCTCAAATAGATCCCAATGTTTTTGGTTCCACTAAAATCCGGATTGTTTGCACCCGTTATGTTCAATTGAAGTTTGAAATCGAATTATCGAACTACCGCGTCATTTTCAATTCTATTTATAATTATATATAATTATTTATATTCTAACGACGATCCATATAAATATATTCATTCGAATTATATTCAAAATAAATTTCTCGTCGATATTATTTAAAATAATTCATTTTAAATGTTCAAAGTTCGCTAAAATTGCCAAAATAAAAAATTTAAACTGGCCTAGATTTTCGGGTTGTTACAATCTCCCCCACTTAAAACTTTTCGTCCCCGAAAAGGAACAAAGTCGAAAGTGGTTTGATTAATCAACTCTACGTTCGATCTGGCTTCCATTCTCCAACTTTTCAGTTTCTGAGAATTTTCAAATTTTTCAAAAATTTGGTTAACACCCTAAATTTTCGAAAAATTTCGCAATAACCTCCCCTGCACCGGGAGCCACGGAAAAATCCCGAAATTGCCATATAGGCCTTCTGATTTCAAAAAGAAAAAGAAAAAGCCAAGCGGCTAGCCAATAGGCTCATTAAATCATCATCACCCAAACAAAACAGTAAATTATGTAGTAAACATGTACCTATTTGTCGGGCAAACAAATTTTATTCTCTGGCTCTAGCCTCCTTGCTATGACCTGTTCAATGTAAGTACAAGTATATGCAAGCAAATGCGACCAATTTTCAATACAGTTCAATATTTGGTTCAATTAGGCATAACGGTTCAAAATTATCAAACAAATAAACAAACAACACAAACATCAATCAATTAGTTGATTATCATTTGAATTTCATAACTTTGATATATAGTCAAAAATCTCATTTTTGATGCCAAATCACAACAATGTATTCTAGCTATATTAGTTTTGGTTCTCACACCAGTCTAATGGAAATATATAGGAATCCCACCTTCGAAACTCGAACATAAATGTTGATGATGCGATCGCTATCATCAATATCATCTCCGGGCGACTAGTGTGTGATGCTATATCTATCCAATATATTAAAACTTTGAATATACGTTTGCAAGGCGTATATGCAAATTCTTTATATACTGAATTGTCCAAAATCAATATAAACAAATAATCAAATACGAATAGTTGATTTAAATTTTCAAAACAAAATTGGTTTTCATCTTAGAAATATACTCTTCACACTCGTTCTAGGATACTACTGATCCCATCTCTAACGAGTCATTCCCATTGGATATTACTAATCCAATATCTGATGAATTCTTTCGTATGGTTCTAATGTGTCTTGTTCTCTGAGCTTCGTAAACCAAAGCTCTGATACCACGATGAAACGACCCGAACTTCCCCGGTCTCCGAAGAGATGAGAAAGAACGGATTGAGTCGAGAACAAGCCACAACAGAACGCAGACGGAAGAACATTTCATTGTATATTACAACAATGCATCAGATTACAAGAATATACAGAGTATAAACAAATAAATATTACACCGAAATATCAGAGATTTAAATTACATTTAAATACATCGCAGCGGAAAATAATACAATACACAATTAGAAGTAGATATACGGATACAAAGCTTTCCGGATATCATTCCAGCTGTAAACCAGGATCCTGTGAATATAAATCTGCAAAACCAAAACTACTAGCTGCCCGTGTCAAAATAAGGGCACCCAGAGTTTAGGTTAAAAACAATAAACTCCAGGTCAATCATGTGACTGGTGTGAGAACTAAAACAGTTATTAATCTTTATTTTTAAAGTTAGGTAAATCAAGGGACCACGCCGTATAACACGGAACGGGTTTCCTCCCAAGAATACCAGTGCATAAAACAACAGCGCAATGCTAAATAAAGAAAAATGAAGCTGTTATAAGACCCAGGTCCTATCACACAATGCAACGCAAGCCGGGGGATAGGGTTTTCCCTTATAACAGCCAAAGAATGCTTGATACGTTTAAAACAAATCGTTTGATACTATTATAAGTGCATAGTGTATAAAACAACTTCAAATCATAAGTATCAATCATAGGCGGCATGGGTACCATATTTCATGTCGCCATACTAGTTCTACAATTAAAACCGCAAATGTCGTATTGGAAGTTGGGTTATCATTTATGGTATGAACCGAGGCTAGGGGCAAGATCCTCACCGATTCGAGACTGTCTAGCCCGAGCCTCAGGAACAGCCGCAACTGCCCCTTGGATCGTCAGGGCCGGTCCACCGATGTGGATTATTATGCCTGAACACTGCGTTTCCCCGCCCTTTGGGGCGTAAGCCTGGCCCGTCAGCCGACCAGAAGCATCGGCCGAAACCGATATCACGAGGCGCCTCGCTTTTCAGCAAGTAATAATAAGCAACATCCACATGAGTCAAACTCGTCAGCCAGTTCAAGCACTGACGCCACTCCTAACTAGAAAGAAACGCATGTCCTCCCTGAGGTCCGTCTCCCGTTTTTGGTTCATAATGGGTGTGATACTCGCGAATCAACGTTACACAAAGCTGTGCCACACAGGCTGTGCTTTGATCATCGCCACAAGGCTTTACTTTTCAACAGAAGCCTCGATCAATTGCCACTTAGGCATGCCACACATGCAATTTACTCCATGCGTTTGATATCCATCAGTATATAACCCCTGAGCTCGTACGTCTCAGAGAAGGGCGTTAAGCAAGAGAATAAATTCTCCGCCGCCAAACAGATATATATTTAATAGAGATCAATCACACGGACTAAAATCCAATGTCAGACACACAGTCCATTTACAAGTCCGTTTTGGGTCTGAACGAAACCGGAGGCACCTAGTACCCCGCATATCCATCGATCTCCAAGTACGTCTAGACGATCACCAACTGTTTCCATCTTCTTGGGTGTACAGCCCAATCAAGATCATCAGTAATCACCCAAACGATGTGAAGACCTCCGGTCTTCGACCATCGTCTTCGTCTTCAACTTAACGTCGTATCAGTTATTCAGAATGGGATAAACCCGGTCTTCCCGAATAACTCGCGTATATTTTAAATAAGTGTTACACAAACACAGCATACGCCTCATTCCAATTCATCAGTCACTAACTGTAAATTAATCAAGAGAATAATTCCCCAAATATTAACCCCGAAGGCCGAAACCAACATCAGATCAATATCCAGAAAACCATTCTGCTTAGCTAACCGACAGTTCGTTACTAAATTTCACATTCATAGGGAAAGGTTCCCATTAATTTTATCCAAGATAAATCATTAAAATTTATTCTCAAATCTTCTTTTGAATTTCGATTCAACTAGTCGGGATTAACGAACCTTACCGAAGTAATCATTTGTTTTAATTTCCCAATCCCAACCTATTCATACCATGAAGTAAAACTGGTAATACTTCATATCTAACACCACGGTGTTATCGGTAAATTCAATTACCATTTCACGTTCAAATCTAATTAAAGATTTAACTATCGCCTGGAGTAAAACTGGTGATACTCCATTCTCGCTCTTTTCAATCTAATTAAAGATTCATTAAAACTCCACTTAGTTTTAATCTTCAACTGGGTTAAAGAATCAGTGTCATTTAAAACACGGTTCACGATAAACCCAAAATCACATTCATTAATTATCGGGTTAAAGAACGAGTGTTATTTAAAACACTGTCCACGATAAACCCAAAAATCAATATCAATTCAATTCCAATCAAATATTATTTAATTGGTACACTTCATTAAATCTAAATAAAAATATTTAATCTTTTCTCAACTGGGTTCAAGAACGGCGTTAATGAAGACACCATTCACGACAAACCCAAATCACATTTGATATTAAACACAAGGCTCTGAATAGAAAATATACCGGCTTATATTCAATATCAAATTCTACGACTAACAAATATCGTATTGGAAATAATGATATAAATATATATATCTTTCAAATTTCCATAACAACATCTGTATAATCACGAAATCCAACATCGAAATATTCCGAAGACAATTTCGATTCAAATCCATTCCAATGCAATCATTGGAAATTCTGGTTATTTTCAAAACCATTTTAAATTCAATTTATTTATTTAAAAATAAATAGAGTTATAATTCTAGTTCAAACTAGTTCATTTTGATAAAAATCTATTTTTATCTTTTCAAATATGAAGTTTTTCATCCCAATTCTTTCTAAATCATTTCTTATGATTTTACACAAATTATTACTATTTTTAATAATTTTATCAAGGCCCGTACAGTCGATTTCCATCAACGGCCATCGAACTGCACTTACAGCGACCCTTTTCAAATTTGATTTGGACGTATCTCCAAATCCAACCGTTAGATTTCAAATTTCAAATATCCGTTAGAAAGCTCATTTCGATACGAACCCAACGGTTCCGGTTTTAGGAGAATCCGACGGTCGGATCTCCCGTAATATTCGTTTGAAATAAATGGTCGAAATTCACGAACTGCCGCGGCGCGGCGCGTTCTATTCAGGCCATTATACTATATATATAATATATATTATATATATAATATATATTATATATACTTCGTCGATTTCAATTTAAAACATGCTTTATAAATCGTTTTTAAATTCATTTTCAAAACGGTTTCAACTTCTTATTCAATTTCAAATCAAAATTGAATATTCAAATATAAATTCGTTTCAGATTCATTTCTAATTGATTTCAATTCAAATTGATTTCTAATTCAATTTCAGTTCGATTTCAATTCAATTTCAGTTCGATTTCAATTCAATTCAATTTCAATTCGAATTCATTTCTATTCCATTTCAATTCGAATTTGTTTATATTCGATTTCAACTCGAATTTATTTATATTCAATTCTGTTCAAAATATCAGATTTTGAAATCACTTTCGATATTCGTTATAAAATGAATAAAATCGATATAAATATCGTTCACGTCAAAATGGCGTCAATCTAATCAATACGGCTTCATATATTCCTATTTTCAAATATTCTATTTCAAATATTTCTTTTTCAAATATTTCTATTTCAAAACTGGAATGAGGCCCAATCAATTACCATATAATGTTAATTATATGGATTTTCTACAACACATGTATATATCAACAACGATGAATAATCAACCATCATCCAAAGTGCATTCTACACTGTATAAGCATCAAATATAAATATTCAACGCTTATAACAGCCTGTCAATCAATCGATCGACATACAACTAAACAATCGGGATTAGTGTACGTCAAATATCATCCCAATACCCGTGTGGGGTTTCAAGCAATCACACACAGATTTTTATTTGTGCAGTTGGGCGATGTGTAAAATTTATCGTCCCAATCAATGTCCTTCAAATAGGTGTACATAAACAAACCGGCCGGTTTGTAAATGAATATTTATTTATTCACATTCACGTTAAAAATTATATTTTTAATGACCAAACTATTTTATTCAACCTATGAATATTCTATTCGGTTCATTTATTAAATAAAATGTTATCTTTATTTTTCTAACTTATTTTTAGAAAATTTCGGCGGCATAACGGCACGATACTAGAAACGGGACAAGGCCTAGCCTTATCCCCGGTCTAGTGAAGGCCCACGCCATTCACATATCAATCAAATCAATTTCATTTTACCAAACAATTCAATTCAATTCAAATAATCTAACCAACTACACAACCAAACAATTAAACAAACAAGCCATCCATGGTCTGTGGATGACGGGTGTCGGGTGCTACTAAACACCGTCTGCATCCTAGTATATACATATAACTAGAAAAGAAATTGAAGAGTGAGAAATTCTCACCGATAGCTATCCTAACTCCACGGCACTTCTAATGCAGGAAATCTTCACTGTTCTCGTCTCATATCACTTTCTTCGCCCGTAGCCACTACATATATAAAAATCAAATTTTTACTTTGCTATTCAATATATAAAAATCGAATTTTTACTATGCTATTCAATATATAAAAATCGAATTTTTACTTTGTTATTCAATATATAAAAATCGAATTTTTACTTTGCTATTCAATATATAAAAATCGAATTTTTTTTACTCTTCTACTATAATAAAAATTATATTTTTAACCTTCTACTATAATAAAAAATATATTTTTAACCTCATAAAAATCGTATCTTTCTAATTTGAAAATCATATATTTTCCTAAATAAAAATCACTCCTTTCTATTATGAAAAATATAATCTTTCTTAATTAAAAATCCTACCCTTTTCATGCATAAAAATCTAAACTTCATATTAAAAATCTGATTTTTATGTTATGAAAAAAAAAACTAATTCTTATGTAATGAAAAATCTATTTTCTTGTTCGCTATTTTTCTATGATAATAATCGCTACTTTAAGCCATTTATAAAAACTGAAAATTTCAATCAATGTTAATAAATAAAAATTGAAATGAAACTCACATTGAATTGAAATGCAAATATCGAAGGAAGTAGCGAGGGAACGGGAGGCTCGAGGCTTGCGGTTCGCTGCTGAATGGGTGCTGCTGTTGGTGGGGTGCGGATCCAATCGGTTTTCGGGCTTGGCCTTCGCGTTTGGAAGAATGGAGGAGGAGGCGTCCTCGTCTGGGTTGGTGAAGGCAAGCGAGGGTGTAGCAGAGGTCGGCCGGCGGTCTGCAGGTGGTAGGGGAACTGGCGGTTGGCCGGTGGTGTTTTGGCTGGGGTGTTTAGAATTAGGGGTTCGGGTTTTAGGGTTTAGGGGGTAGGCGGATCGGAGGAGGGGGAAGCTACGGCTCTGGCGGCGGCGGGTGGGCTCTCCGGCGACGCGACGGAGGAGGTGGCGGGATCGAGCGGTTTTGATTTTTTTTTTCTTTTTCGATTTTATGGCATCGGGATTGGAATGAAAAGGGGGGCGCGTTGACTAGGGGAAGAAGGGGAGGGTAGGGGCCTTTGAATTTATTTTATTATTATTTAATTATCACAAAAAGCAACTTCTTATTTCGACCTCGAAACGAGGGCCACCGCCTGTCGTCCATAGCGTATTACCCCCATTCCGAACACAATGGGATATGTTTCGCAGGTTGATTCGACTGTTTCGATCAGTTTTCGTCAAAATCAACATATAACTCTATATATTGAATTTGAACGCGCATTTCAATTTACTGGGGTCACATATTAACTAGAAAAATTCCAGAAAAATATTTTCTAGCTTCGTATTGACGATACGGTCATAACAAAACTAGTTTCGTCGAATTCTGAGACCATTCGAAAAATGGCCAATTTCCAGTCGATTAAAATCAATTGAAATTGGTCAAACGCGTTTTCCTTTGTCACGCTCACATATTGATTCGAAAAATTATGAAATTTGGAATCTAGCAATAATTCGACATCACGGACCCAACAAAACTGGTTTCGTCGAGATCCGAGGTCATTTGCAAAATGTCCATTTTTAAGGGCCTGAATTCCATAGCGACTATTCAGAATTTTCAACTGGACATATCTTTTTATCCCCGCTATGAAATTTTGATTTTTCGGATTCGTTGGAAAGATGTTCTCAAATAGATCCCAATGTTTTTGGTTTCACTAAAATCCGGATTGTTTTGCACCCGGTATGTTCAATTGAAGTTTGAAATCGAATTATCGAACTACCGCGCCATTTTCAATTCTATTTATAATTATATATAATTATTTATATTCTAACAACGATCCATATAAATATATTCATTCGAATTATATTCAAAATAAATTTCTCGTCGATATTATTTAAAATAATTCATTTTAAATGTTCAAAGTTCGCTAAAATTGCCAAAATAATAATTTTAAACTGGCCCAGATTTTCGGGTTGTTACAATTAGAAGCGGAGAGTTTAAATGCTTATTGTAACTAACTTTTTGTGGGAACTAATTTTGAAACCTGGCAGTTATATGTCGACATATGCAATTATGTATGTCGACATACATACAATTTTTATTTCATTTTTCTCATTTTCAGTGTTATTCTTATATATATTTTTATATTTAATTATTCTAATTCACTTAATGAACAAATACCTAATTCGCTTCTAAATTTAGTAAACGTTTCTTGATTTAATGGTTTTGTTAATATATCCGCTATTTGTTTATCTGTTTCTATAAATTCGAGTGATATTTTCTCTTTACTTACATTATCTCTTAGAAAATGATGTCATATATCGATATGTTTAGTTCTTGAGTGATGAGTTGGATTTTTAGATATATTTATAGCACTCGTATTACCGCAGTACATTGCTAATTTATTTATATTTAATCCAAAGTCATTTAGGGCCTGTTGCATATATATTACTTGTGAACAAGCCAAAGTAGCAGAGATATATTCTGCTTCAGTTATTGACAAAGATACAGTTATTTTTTACTAAACCAAGAGACTAGTGAGTGACCTAAGAAATGACATGTCCCACTGGTACTTTTATATTCGGATTTAGATCCCATATAATCAGTGTCACAATAAGAAACTAAATCGAATGAATCATCCTTAGGATAATATAATCCAAAGTCTGATGTATGCTTTACATATCTTAGAATATGTTTTATGGCTTTTAAATGTGTTTCCTTAGGTTGTGATTGATATCTTGCACAGAGACATACACTATGCATAACATTTGGTCTACTATCGGTTATATATAATAGAGATCCTATCATTCCTCTATATAATTTTTGATCAACATCTTTAGATATATCGTCTTTACTTAATGCTATACTAGTCGCCGTTGTTGTTGGTCTTTCATTAGTTGTTGTTGAATTATATTTATTAATTAGATCTCTTGCTATTTTTCCTGATTAATAAATATTCCATTCTTTAATTGACGAATTTGTAAGCCTAGAAAGAATGTTAGTTCTCCCATATGACTCATTTCAAATTCTTGGGTCATAATATCTGATTTTTTTTCATCTTATCGTTTTTTGATTCGAAAATTATATCGTTGACATATATTTGTACTAATTGTATATCCTTATTATTCTTTTTAATAAACAAAGTATTATCTAATTTTCCTATTTCAAAGTTGGATTGTAATAAATAATTTCTTAATATCATACCAAGCCCTATGAGCCTGTTTTATTCCATAAAACGCTTTCCTCAACTTATATACGTGATTTGGTAATTTTTCGTCTTCAAGTAGAGATGGTTGCTCTACATATATGTCTTCTTTAACAAATCCGTTTAGAAAAGCACTTTTAACATCCATTTGATATAAATTGAAATTATTATGGTTTGCAAAGGCGAGTAATATCCTAATTGCTTCTAATCTTTCTACGGGGGAAAAAGTTTCATCGTAATCTATTCTTCCTTCTTGAGTATAACCTTGTGCTACTAATCGAGCCTTATTTCTTATGACCTCACCATGTTCATTCATTTTATTTTTACAAACCCATTTAGCTCCTATTATAGTTTTATTCTTTGGTCTAGGAACAAGTCCCCATACATCATTCCTGGTAAACTGATTCAGTTCTTCTTCCATAAAAAGAATCCATGAATCATCGTAAGATGCTTCCTTTGGATTCTTAGGTTCAATAGTTGAAATAAATGCAGAATCACTCATGCTGTAATGACCCAGGAATTTTCGGTCTGGAAAATCGACATAAATACCTTTATCGTAACTCACGTCGACCTTCCAAACACCGATAACACTGGAATGTTATTAGAAAGAAATTAGAGGGTGAGATAAGAAAGAAAGAAGTATTAGAATAGTAGAAGAACAAGAAACAACACAACACAGAGTCTTACATCGCAGCGGAACAAAATATAATACAGAAATAAATTTACTGAGAGCTTTAGAAATACTTACAATACCAGAGTACATTACACAATGGGATAGTTATAATAACTTGTTCCTATATACAACACACAGCGGAATAGTAGCTATATAATATCATACGTCTGAACATCTCCAGCTTATCTCTGGACTTCACGGCATTCGATAACCTGTACCTGTACACCCTGGGCTAACCCGAGCATTTACAAAACACCGGGTCAGTCTGGTGAACCAGAGTGAGAAAAACTTGCACAGTATTAAGGGTATCACACAACCTGATTTTAAAGTTAAAACCTTTCAAAGAAAAGGATAATCGTAAGACCAAATCCACACATAAACACAGACGGTTTTTGCCTAACAATAACCCAAAACAGTTTTGAAATCAATATCTTGTCTGATATTATAATAATGTCTAAATACAAGTAAATAGAATCTAGCAGAACGCTTGCATCTCATGCTATACATATATAGTATACAAAAAAAACCGTTGGCGCTTATTGGAGATTGGATTCCAACTATGACAAGGTATGGGACCACCGGCCGATCGTGTATCTCTAGGGGCGAATACACTGGGTTCAACAAGAACACCTTGCAACCTGGCCCTCACATGACCGACCACTCATTTCGCTTGAGTGTATTGAATGTATATCGCCAACGGTTGGGAGCTACCCACTGTCTTCCCGAAAAGGGACAGCATCGAAATAGATTTAAGAAACAAAAGGATTTTCTCTAGATAGGTGATTATACACCCTAATGGGAGTGACCCACATAGCCATGCTGCCTGCTCGATTTTTGTCATTTACCGGTTGTGAGGCTTGAGGCCAGAATTTACTTTGAAACATCTGATCGCCATTCACTTTGAATGCCACATCGTCAAATCCATCATATATCACTAATTGACGTCCACAAAAATACCCTGAGGTTTAGCTAAGAGATAGTGTATGGCCTTCTCCTCCATCACAGAAATACGTTTGAAGAAATCAACAAATGTAATTCCTTTGGAAATACTGTCAGACATCCGTCCATACAAGTCATCCAGGAACAGGATGAACCGAAGGTACCCTTCTACTGCATCCAATATAGGAATCACCCCATGGATCAGTAGCGAGTAGTCCTTGCAACCCGTTGATTCCAACCACGACAGAACCACAGTTTATCTTTGGCCGTTAAACCAGAGATTATTAGCAGTTCTTCCGCTTATGAAGACCCACGGTCTTCAATGCTCCATCTCGACCGTCTTCTGATATCTTCACGTATTTGTTGGTCGGAATGGTTTTCGAACCTAAGTTCGATCCGGGTCTTTCCTTACCAATAATCATATGGGTCAGATTTGATAGTCGGTGATTTAACTATTAAAATAATTAATGTTTCATCTTGGCAGTCCAGTGAGTTCACTGGTTCAGTATTCAGCACCCCTTAGCCTTTTAATTAAAACAATATGTAAATTTAAAACTCTTAAACCTTTCGATATTTTAAATATCATTTTCTTGCTTATTATTTAATATAATATTATTCTTTAACAAATTCTCTTTTTAATACCTAGAAAATCATATATCATATTCAGTTATCTATTTTCACTTACAAAAACATTAGCCACATTACTATATAATATAATATTGGAAAATCAACTCATTACTCGTAAAACGATGTTACAAACCATTATCTATTTCATTTCTTGAAACAATACACAAGTTTATTCTGATCGAATAAAACTCAACCTTACGTTTTCCTTCTAATTCGAAAATATCGTTATATTTTCGGCAACTCCTTTTATTTCCTTTTTACTTTAGAAATCCTCATTATATATATTCCAAATTTTCCACCGAAACGTTGCATTATTATTTCACTAACGGAAATAATAAACTATCACCAACCTCTTTTACCATTACAACTCATATCATCCTCAGACAATCCTGAAGTCATTCAAGTTGGGGTATTTTGGTTATTTCTCAGACCTTGATCAACAACGTTCATACCTTAAGATAAATATAAGTTGTAATCCAAAAACCAATATTTCATTCCAATCTCAAATCAAACTCCATTTAACTATTTTATTCAAAATACGATTTCAAAACCCTTCTTATTATTCTGACATTCTCTTTCACCATTCAATTCGATTCCAATTTACTTGGATTACTTTTCAAATGAATTTTCATTAAAAAGTAGTTTTCTAAATAAATCATTATTAATTACAATAATTATGTATTTCAATCATTGGAACCAATCGTTAGAATAACGATTTGGTATTTCACTGAAATTAAACAACAGTTTAATTTCATCAGTTAAATCAGCAAATAAATATATAATCAGCAAACACTCAATCATTGGCAAACAGAGCACACAAAATAGAAACCTAATTTATATAAAATATAAATGGGGAAAAACTGAGTGGGTTTAACTTACCTTGATTTGATTTATCGCTGAAGTGATTCAGTTACAGTTAAATTAACGGTCATTTAATTTAACTGTAAACTCCTTGTTGAGTCAAAGCTTCACGGGTTGTTTTGATTTATGACAAGAAGAAGCTTCTACATCGACAAAAAGAAGACAAGATGACTTCATAGGTTAGAAGTTGATTATTTAGATTAAAAAATGTTAAAATCTATCCTCAAATGATCATACTTCTAATTGCTTTAAAATAT
The DNA here is from genome assembly GCA_030737875.1 of Allium sativum. Lineage (NCBI taxonomy): Eukaryota > Viridiplantae > Streptophyta > Magnoliopsida > Asparagales > Amaryllidaceae > Allium > Allium sativum. Next base: position 163,241,156 of record CM060916.1, on the reverse strand, counting down.
TTCTTATAAAAGCATTTTTTTATGCATATGACCGAAAACATGTCGACCTACAATTTTTTATAGGTCAACAGGTTTTTAAATTGTAACGGTCAAAAATAGGTCGACCTATAAAATTTTATAGGTCAACAGGTTTTTGAAATTCCAACGGCTAAAAACATGTCGACCTATAAATTTCTATAGGTCAACAGGTTTTTGAATTTTGACCGTTATATTGAAAAGTCATCTTCTTTCTTCAAGAGTTGCATCCATTTCTTCTCATGAATAAACACTTCTTTTGATTGCAACTCTTCACCAATAATTGCAACTACTCGATCTTTATAAATACATAAATTTGCAATCATTCAAATTACCGAATTTACTCTCTATTTTCTGATCTATCTTGCATTATTCTTTTCACTCAAAAAGCACTCAAAAGCATTCAATAATCGTTTGAATCACCAAGCATATTTCATACACTTGTGATTCAACTCGATATTTTACTTCCTAATCTTACTAAACATCAAATTACATTTGAGGATAAGATTATAGGAAGGGTGTACTCAATTGTTGACAAATCAGTGTTGAAGGAAGAACACATTCAAAGTCAAAATCTTATTATTGTTGAAGTCCTCGGTGTTGTAAGAGGCAAGTGTTGAAGTCCTCGTGGTATAAGAGGCAAGTGTTGAAGTCCTCGTGTTATAAGAGGCAAGTGTTGAAGTCCTCGTGTTATAAGAGGCAAGTGTTGAAGTCCTCGTGCTGTTAGAGGCGTGAAATCCCGTTCGGCTGCTCGGGTATTGTAAACCTATTTCCTCCGGGTGAAGTGAGGTTGTTGTTTAGTGAAAATCCAGATAGAAGTCTGGGACTGGACGTAGGACGGTGCTCCGAACCAGTATAAAAATCCCTGGTGTGATTTTTCCTATTTACTGCATTTGCTATACTTGCTTATCTGTGATATTGCTTCTGTGAGATCTTTTTACATTAAATATTTACCTGCATAACTATTGTAAATATACAAGTTAGTATATCACATACTTTCCGCATAGCCATATTATAGATCCTGCACAAGGCGTACACGCCCGACCCTTTCAATTGGTATCAGAGCACGGTCATCATATAACCGTAACACAGTTATTTGATATTTTCTGATAATATGGCAAATAACACTAGCACGAGTAACACCACTTACACAGAAGGTCAATCTACACAAAGACCTCCTTTTTTTAATGGCCTAAACTATAGTTATTGGGCAACACGTATGGCTTTCTATATGCAATCAACAAGTTATGATGCTTGGAATGCTACTCAGAAAGAAATAGTTAATCCAACTACTGAGTATGCAGAATGGACTCCTGCTGAGAAAACAGCAGCAGCAGTAAATGCAAAAGCAATAAATATGTTGTTTTGTGCATTAGACCAAAATGAGTATAACCGTGTTAGTATCTGTACCACTGCTTATCAAATTTGGCAAACGCTAAAAACAACTCATGAAGGTACTAACAAGGTTAAACAAGCAAAAATAGCTTTGTTGAAAAGTCAATTCCAAAATTTCAAAATGAAGCCAAATGAAACAATCAATGAGATGTATTCAAGGTTTCAAACTATTCATCATGCTCTTATTGGGTTAGGACAAAAATATTCTGACTTTGATGTAGTTTCAACAATCCTACACTCACTGACTAATGAATGGGAAGGAAAAGTATTAGCTATAGAAGAAGCTAATGATCTTTCTACCATGAAGCCAGATGAGTTGATAGGAAATCTAATGTCCTATGAAGCAAATTTACAGGCTAGAAGAGAACAAAAAGAAGAAAAGAAAAATGTTGCTTTTCATGCCGAAAAAGATGAAGACATTTCAGACTCTGAAGATGAAGACTTAGCACTTATTGCAAAAGGTTTTAAGAAGTTTTTGAAACAAAGAAAGGCTAGTCGATACGACAAAAAGAAGTTTGGATCAAACAAACCATCTTCTTCAACTTTGGAATGCTTCAACTGTCACAAAAAGGGACATATGCATAAAGATTGTCCAGAGAAAAAGAAGAAATTCGAAAAATTCAAGAAAGACAAATCGAAGAAAAGAGCATTCTCAGTAACATGGGATGATTCAGACTCATCTTCATCTGACAGCGAAAGTGAATCAGACACTGAACAAGCAAATGTATGTTTAATGGCAACAGATGATGAGGTCCCACTTAAGAAAAGAGGAAAATGGATTCTGGACAGTGGTTGCTCGAAGCATATGACTGGAGACAAGAGCATATTAACGAATATTACATATTTTGATGGAGGCTCAGTCACTTTTGGAGACAATTCAAAAGGCTTCATCATCGGCAAAGGCGATGTGAGCAATTACGGGGGAGAAAATATTACTAACAAATGCCATGCAGATTATATAATTCAGGGGGAGCATATATACAGGGGGAGCAAATATACAAGGAACAATACCTTATTAAGCCATGTTGTCATCAATCAAAAAGGGGGAGAATGTTGAGTCAAAGCTTCATGGGTTGTTTTGATTTATGACAAGAAGAAGCTTCTACATCGACAAAAAGAAGACAAGATGACTTCATAGGTTAGAAGTTGATTATTTAGAGTAAAAAATGTTAAAATCTATCCTCAAATGATCATACTTCTAATTGCTTTAAAATATTTCTTATAAAAGCATTTTTTTATGCATATGACCGAAAACATGTCGACCTACAATTTTTTATAGGTCAACAGGTTTTTAAATTGTAACGGTCAAAAATAGGTCGACCTATAAAATTTTATAGGTCAACAGGTTTTTGAAATTCCAACGGCTAAAAACATGTCGACCTATAAATTTCTATAGGTCAACAGGTTTTTGAATTTTGACCGTTATATTGAAAAGTCATCTTCTTTCTTCAAGAGTTGCATCCATTTCTTCTCATGAATAAACACTTCTTTTGATTGCAACTCTTCACCAATAATTGCAACTACTCGATCTTTATAAATACATAAATTTGCAATCATTCAAATTACCGAATTTACTCTCTATTTTCTGATCTATCTTGCATTATTCTTTTCACTCAAAAAGCACTCAAAAGCATTCAATAATCGTTTGAATCACCAAGCATATTTCATACACTTGTGATTCAACTCGATATTTTACTTCCTAATCTTACTAAACATCAAATTACATTTGAGGATAAGATTATAGGAAGGGTGTACTCAATTGTTGACAAATCAGTGTTGAAGGAAGAACACATTCAAAGTCAAAATCTTATTATTGTTGAAGTCCTCGGTGTTGTAAGAGGCAAGTGTTGAAGTCCTCGTGGTATAAGAGGCAAGTGTTGAAGTCCTCGTGTTATAAGACGCAAGTGTTGAAGTCCTCGTGTTATAAGAGGCAAGTGTTGAAGTCCTCGTGCTGTTAGAGGCGTGAAATCCCGTTCGGCTGCTCGGGTATTGTAAACCTGTTTCCTCCGGGTGAAGTGAGGTTGTTGTTTAGTGAAAATCCAGATAGAAGGCTGGGACTGGACGTAGGACGGTGCTCCGAACCAGTATAAAAATCCCTGGTGTGATTTTTCCTATTTACTGCATTTGCTATACTTGCTTATCTGTGATATTGCTTCTGTGAGATCTTTTTACATTAAATATTTACCTGCATAACTATTGTAAATATACAAGTTAGTATATCACATACTTTCCGCATAGCTATATTATAGATCCTGCACAAGGCGTACACGCCCGACCCTTTCACTCCTGTGGTTTCCATCACCATCCAATTCAGTTCTCGAATGAAGAATTCTACGATACGGCCCCAAAGCAATTTGTTTAGTCCAATTCTGATCACAAATGCATGAGATATAATGTTATAACCATGCGGTTTATGTTAATACCATATTTCCTTAATTATAATTAAATTAATGTCTAATTACTTTTTATTAATCGGTTCTAGATCGATAATCTTTTGCACTATTATGGTATTGCTTGCTCGTTCAAAACCAGTTCCATTCCACTGTCTTCAAAATCTATATTCCTGGTTTAAAGTGATATATTAGCACGACTTTAGTTAAACAAATTTATTTCTTAATTAGGTTTTACTTATAGAACTAATTACTTCTGTTAACTTCTGATCAAATTTATCGGGCCAAAAGAATACTCCTTTCCCACTGCCTTCAATCTGTAAAAAGAAAGCAGACTGATTGTTAATAACTATTGTTCAAATAAACTGTTAACCCTATCTATCTCTTAATCAATTTAATTAAGATATTAATTACATAAAAAGGACGGCCATTCTAATCTGATACTGATCCTCTTCGTCATGCAATTCTCCCTTTTGCGTTCTGTCAAAACCTGGCACAATAGCTAACGCCAATTATCAATAGTATTCCTTAATCAAAGACTTAACTTAAATCAAATAATTAACTTGATTAAACTTGGTTTAGTTACGTTAAAGAAAGCATCAGCTGAACTGATTTCAATCGGTCGTTGCGCCCCCAAATTCAAACCGGAACCTGATCTAAGGCTGCTAGCAGATGCGCCTTGCCTCCCTTATCCACCATTCTAAGCTCGGTCTCGCTACAAGATGGCGTTCGCCATTAACAGTCCTCCGAGCGCCAGCCTTTTGGCATGAATTTCTGATCACTGATTGAACTCCAGACAATCATAGCGGTCCAGATTGTAGCTCTTGATGAGCTGATCAAGTTTGCAGATGGAGATTTTCAGGATGAAGGGGTAGATCGAGAAATTGGGAGGATGAAAGGGGATGAGTTCATGGCCATTGGTTTCATTAAGTGGCGGCGTAAATATTCAGTTGACCAGAGCACAGAACGAAATTAGGGTTCGACATATATATACTAGAGGGGTGGATAGTTTTAATATTAATTTATTATAAACAAAACTTAACCGTAAAGTAGTTGATAAAATCCACCACAAATGATTTCTATCTTCTGATAAAAAAGCTAATCTTGATGTAAAAAGATATTCCGGATCCAATGGGACAAGTTTCGTCGAAATCCGAGGTCGTATGAAAAAAATTCCTTTATAAAACCAGAAATGAACACGCGTTTATTTTTTTTCACGATCACCAGATAAATCAAATCAACTTGAAACCTTGCAATCCTATAATAATTCTTCAATACGAACCCAACGGCACCAGTTTCGAGGCATTCTGAGTCTGTTTCCCGGTAGGCCATTTTTAGGCGCACCGCAATGCCATTCTGAACACCAAATTTGCCGGTCTCTAAAAATAACAAGCTATATACCTAGCATGGCTCTAAACGTCAATACGAACTCAACGGAAGTGGTTTCGCGGCCTAATTCGATCGTCTATTCAAGTTATATCCATATAACCCTTTATTAAATTAATTACACGCTATAGAAATTGAACGGGCGTTTACGGCTACCTTGGTCACATACGTCATCGGTTTGCCACGCCATTCAACACCGTACAGTAATTTAACGTTACGGTTCTAATGAAATTGATTTCGTCGAAATCTGAGTCCGTTTGCAAAATGGCTATTTTAAAGGTCGAATTTAAATAATGATTTTCACAGCGATTATTTCAAAATTTGATTTAGCCATAACTTACAATCTACAACACGAAATCTGAATTTTTTTCTTTCATATGAAAATTGTCATGAATACGGTTCTAACGTTTCTTGTTTCACAGAAATCCGACTTATATCAGCTCCTGTATCCTCAGTTGAAGTTCAAAACTCCATATTACGAACTGCACGCCATTTTCGAGCTCGATTTATATTTAAATAAATTATAGCGTTTAAACTTCGTTTAAATAACGAATTAAATATTAAAATCCATTAATATTCTAAATAAAAATATTTAAAATAATAAATTAAATTAAATATTCGACTGCTAAAAATACGGGTCGTTACATTCTTCCCCCCTTAAAATAATTTCGTCCTCGAAATTGCTAAGGTAAGAAAGAACGTTGCAAACCCATTATCTTTACAAAAATAATAAATTTAAAACTCGATTTTTATTTCCAAACTAGTCAATTGGGTTTTAAAACCAATTTATTCCAAATAAAAGAATTTTCCGAAAATCTTCAAAAAATTTCTAACACCTTTAATTTTGGAAAAAATTTGGTAGAGTCTCCCCTGTACGGAGGACATCTACAGTATCGCAGGTTCAAGAAATATCTATCCATCGACCAACAGGGTCGGAAAAATTCAAAAACCAACTCAAAACCCAAATAAAAACCAAAATTTCATATTCTGCATAGGCATACCTTTTTGCGAGCGTTATTATGCGATAAACAATATTTTATATTCGAGCTTGCTTAGTTATTATGCAGCTCTATTCAAACTGGATTCAATTAACTCCAGAATTTTCTCTTGGATGGACTTAAAGATGAATTGGCACTTCTACACCTGTTCTCCACTCAAATAAATTTCATTAGTCCCCAAAACAACAATGCCAGTTATGGTCAAAACATCCATATCATCCATATCGTTCATATCAACCAATTATACACACCATTCAATCCACACGAGATTATAATTATTTATAATTACTTCATTTATTTCCTTAATTATCCATTTTGATTTATTAAATTTGGATAAATTTATCCAACTTATTTATTTCATACTGGTTTTCAACCAAGTATAATTATTCTCAGGTTCATATTCAAGAAATCAACAGCACAATCCAAACATACCATTCAATCAACATTAACAAATAATTCGATTTGCCCATATTATAATAATTTATAAAATCCTTACCTTTATTTTATATAAATTGGGAAAAAATAATTACAAAAATGATTTTATATCAAATTACAAATACACGCTCTCGTATATACAATCAAACTCAATATAGGGTATTACTAACCCCATCTCTATTGAGTCACGCCACAGAGCCAAGGTTATCACTAAACCAATAGCTCTGATACCACTGTAACGACCCAGGAATTTTCGGTCTGGAAAATCGACATAAATACCTTTATCGTAACTCACGTCAACCTTCCAAACACCGAAAACACTAGAATGTTATTAGAAAGAAATTAGAGGGTGAGATAAGAAAGAAGTATTAGAATAGTAGAAGAAGAAGAAACAACACAACACAGAGTCTTACATCGCAGCAGAACAAAATATAATACAGAAATAACTTTACTGAGAGCTTTAGAAATAATTACAATATCAGAGTACATCACACAATGGGACAGTTATAATAACCTGTTCCCATATACAACACACAGCGGAATAGTAGCTATATAATATCATACGTCTGAACATCTCCAGCTCATCTCTGGACTTCACAACATTCGATAACCTGAACCTGTACACCCCGGCTAACCCGAGCATTTACAAAACACCGTGTCAGTCTGGTGAAGCAGAGTGAGAAAAACTCGCACAGTATTAAGGGTATCACACAACCTGATTTTAAAGTTAAAACCTTTCAAAGAAAAGTATAATCGTAAGACCAAATCCACACATAAACACGGACGGTTTTTACCTTACGCTAACCTAAAACAGTTTTGAAATCCATATCTTGTCTGATATTATAATAATGTCTAAATACAAGTAAATAGAATCTAGTAGAACGCTTGCATCTCACGCTCTACATATATAGTATACAAACAAAACCGCGGGTGCTTATTGGAGATTGGATTCTGACTATGACAAGGTATGGGACAACCGGCCGATCGTGTATCTCTAGAGGCGAATACACTGGGTTCAACAAGAACGTCTTGCAACCCGGCCCTCACATGACCGACCACTCATTTCGCTTGGGTGTATCGAATGTATATCACCAACGGTTAGGAGCTACCCACCGTCTTCCCGAAAAGGGACAGCATCGAAATAGATTTAAGAAACAAAAGGATTTTCTCTAGATAGGTGATTATACACCCTAATGGGAGCGACCCACATAGCCATGCTGCCTGCCCGATTTTTGTCATTTACCGGTTGTGAGGCTTGAGGCTAGAATTTACTTTGAAACATCTGATCGCCATTCACTTTGAATGCCACATCGTCAAATCCATCAGATATCACTAATTGACGTCCACAAAAATACCCTGTTGTTTAGCTAAGAGAAGGTGTACAGCCTTCTTCGCCATCACAGAAATACGTTTGAAGAAATCAACGTACGTAATTCCTTTGGAAATCCTCTATCAGACATCCGTCCATATAAGTCATCCAGGAACAGGATGAACCGAAGGTAGCCTCCTACTGCATCCAATATAGGAATCACCCCATGGATCAGTAGCGAGTAGTCCTTGCAACCCATTGATTCCAACCACGATAGAACCACAGTTTATCTCTGGCCGCTAAACCAGAGATTATTAGCAGTTCTTCCGCTTATGAAGACCCACGGTCTTCAATGCTCCATCTCGATCGTCTTCTGATATCTTCACGTATCTGTTGGTCGGAATGGTTTTCGAACCTAAGTTCGATCCCAGTCTTTCCTTACCAACAATCGTATGAGTTCGATTTGACAGTCGGTGATTTAACTATAAAAATAAATAGTTTTTCATCATGGCAGTCCAGTGAGTTCACTGGTTCAGTATTCAGCACCCCTTGGCCTTTTAATTAAAACAAAATGTAAATTTAAAACTCTTAAACCTTTTGATATTTTAAATATTGTTTTCTCGCTTCTTATTTAATATAAGATTATTCTTTAACAAATTCTCTTTCCAATACCTAGAAAATCCTATATCATATTCAGTTATCTATTTTCACTTACAAAAACATTAGCCACATTATTATATAATATAATATTGGAAAATCACTTTAACTCATTACTCGTAAAACGATGTTACGAAACATTATCTATTTCATTTCTTGAAACAATACACAAGTTTATTCTGATTGAATAAAACTCAACCTTACGTTTTCCTTCTAATTCGAAAATATCATTATATTTTCGTCAACTCCTTTTATTTCCTTTTTTACTTTAGAAATCCTCATTATATATATTCCAAATTTTCCACCGAAACGTTGCATTATTATTTCACTAACGGAAATAATAAACTATCACCAACCTCTTTTACCATTACAACTCATATCATCCTCAGACAATCCTGAAGTCGTTCAAGTTGGGGTATTTTAGTTACCTCTCAGACCTTGATCAACAACATTCATACCTTAAGATAAATATAAGTTGTAATCCAAAAACCAATATTTCATTCCAATCTCAAATCAAACTCCATTTAACTAATTTATTCAAAATATGATTTCAAAACCCTTCTTATTATTCTGACATTCTCTTTCACCATTCAATTCGATTCCAATTTACTTGGATTACTTTTCAAATGAATTTTCATTAAAAAGTAGTTTTCTAAATCATTATTAGTTACAATAATTATGTATTTCAATCATTGACTACTTTAGTAGTTAATTTCTTTATTTATCTAATATAAATTGTAAATCCCCTTTTTAAATCTTATCAAAATTAAAACAATATTCATTAAACTATTTTATTTAAAACACACTAATTTAATAATCAATCTTAATTTAAACGGTTGATTTATTCAACTCAAACACGGTTATCTCGTTAACCGATTCTAATTCGTTTTTCCCTTTAAATTAATTAACAATTAATTTAAATAATCCCATTTAAATGTTTCTCAACAAACCATTATTCACTTTTTAACCGTTAGGTTAATTTCCTTAATCCCAGATTTACAAATCTGATTAATATCAGAGTTCCCTCTATAAAATCAATTTACAATTTATTATAAAAATAAATATTTATTTCCTTTTAATATACTTTTATTCAAAATATATATTTCAAAACCTATCTTTAGTTATAAAATAAATTTATAACTTCAGTTCTATCGATTTACCTGACGATAAATCAACATTTACAAAACGATTGATTTTATAGGCCATACGTCGCCAAATACTCAACCAATACCGCCCATTGGTTTAAACTAACCATATGTTGAAATCTCAGTCAACAATCAAATCAATCATCCCAAACAGGACAGTTCATATGTTGATAATATGAAAATAAATAATATATTTGAGGAATCCGGTTGGATCCTTCCAACCTGTTCTTCCCTGTATTCAAAACAGTTATCACAACACAGTTCAAAATAATTCAAATAGTTCAAACAATTCAAAAAGATCAAACAATCCATACCATAAAATACGTTTATTGATAAACGTGACCAATAAGGTAAGTTACCTTCATTGGAACCAATCGTTAGAAAAACGATTTGGTATTTCACTGAAATTAAACGATAGTTTAATTTCATCAGTTAAATCAGTAGATAAATATATAATCAGCAACCAGTCAATCATTGGCAAGCAGAGCACACAAAATAGAAACCCAATTTGTATAAAATGTAAATGGGGAAAAACTGAGTGAGTTTAACTCACCTTAATTTGATTTATCGCCGAGGTGATTCAGTTACAGTTAAATTAACGGTCGTTTAATTTAACTGTAAAATCCTGTGGTTCCATCACCATCCAATTCAGTTCTCGAATGAAGAATTCTACGATACGGCCCCAAAGCAATTTGTTTAGTCCAATTCTGATCACAAATGCATGAGATATAATGTTATAACCAAGCGGTTTATGGTAATACCATATTTCCTTAATTATAATTAAATTAATGTCTAATTACTTTTTATTAATCGGCTCTAGATCGATAATCTTTTGCACCATTACGGTATTACTTCCTCGTTCAAAACTGGTTCCATTCCACTGTTTTCAAAATCTATGTTCCTGGTTTAAAGTGATATATTAGCACGACTTTAGTTAAACAAATTTATTTCTTGATTAGGTTATACTTATAAAACTAATTACTTCTGTTAACTTCTGATCAAATTTATCGGGCCAAAAGAATATTCCTTTCCCACTGCCTTCGATCTGTAAAAAGAAAGCAGGCTGATTATTAATAACTATTGTTCAAATAAACTGTTAACCCTATCTATCTCTAAATCAATTTAATTAAGATATTAATTACATAAAAAGGACGGCCATTCTAATCTGATACTGATCCTCTTTGTCACGCAATTCTCCCCTTTGCGTTCTGTCAAAACCTGGCACAATAGCTAACGCCAATTATCAATAGTATTCCTTAATCAAAGACTTAACTTAAATCAAATAATTAACTTGATTAAACTTGGTTTAGTTACGTTAAAGAAAGCATCAGCTGAACTGACTTCAATCGGTTGTTACGCCCCCAAATTCGAACACCGGAACCTGATCTAAGGCCGTTGGCATATGCGCCTTGCCTCCCTTATCCACCGTTCTGAGCTCGATCTCGCCACAAGATGGCGTTCGCCATTAACAGTCCTCCGAGCGCCAGCCTTTCGGCATGAATTTCCGATCACCGATTGAACTCCAGACGATCATAGCGGTCCAGATTGTAGCTCTCGATGAGCTGATCAAGTTTGCAGATGGAGATTTTCAGGATGAAGGGGTAAGTCGAGAAATATGGAGGATGAAAAGGGATGAGTTCATGGCCATTGGTTTCATTAAGTGGCGGCATAAATATTCAGTTGACCAGAGCACAGACCGAAATTAGGGTTCGACATATATATACTAGAGGGGTATATAGTTTTAATATTAATTTATTATAAACGAAATTTAACCGTGAAGTAGTTGATAAAAGCCACCACAAATGATTTCTATCTTCTGATAAAAAAGCTAATCTTGATGTAAAAAGATATTCCAGATCCAATGGGACAAGTTTCGTCGAAATCCAAGGTCGTATGAAAAAAAATTCCTTTATAAAACCAGAAATGAGCACGCATTTAATTTTTTTTCATGATCACCGGATAAATCAAATCAACTTGAAACCTTGCAATGCTATAATAATTTTTCAATACGAACCCAACAACACCAGTTTCGTGGTATTCTGAGACTATTTCCCTGGTAGGCCATTTTTAAGTGCACCGCAATGCCATTCTAAACACCAAATTTTCCAGTCTCTAGAAATAACAAACTATATACCTATCATGGCTCTAAACGTCGATACAAACTCAACGGAAGTGGTTTCGTGGCCTAATTCGATCATCTGTTCAAGTTATATCCAAATAACCCTTTATTAAATTAATTACGCGCTATAGAAATTGAACGTGCGTTTATGGCTACCATGGTCACATACGTCATCGGTTTGCCACACCATTCAACATCGTACAATAATTTAACATTATGGTTATTATGAAACTGATTTCGTTGAAATCTGAGTCCGTTTGCAAAACGGCTATTTTAAAGGTCGATATTTAAATAACGATTTTCACAGCGAGTATTTCAAAATTTGATTTAGCCATAACTTACAATCTATAACATGAAATTTGAATTTTTTTTCTTTTATATGAAAATTGTCATCAATACGGTTCTAACATTTCTTGTCTCACAGAAATCCGACTTATATCGGCTCCTGTATCCTCATTTGAAGTTCAAAACTCCATATTACGAACTGCACGCCATTTTCAAGCTCGATTTATATTGAAATAAATTATAGCGTTTAAACTTCGTTTAAATAATGAATTAAATATTAAAATCCATTAATATTCTAAATAAAAATATTTAAAATAATAAATTAAATTAAATATTCGACTGCCAAAAGTACGGGTCGTTACACATACTATTTAATTGATTATGAGTTCTAACTACATATTCAATATCTCCTAAGATATTTTCTACAGATAGTCTCTTAGTAATCTAATTAATTTATTTGGTTGATTATCTTCATAATTTGTTTCACTAATTTCATTTTCACATTCATCTTCATTTTGTTGGGTTATATTTTTATAATTTCCATCAAAAGATATGTTTAAGGTTTCTTCTATAGTACTGGTTCTAGTTTTGAAAACTCTATATGCCGTACTTCTTTCTAAATATCCAATAAATATTTCTTTATCGGATTTTGAGTAAAATTCACCTAGATTTCCTAGATTTCTTTAGTACTAAGTATAAAACATTTACTTCCAAATATTCTAAAATATGATACTTTTGGTTTCTTATTATATAAAAGTTCATATGGTGTTTTATGAGTTAAAGGTCTAACTGAAATTCTATTTAAAATATAACAAGCTGCTACAACTGCTTCAGCCTAAAAATTTCTTGGTAAATTACTATCGGATAACATATTTCTCGCACATTCTTGTATCATCCTATTTTTACGCTCAACTACTCCATTTTGTTTAGGGGTTCTTAGAAAAGAAAATTTATGGGTTATTCCCTTTTTATTACAATATTTTTCAAAATTTTCGTTTTCGAATTCTAAGCCATGGTCACTACGTATTATTTTGATTTTTAAAGATAATAAATTTTGAATTCTTTTTAAAAAGTTTTAAAGTGATCAAAAGCATCACTTTTATTTTTAAGAAACAAAGTCTAAGTAAATCTAGAAAAATCATCGACTATTATGTAAACATATATATTATAATTTATCAATTGGGTTTGAGATGGACCAAATAAATCCATGTGAATTAATTCTAATGGTTTCGAAGTGGTAATTTCTTATTTTGACTTAAATGAACTTCTTTTTAATTTTCCGAATTAACAAGCATCGCGTAAATTATTAACTTTAAATTTCATTTTGGGTAATCTCTTAATTGAATCTAATTTAGAAATCCTAGAGATGTGTTTGAAATTTATATGACCAAATTTCTTATGCTAGATCCAGGGGTCACTTGTATTGGCTATAAGACATCGATTATCATTGGAGTTTTTCATACTTAATATATAAATATTTTTCTTTCTTTCTCCTTCGAATATTACTTTTGAATTCCTATCTTCTATAAAACATTTATGTAATGTCCCGTATATTTACAATGTTATAATTAATTAATTTAATTATTAAAGTAGTGATTAAGAGAATTTAATTGTCGTGTAAATTAAATAACTTTGAATATTTAATTAAAATAATAATTAAATAATATATTTAATTATGAAATAATCAGAATTAGCTGAAATGGCAATATTGTGTGAATTGGACAATTCAAAATATATAATTCTGTTTGGAATTGAATTTGAATAACGAATATATTATTTAAACGAAGTTTGAACGTATAATTATATTATAATTATAACCGAGCTCGAAATGGCGCGGTAGTTCGTAATTTGGCGATTCGAACTTTAAACGAATATACAGAAGCTGTTTTAAATCGGATTTCTGTGAAATAAGAAACGTTTAGAGCCGGTGAAGTATATTTTTCCAATGTAAGAGAAAAATCGGGATTTCATCGTGTAGATTTTGATTTATGTCCAAATCAAATTTTCAAATAATCGCTATAGAATCGTTTATCGACCGTAACGGTTTATTTGATATAACTACATATTGGTTTCGAATTTAGACATGTTTCTTTTGAGAAGTAGTGATAGTTTAATTTTTAGAATTTTACTATAATTTTTAATTAATTAAAGACACAACTTTTTATTTGGAGTATTTTGCACCCTATATCAATATTTTGACGTTTCACAATATGAGTTAACCTAGCGATATTTTTATATTCTTGGGATCACGGCACATTACTCGATTTAATGATATTTTCATATCATTCCGTGAATAAAAAGAGTTCCACATAATGGGGTACTCTCAAATGTAAAACCAATATCCTAACCCTAGACTTCATTCTCTAGATCAAACAAAAGCCACGTCCCTCATTTTATCAACTGCCACTTCTCCTTTGTGTTCTCAGCAGCGTGGAAACCATTTCTCAACAAAACAAATTCCAACTAAAAACTATAAATAAACCCTTTTTTGTTTCCTTACGACCTAATTCTGTTCTTCAGTAAATCAAAAAGGAGGTCGCCTCCTTCTGAAATGATTCAGGAAATTATATAAATTCCATTACTCCATGAAATTAGGCGGCCTTGGATCCGTTGACCTTGTATACACTGGAGCTTCACATCTGTTCACACAGTTTTTGGTGTGGCATGAATATCTAAGGTTCGAACTCCAACCCGTGAAGGTAGAGCTAGGGTTGGTGTGACGAGAAGGAATTTCGCTCGGTCCGAACCAGTCGCTAAACCGACCCAGACCGTTCGAAACGCCCTATCGTTTGAGAACACGACAAAATGGAACGCATACAGAAGAACATTTCATTGTATATTACAACAATGCATCAGATTACAAGAATATACAGAGTAAAAATGAATATTACACAGAAATATCAGAGATTTAAATTACATTTAAATACATAGCAGCGGAAAATAATACAATACACAACTAGAAGGAGATATACGGATACAAAGCTTTCCGGATATCGTTCCAGCTGTAAACCAGGATCCTGTGAATATAAATCTGCAAAACCAAAACTACTAGCTGCCCGTGTCAAAATAGGGGCACCCAGAGTTTAGGTTAAAACAATAAACTCCAGGTCAGTCATGTGACTGGTGTGAGAACTAAAACAGTTATTAATCTTTATTTTTAAAGCTAGGTAAATCAAGGGACCACGCCGTATAACACGGAACGGGTTTCCTCCCAAGAATACCAGTGCATAAAACAAACAGCGCAATGCTAAATAAAGAAAATGAAGCTATTAAAAGACCCAGGTCCTATCACACAATGCAACGCAAGCCGGGGGATAGGGTTTTCCCTTATAACAGCCAAAGAATGCTTGATACGTTTAAAAAAAATCATTTGATACTATTATAAGTGCATAGTGTATAAAACAACTTCAAATCATAAGTATCAATCATAGGCGGCATGGGTACCATATATCATGTCGCCATACTAGTTCTACAATTAAAACCGCACATGTCAAGTATTTGGAAATTGGGTTTCCATCTATGAACCGAGGCAAAAGATAGTCCTCAACCGATTCGAGACGCTCTAGCCCGCCCCTCAGGAACAGCCGCAACTGCCCCTTGGATCGTCAAGGCCGGTCCACCGATGTGGATTATTATGCCTGAACATTACGTTTCCCCACCCTATGGGGTGTAAGTCTGGTCCGTCCGCCGACCAGAATGCATCGGCCGAAACCGATATAACCGAGGTGCCTCGCAACAGCAACAACCACATAAGTCAAACTCGTCAGGACGTGTAAAACCACTGACGCCACTTCTAACTAGAAAGAAACGCAAGTCCTCCCTGAGGTCCGTCTCCCGTTTTTGGTTCATACCGGGTGTGAAACTCGCGAAGTAAGCGTTACACAAAGCTACGCCACAAAGGCCATGCTTCGATCATCACCACAAGACTTTGCTTTTCAACAGAAGCCTCGATCAATTGCCACTTAAGCATGCCACACAGGCAATTCACTCCATGCGTTTGATATCCATCAATATATAACCCCTGAGCTCGTACGTCTCAGAGAAGGGCGTTAAGCAAGAGAATAAATTCTCCGCCGCCAAACAGATATATATTTAATAGAGATCAATCGCACGGACTAAAATCCAATGTCAGACACACAGTCCATTTACAAGTCCGTTCTGGGTTTGAACGAAACCGGAGGCACCTAGTACCTCGCATATCCATCGATCTCCAAGTACGCCTGGACGATCACCAACTGTTTCCATCTTCTTGGGTGTACAGCCCAATCAAGATCATCAGTAATCACCCAGACGATGTGAAGACTTCCGGTCTTCTACCACCGTCTTCATCTTCGACATCTCGTCGAATCGGTTATTCAGAATGGGTATAAACCCGGCCTTTCTGAATAACCCACGTATATAATAAACGAATGTTACACAAACACAACAAACGCCTCATTCCAATTCAGAATATTCTTTTATTCACAAAATCACATTCTTAGGGAGAGGTTCCCATTAATTTTATCCAAGATAAATTCTTCTAAATTTATTCTTTGATCTTCCTTTGGATATCATTTCTAACTAGTCGGGATTAGCGAACCACACCGAAGTAATTATTTGTTTTATTTCCCAATCCCAACCTATATGTCCCATGGAGCAAAACTGGTGATACTCCATATCTAACACCACGGTGTTATCGGTAAAATTAATTACCATTTCACGTTCAAATCTAAATTAAAGATTTAACTATCGCTTTGGAGCAAAACTGGTGATACTCCACTCTCGATCATTTTTCCGATTTGATAATCTAAATTATCAATTCACATTTTAATCTAATTAAAGATTCATTAAAACTCCACTTAGTTTTAATCTTTTCAAAAATCAACATCTTGCCTTTAACTGGGTTAAAGAACCAATGTCATCTAAAACACGATCCACGATAAACCCAAATCACATTTGATATTAAATACAAGGCTCTGAATAGAAAATATATCGTCTTATATTCAATATCAAATTCTGAAACCAACAAATATCGTATTGGAAATAACGATATAAAATATCTTTCAAATCCCCATAACGATATTTGTATAGTCACGAAATCCAACATCGAAATATCCCGAAGATAACTTCGATTCAACTCCAGTCCAATCCACGTATTGGAAATATTGATTATTTTTAAAATCACTTTCAAATTCAATTTATTTATTTCAAAAAAAAAATTGATTTTAATTCTAGTTCAAAACTAGTTCATTTCGATAAAAATCTATTTTTATCATTTCAAATGTGGAATTCTTCATCCCAGTTCTTTCCAATTCACATATTATGATTTTACACAAATTATCAATATTTTTAATAATTTTATCAAGGTCCGCACAGTCGATTTCCATCAACGGCCATCGAACTGCACTTACAGCGACCTTTTTCAAATTTGATTTGGACGTACCTCCAAATCCAACCGTTAGATTTCAAATTTCTAATATTCGTTAGAAAGCACTTTTCGATACGAACCCAACGGTTCTGGTTTTAGGAGAATCCGACGGTCGGATCTCCCGTAATGTCCGTTTGAAATCAATGGTCGAAATTCGCGAACTGCCGCGGCGCGGCGCGTTCTATTCAGGCCATTATATTATATATATAATATATATAATATATATTTCGTCGATTTCTATTTAAAACGAATTATATAAATAGTTTTAAAATCGTTTCAAAAGCTATTTCAACTTTCTTTTCAATTCAAATCAAAATTGAATTCTTCTCTATAAATTCGTTTTAAAATTCATTTCTATTCAATTCAAATTTCAATTCAATTTTAATTCATTTCAATTTGCTTTCAATTCAATTTGAATTCGTTTTCAATTCATTTCGAAATCGTTTTCAATTCAATTCATTTCGAAATCGTTTTCAATTCAATTCATTTCGAAATCGTTTTCAATTCAATTCATTTCGAAATCGTTTTCAATTCAATTCATTTCGAAATCGTTTTCAATTCAATTCATTTCGAAATCGTTTTCAATTCAATTCATTTCGAAATCGTTTTCAATTCAATTCATTTCGAAATCGTCTTCAATTCAATTCATTTCGAAATCGTTTTCAATTCAATTCATTTCGAAATCGTCTTCAATTCAATTCATTTCGAAATCGTTTTCAATTCAATTCATTTTGAAATCGTTTTCAATTCAATTCATTTCGAAATCGTCGATTTCGAAATCACTTTTCAATATTCATTTTAAAATGAATAAAATCGATATAAATATCGTTCACGTCAAAATGGCGTCAATCTAATCAACACGGCTTCATAAATTTCTATTTGCAAATATTCTATTTCAAATATTTCTTTTTCAAAATAGTTGTTATTATCAAAATATTTCGTTCAACACATGACCAATCTCAATGGATGAGTACTGTCAACACATGAACCTTTATTTTATAATATTCTTTATTTTTCAAATTGGAATGAGACCCAATCAATAACCATATAAAGTTAATTATATGGATTCCATACAACAGATGTATATAATAGCATTGAAAAATAATCAACCATCAACCAAAGTGCACTACACTGTATAAGCATCAAATATAGATATCTAACGCTTATAACAGCCTGTCAATCAATCGATCGACATATTTAATCAATCAGGATGAGTGAACTTCAAATTTCATCCCAACACCCGTGTGGGGTTTCAAACAATCAAACACAGATTTTATTTGTGCAGTTGGGCGATGTGTGAAATTTATCGTCCCAATCAATGTCTTTCAAATAGGTGTACACAAACAAACCGTCCGGTTTGTAAATGAATATTTTATTTATTCACGTTCACGTTAAAAATTATATTTTTAACGATAAAACATTTTATTCAACCTATGAATATTCTATTCGGTTCATTTATTCAATAAAATGATATTTTTATTTTTCTAACATATTTTAGAAAATTTCGGCGGCATAACGGCACGATACTAGAAACGGGACGAGGCCTAGCCTTATCCCCGGTCTAGTGAAGGCCCACGCCATTCACACATCAATCAAATTCACCAAACCATTCAATTCAAACCAAATAATTTAACCAACTACACAACCAAACAATTTAAACAAACAAGCCATCCATTGTCTGTGGATGACGGGTGTCAGGTGCTACTAAGCACCGTCTGCATCCTAGTATATATATATAACTAGAAAATTTAAATTGAAAGGTGAGAAGTTCTCACTTATAGCTATCCTAGCTCCACGGCACTTCATTGATAGAAATCTTCATCGTCATCGCATCTTCGTTGCTGTAGCCACTACATATGTAAAAATCACATTTTTACTTCGTTATTCAATATATAAAAATCGAATTTTTACTTCGAGGTTCAATATATAAAAATCATATTTTTATTTCGAAGTTCAATATATAAAAATCATATTTTTATTTCGAAGTTCAATATATAAAAATCATATTTTTATTTCGAAGTTCAATATATAAAAATCATATTTTTATTTCGAAGTTCAATATATAAAAATCATATTTTTATTTCGAAGTTCAATATATAAAAATCATATTTTTATTTCGAAGTTCAATATATAAAAATCATATTTTTATTTCGAAGTTCAATATATAAAAATCATATTTTTATTTCGAAGTTCAATATATAAAAATCATATTTTTATTTCGAAGTTCAATATATAAAAATCATATTTTTATTTCGAAGTTCAATATATAAAAATCATATTTTTATTTCGAAGTTCAATATATAAAAATAGACGCTTTATTCTATATAAAATTATATTTCTACTTCATATATATAAAGATCGAATTTTTATCATGCTATCCTCCCTATAAAGACTTCGCCTTTTCACATATAAAGATTGAACCTTTTCAAATATAAAGGTCGAACCTTTATGTTAATAAATCTCTTCTTTTTATACAATGAAAAATCAAGTTTTTATTTGCTACTCTATAATGAAAATTCTATTTTTAAATTAAAAATCACTTCTTTTATACTTCGCTATATAAATAGAAATAATATTTTTATATTCTCAAAATCACATCTTTTCATTTATAAAAGTCGTATTTTTCTAACCAGAAAAATCTCATCTTTCTAATCTTTTTATGTTAAAAAAAAACCAAAGCTTTTACTTAATTAAAAACCTAAACCCCTCTTTTTTTTATTTTAAAAAAAAACCTCGTTATTTCATAAATAAATAAATAAAATTACCTAGCTAATTACATAATTAGGAAAAAAAAAACAAAGAAAGGAGTAAAAATAAAATAATAAAACATACCATTCAAATTGGAAGAAGGGGGTTGTCGTGCGTTGGGAGTGGAGGGGGGGTGTGCGCTGCATCGGAGATCGGCGTGGTGTGGAGGGAGAAGAAGTCGCGACAGCAGCAGGGGGGTCGCGAGAAGGGGGGGGCCCACGCCTGAAGCGGTGCGGTGGGCGATGCGAGGCTGGGGGGTGTTTTCCTGGCGGCGGCGGCTCATCGACGGTGGGGGGGGGGGGCTTAGCGCCGCCGCGCTGCGACTTTCTCCATATTTTTTTTATCTCTATTGAAAACTGAAATCGGGGGAGGGCCAGGAAGAAAAAGGAGAGGAGGGGAGAGAAAATAGATATTTTATTTTTATTATATTTAATTAATTTATTTTCAAAAAGCAACCTTTTTCATACGACCTCTAAACGAGGGCCACCGCCTGTGGTCCATAGCGTTTTACCCCCATTCCGAACACAATGGGATATGCATCGCAAGCTGATTCGATAGTTACAATCAGTTTCCGTTGAATTTACATTTAAATCATTATATTGAATTTTAAACGTACATTTCATTTTACCGGGGTCACATACTAACTCGAAAAATTTCAGAAACATATTTTCTAGCTTCGTATTGACGATACGGTCCTAACAAAACTAGTTTCGTCGAATTCTGAGACCGTTTGAAAAATGGCCATTTTCCAGTCGATTGAAATCAACTAAAACTGGTCAAACGCGTTTTCTTTTGCCACGCTCACATATGGATTCGAAAAATTATGAAATTTGGAATCTAGCAATAACTTGACACTGCGGATCCAACAAAACTGGTTTCGTCGAAATCCGAGGTCGCTTGCAAAATTTCCATTTTTTAAGGGCCTGAATTCCATAGCGACTATTCAGAATTTTCAACTGGACATATCTTTTGATTCCCACTATGAAATTTCGATTATTCGGATTCGTTGGAAAGATATTACCAATTAGATCCTATTATTTTTGGTTTCACTAAAATCCGGATTGTTTTGCACCCGGTACATTCAATTGAAGTTTGAAATCGAATTATCGAACTACCGCGCCATTTTCAATTCTATTTATAATTATATATAAATATTATATATTCTAACGACGACGTATATAATATATACGTCGAATTATATTCAAAATAAATTTCTCATCGATATTATTTAAAATAATTCATTTTAAATAATCAAAATTCGCTAAAATTGCCAAAATAAAATTTTTAAACTGGCCCAGATTTTCCGGGTTATTACAATCTCCCCCACTTAAAACTTTTCGTCCCCGAAAAGGAACAAAGTCGAAATTGGTTTGATTAATTAACTCTACGCTCGATCTGGCTTCCATTCTCCAACTTTTCAGTTTCTGAGAATTTTCAAAATTTCAAAAATTTGGCTAACACCCTAAATTTTCGAAAAATTTCGCCATAACCTCCCCTGCACCGGGAGCATCGGGGAATTTCAAATAGCTTCCCCGGTCCTTCAGATCTCAAAAAGAAAAAGAAAAAGCCAAGCGGCTAGCCAATAGGCTCATAAAATCATCATCACCCAAACAAAACAGTAAATTATGTAGTAAACATGTACCTATTTGTCGGGCAAACAAATTTTATTCTCTGGCTCTAGCCTCCTTGCTATGACCTGTTCAATGCAAGTACATATATATGCAAGCAAATACGACCAAATTTCAATACAAGTAAATATTTGATTCAATTAGGCATAATGGTTCAAAATTTTCAAACAAACAACACAAACATCAATCAATTAGTGGATTAGAGTTTCAAATTCATAATTTTGATACATAGTCAAAAATCAAATTTTTGATGCCAAATCACAACAATAAGCCCTATCTAACTTTGGTTCTCACACCAGTCAATAGGAAGTATATAGATATTACACGTTCGTCACTCGAATATAAATTCTAATGATGGAGCTCCATCATCAAAATCATCTCCGGGCGATTAGAGTGTAATTCTATATCTATCCAATATATCAAAACTTCGAATACACGCTAGCTAGGCGCATACGCAAAATCTTTATATTTTGGATTGTCCTAATCAATATAAAATAAATAATCAAATACGAATAATTGATTTAAATTTTCAAAACAAAATTTGTTTTCATTTTTAAAAATATACTCTCTACACTCATCCTAGGATACTACTGATCCTATCTCTAACGAGTCATTCCCATTGGATATTACTAATCCAATATCTGATGAATTCTTTCATATGGTTCTAATGTGTCTTGTTCTCTGAGCTTTGCAAACCAAAGCTATGATACCAACTGTGACGAGAAGGAATTTCGCTCGGTCCGAACCAGTCGCTAAACCGACCCAGACCGTTCGAAACGCCCTATCGTTTGAGAACACGACAAAATGGAACGCAGACAGAAGAACATTTCATTGTATATTACAACAATGCATCAGATTACAAGAATATACAGAGTAAAAATGAATATTACACAGAAATATCAGAGATTTAAATTACATTTAAATACATAGCAGCGGAAAATAATACAATACACAACTAGAAGGAGATATACGGATACAAAGCTTTCCGGATATCGTTCCAGCTATAAACCAGGATCCTGTGAATATAAATCTGCAAAACCAAAACTACTAGCTGCCCGTGTCAAAATAGGGGCACCCAGAGTTTAGGTTAAAACAATAAACTCCAGGTCAGTCATGTGACTGGTGTGAGAACTAAAACAGTTATTAATCTTTATTTTTAAAGCTAGGTAAATCAAGGGACCACGCCGTATAACACGGAACGGGTTTCCTCCCAAGAATACCAGTGCATAAAACAAACAGCGCAATGCTAAATAAAGAAAATGAAGCTATTATAAGACCCAGGTCCTATCACACAATGCAACGCAAGCCGGGGGATAGGGTTTTCCCTTATAACAGCCAAAGAATGCTTGATATGTTTAAAACAAATCATTTGATACTATTATAAGTGCATAGTGTATAAAACAACTTCAAATCATAAGTATCAATCATAGGCGGCATGGGTACCATATATCATGTCGCCATACTAGTTCTACAATTAAAACCGCACATGTCACGTATTTGGAAATTGGGATTCCATCTATGAACCGAGGCAAAAGATAGTCCTCAACCGATTCGAGACGCTCTAGCCCGCCCCTCAGGAACAGCCGCAACTGCCCCTTGGATCGTCAGGGCCGGTCCACCGATGTGGATTATTATGCCTGAACACTACGTTTCCCCACCCTATGGGGTGTAAGTCTGGTCCGTCCGCCGACCAGAATGCATCGGCCGAAACCGATATAACCGAGGCGCCTCGCAATAGCAACAACCACATAAGTCAAACTCGTCAGGGCTTGTAAAACCACTGACGCCACTTCTAACTAGAAAGAAACGCAAGTCCTCCCTGAGGTCCGTCTCCCGTTTTTGGTTCATACCGGGTGTGAAACTCGCGAAGTAAGCGTTACACAAAGCTACGCCACAAAGGCCGTGCTTCGATCATCACCACAAGACTTTGCTTTTCAACAGAAGCCTCGATCAATTGCCACTTAGGCATGCCACACAGGCAATTCACTCCATGCGTTTGATATCCATCAATATATAACCCCTGAGCTCGTACGTCTCAGAGAAGGGCGTTAAGCAAGAGAATAAATTCTCCGCCGCCAAACAGATATATATTTAATAGAGATCAATCGCACGGACTAAAATCCAATGTCAGACACACAGTCCATTTACAAGTCCGTTCTGGGTCTGAACGAAACCGGAGGCACCTAGTACCTCGCATATCCATCGATCTCCAAGTACGTCTGGACGATCACCAACTGTTTCCATCTTCTTGGGTGTACAGCCCAATCAAGATCATCAGTAATCACCCAGACGATGTGAAGACTTCCGGTCTTCTACCACCGTCTTCATCTTCGACATCTCGTCGAATCGGTTATTCAGAATGGGTATAAACCCGGCCTTTCTGAATAACCCACGTATATAATAAACGAATGTTACACAAACACAACAAACGCCTCATTCCAATTCAGAATATTCTTTTATTCACAAAATCACATTCTTAGGGAGAGGTTCCCATTAATTTTATCCAAGATAAATTCTTCTAAATTTATTCTTTGATCTTCCTTTGGATATCATTTCTAACTAGTCGGGATTAGCGAACCACACCGAAGTAATTATTTGTTTTATTTCCCAATCCCAACCTATATGTCCCATGGAGCAAAACTGGTGATACTCCATATCTAACACCACGGTGTTATCGGTAAAATTAATTACCATTTCACGTTCAAATCTAAATTAAAGATTTAACTATCGCTTTGGAGCAAAACTGGTGATACTCCACTCTCGATCATTTTTCCGATTTGATAATCTAAATTATTAATTCACATTTTAATCTAATTAAAGATTCATTAAAACTCCACTTAGTTTTAATCTTTTCAAAAATCAACATCTTGCCTTTAACTGGGTTAAAGAACCAATGTCATCTAAAACACGATCCACGATAAACCCAAATCACATTTGATATTAAATACAAGGCTCTGAATAGAAAATATATCGGCTTATATTCAATATCAAATTCTGAAACCAACAAATATCGTATTGGAAATAACGATATAAAATATCTTTCAAATCCCCATAACGATATTTGTATAGTCACGAAATCCAACATCGAAATATCCCGAAGATAACTTCGATTCAACTCCAGTCCAATCCACGTATTGGGAATATTGATTATTTTTAAAATCACTTTCAAATTCAATTTATTTATTTCAAAAAAAAAAAATTTGATTTTAATTCTAGTTCAAAACTAGTTCATTTCGATAAAAATCTATTTTTATCATTTCAAATGTGGAATTCTTCATCCCAGTTCTTTCCAATTCACATATTATGATTTTACACAAATTGTCAATATTTTTAATAATTTTATCAAGGTCCGCACAGTCGATTTCCATCAACGGCCATCGAACTGCACTTACAGCGACCTTTTTCAAATTTGATTTGGACGTACCTCCAAATCCAATCGTTAGATTTCAAATTTCTAATATTCGTTAGAAAGCACTTTTCGATACGAACCCAACGGTTCCGGTTTTAGGAGAATCCGACGGTCGGATCTCCCGTAATGTCCGTTTGAAATCAATGGTCGAAATTCGCGAACTGCCGCGGCGCGGCGCGTTCTATTCAGGCCATTATATTATATATATAATATATATTTCGTCGATTTCTATTTAAAACGAATTATATAAATAGTTTTAAAATCGTTTCAAAAGCTATTTCAACTTTCTTTTCAATTCAAATCAAAATTGAATTCTTCTCTATAAATTCGTTTTAAAATTCATTTCTATTCAATTCAAATTTCAATTCAATTTGAATTCATTTCAATTTGCTTTCAATTCAATTTGAATTCGTTTTCAATTCATTTCGAAATCGTTTTCAATTCAATTCATTTCGAAATCGTTTTCAATTCATTTCATTTCGAAATCGTTTTCAATTCAATTCATTTCGAAATCGTTTTCAATTCAATTCATTTCGAAATCGTTTTCAATTCAATTCATTTCGAAATCGTTTTCAATTCAATTCATTTCGAAATCGTTTTCAATTCAATTCATTTCGAAATCGTTTTCAATTCAATTCATTTCGAAATCGTTTTCAATTCAATTCATTTCGAAATCGTCTTCAATTCAATTCATTTCGAAATCGTTTTCAATTCAATTCATTTCGAAATCGTCTTCAATTCAATTCATTTCGAAATCGTTTTCAATTCAATTCATTTCGAAATCGTTTTCAATTCAATTCATTTCGAAATCGTCGATTTCGAAATCACTTTTCAATATTCATTTTAAAATGAATAAAATCGATATAAATATCGTTCACGTCAAAATGGCGTCAATCTAATCAACACGGCTTCATAAATTTCTATTTGCAAATATTCTATTTCAAATATTTCTTTTTCAAAATAGTTGTTATTATCAAAATATTTCGTTCAACACATGACCAATCTCAATGGATGAGTACTGTCAACACATGAACCTTTATTTTATAATATTCTTTATTTTTCAAATTGGAATGAGACCCAATCAATAACCATATAAAGTTAATTATATGGATTCCATACAACAGATGTATATAATAGCATTGAAAAATAATCAACCATCAACCAAAGTGCACTACACTGTATAAGCATCAAATATAGATATCTAACGCTTATAACAGCCTGTCAATCAATCGATCGACATATTTAATCAATCAGGATGAGTGAACTTCAAATTTCATCCCAACACCCGTGTGGGGTTTCAAACAATCAAACACAGATTTTATTTGTGCAGTTGGGCGATGTGTGAAATTTATCGTCCCAATCAATGTCTTTCAAATAGGTGTACACAAACAAACCGTCCGGTTTGTAAATGAATATTTTATTTATTCACGTTCACGTTAAAAATTATATTTTTAACGATAAAACATTTTATTCAACCTATGAATATTCTATTCGGTTCATTTATTCAATAAAATGATATTTTTATTTTTCTAACATATTTTAGAAAATTTCGGCGGCATAACGGCACGATACTAGAAACGGGACGAGGCCTAGCCTTATCCCCGGTCTAGTGAAGGCCCACGCCATTCACACATCAATCAAATTCACCAAACCATTCAATTCAAACCAAATAATTTAACCAACTACACAACCAAACAATTTAAACAAACAAGCCATCCATGGTCTGTGGATGACGGGTGTCAGGTGCTACTAAGCACCGTCTGCATCCTAGTATATATATATAACTAGAAAATTTAAATTGAAAGGTGAGAAGTTCTCACTTATAGCTATCCTAGCTCCATGGCACTTCATTGATAGAAATCTTCATCGTCATCGCATCTTCGTTGCTGTAGCCACTACATATGTAAAAATCACATTTTTACTTCGTTATTCAATATATAAAAATCGAATTTTTACTTCGAAGTTCAATATATAAAAATCATATTTTTATTTCGAAGTTCAATATATAAAAATCATATTTTTATTTCGAAGTTCAATATATAAAAATCATATTTTTATTTCGAAGTTCAATATATAAAAATCATATTTTTATTTCGAAGTTCAATATATAAAAATCATATTTTTATTTCGAAGTTCAATATATAAAAATCATATTTTTATTTCGAAGTTCAATATATAAAAATCATATTTTTATTTCGAAGTTCAATATATAAAAATCATATTTTTATTTCGAAGTTCAATATATAAAAATCATATTTTTATTTCGAAGTTCAATATATAAAAATCATATTTTTATTTCGGAGTTCAATATATAAAAATAGACGCTTTATTCTATATAAAATTATATTTCTACTTCATATATATAAAGATCGAATTTTTATCATGCTATCCTCCCTATAAAGACTTCGCCTTTTCACATATAAAGATTGAACCTTTTCAAATATAAAGGTCGAACCTTTATGTTAATAAATCTCTTCTTTTTATACAATGAAAAATCAAGTTTTTATTTGCTACTCTATAATGAAAATTCTATTTTTAAATTAAAAATCACTTCTTTTATACTTCGCTATATAAATAGAAATAATATTTTTATATTCTCAAAATCACATCTTTTCATTTATAAAAGTCGTATTTTTCTAACCAGAAAAATCTCATCTTTCTAATCTTTTTATGTTAAAAAAAAACCAAAGCTTTTACTTAATTAAAAACCTAAACCCCTCTTTTTTTTATTTTAAAAAAAAACCCGTTATTTCATAAATAAATAAATAAAATTACCTAGCTAATTACATAATTAGGAAAAAAAAGCAAAGAAAGGAGTAAAAATAAAATAATAAAACATACCGTTCAAATTGGAAGAAGGGGGTTGTCGTGCGTTGGGAGTGGAGGGGGGGTGTGCGCTGCGTCGGAGATCGGCGTGGTGTGGAGGGAGAAGAAGAAGAAGTCGCGACAGCAGCAGGGGGGTCGCGAGAAGGGGGGGGCCCACGCCTGAAGCGGTGCGGTGGGCGATGCGAGGCTGGGGGGTGTTTTCCTGGCGGCGGCGCCTCATCGACGGTGGGGGGGGCTTAGCCCCGCCGCGCTGCGGCTTTCTCCATATTTTTTTTATCTCTATTGAAAACTGAAATCGGGGGAGGGCCAGGAAGAAAAAGGAGAGGAGGGGAGAGAAAATAGATATTTTATTTTTATTATATTTAATTAATTTATTTTCAAAAAGCAACCTTTTTCATACGACCTCTAAACGAGGGCCACCGCCTGTGGTCCATAGCGTTTTACCCCCATTCCGAACACAATGGGATATGCATCGCAAGCTGATTCGATAGTTACAATCAGTTTCCGTTGAATTTACATTTAAATCATTATATTGAATTTTAAACGTACATTTCATTTTACCGGGGTCACATACTAACTCGAAAAATTTCAGAAACATATTTTCTAGCTTCGTATTGACGATACGGTCCTAACAAAACTAGTTTCGTCGAATTCTGAGACCGTTTGAAAAATGGCCATTTTCCAGTCGATTGAAATCAACTAAAACTGGTCAAACGCGTTTTCTTTTGCCACGCTCACATATGGATTCGAAAAATTATGAAATTTGGAATCTAGCAATAACTTGACACTGCGGATCCAACAAAACTGGTTTCGTCGAAATCCGAGGTCGCTTGCAAAATTTCCATTTTTTAAGGGCCTGAATTCCATAGCGACTATTCAGAATTTTCAACTGGACATATCTTTTGATTCCCACTATGAAATTTCGATTATTCGGATTCGTTGGAAAGATATTACCAATTAGATCCTATTATTTTTGGTTTCACTAAAATCCGGATTGTTTTGCACCCGGTACATTCAATTGAAGTTTGAAATCGAATTATCGAACTACCGCGCCATTTTCAATTCTATTTATAATTATATATAAATATTATATATTCTAACGACGACGTATATAATATATACGTCGAATTATATTCAAAATAAATTTCTCATCGATATTATTTAAAATAATTCATTTTAAATAATCAAAATTCGCTAAAATTGCCAAAATAAAAATTTTAAACTGGCCCAGATTTTCCGGGTTATTACAGTTGGTTTCACGATGGGGAGGCTGGAGGTGAAGTCGATGGCACAGAGGGACTCAGGGCGACGCAGGGAGTTGATCGGTGGAGGTTAGAAGAATTTCTAAATAAAATGTTTCGGACCCTATAGCGTGAGCTACAGGGGGAGGCGTAGTGTCGGATTCCATCACAGAGGCCGGAGTAGTGGTAAAGGGGGTTAACATGTGCGGATTGAGGAGGGAGACGCAATGGCGTCGTCGGTTTGAAGAACAGTGGAGTCTAGCTCCGTGTCAGTGGAACTAGTGCACACAGGTGGATGTGTTTTTTCATACTGGAGATAGGGATTGGGGAAGAAGGTTATTCGGTTTGAATTTTTCACAATAGAGGATGGTCCGTTGGTGATTTATAGGGGAAAAGGCCCACTAAACTTTTATTTAGTTAATTTGAATTCAAATTTTAGTGTATTAATTTATAAACGCAATATCTCGTTCATACAATGTCGGTTTTATGAACGTCCAGATCCGTTGGGATCGTATGGACGGACACTACAACATGGAACTGACTGGGAGTGAATCGAAGCTCATTACAATTTATTGCAAAATAAATTGTCCATCTGAATCAACAAACGCAAATCGTTATTTAAGGGTTAACGCGAAATGTGAGTAAAACTCACCAACTCTGAACAATTATATTTTTATAACATATTTTTAGAACTGATAATTATCTGTTGATTGCTGTGTGTTAACTGTTTGGTTGAATTGCTTATGTATTGGTTGAAATTTTAGATAACTATATATATATATATAAATCGTTAATCAAATATCGATTCTGTTTAGCAAAATATTTCATATTGAAATGAAATCGGTGTTAATTATATTGTTTAACATCTATGATGCAGGGAAACAGGTCGGAGGGACCCAACTGGGTTCCTCAATATATAAAATACTGTTTTTTTTATATATTATGATATATGATGTGCTATATAATCTGTTGTTGATTATGTGTTTGAATGATATCGATCATTGTTATTTAGTATTGTAAATACCATAAGACTGGAATGTAGAAAACGGGATTTTCAAAGTGTATTTTGAAAATAAATTATTTATATAAAATCAATGGATTTTATATATAAAAGGAATAGGGTTTATAAAAGAAAATAATTATAAAATCAAGGAATTTTATAAAAGGAATATTTATTTGTTAAATAAATAGAATGGAAATGGAATATTTAATTAAGACCAAGTGCGAACCCATGCTACGCACACGGCTGTAGCCGTATTTTTGTTGTATTTTGAAACAAACCTCTTAAGATGCCTTTAGCACTTCCTCCATGTATTTATTGAAAGTTATATAGTTATCACATTATTTTAATATACAATCAGGGTAATATCATAAAACATCCACGCTACTAAACATTCGAACATTAGTAAATATTGCGCTAATCATAAATCATTTATATATAGATATTACTATCATTTAACATAATTAATTGATGCCTAAGGGGCTCAGTCCAAAATCACTTAATAAACAATCTATACCGCACTGATATCATATATGTGGTCTGACGATCAACAATGTGCTCACGGAAGTTACGTCAAGTTTGACCGTCGATTAACTAAGCAGGAGATTCTTGTTACTAAAATAAGTTTTCGTTGCACTTTGCGGTATCGTGCTTTTACGTATTCATTATAAAATAACTCCCACCAAATCCAACGACAACTATGTATATGCTTGTTACGTTAGACTTCTTATAACAGTTTCGAGAATACTCAAAAGACTAAAACAAACTCGTGTTTTAAGGAATTACAGCTGTTTTTCTCTCCTCATGCAATCAAATTTATGTTCAAGGATGTCTAAACATCAAGTAAAATAACACCAAACATGTATAATACATGAAATACGCATGAAAAA
This sequence comes from Allium sativum, assembly GCA_030737875.1. NCBI lineage: Eukaryota > Viridiplantae > Streptophyta > Magnoliopsida > Asparagales > Amaryllidaceae > Allium > Allium sativum. The sequence goes on along the minus strand of CM060916.1, from coordinate 163,209,873 downwards.
AAACAGCCATTAAATAAATACATGCGTATTTTAACAACATATAATAGTAATACCAGGCCGAAGGTTTTATACACATTAGCAAAATGGATAAGTGGAGAAAACCAATAAGCTCTTTGGGAAGAAAACCGATCGGAAGCTTGCACTAAAGCTTTGTTCCATTGGACATTTCCAAGAACTAAAGAAATCTTTATCTTCGGATTGATAGGAGACTATCTCAGCTTCTTATACAAACACGTGTAGCTGTAGCACCTCCAAACATCAACGTGTTTCAGACCATTCTGAATTTAATTAATAATTGTTAAGGAAACAACTGATACATGGCAATAGCACTGCACAAAAAAAACAAAAACAAAAGAGATTAGTAGATCAAACTTATCTCCATTTATAAGTTAAGAAAATATTGTATTTCAGAAGCAATCGTGCAATGACATCATCCAAAATCATTAGATTGCGATAGTCAAATCCATTTATCTTCCCAGAACTTTCCTTTCCTGAGCCATAGTTTTTGTAGACAAAGTAAATGGTTCATTTTTTATATATATTTGGCAAACATTTCTTTCAAGCTATCTATGCTACAAAAAATAAGAGTGTAAGCCAATTTGATAGTAGTAAATATGCCAGTGTCCAAACATAATAATAAAAATGAAGCGCATAAATTTAATGAATGATATGCTAATTTTTTCAAATACATAATTGATAGTTGTCTACAAATGATATAATATGTAAATGAACATTACCTCTCCACTGTTACTCAATAATGAATTAAAGGTCGCAATTAATTGGTCGCTGCTAAAACAGAATTTTCATGCGCAACCTACAAATGATTTTTTTTTAATCAATACCATAAGCGTATAAAAAGAACTTCTAGACATCGGGACATCGAATTTTTTTCCCACTAAAACCCCAAGAAAACAAATACATCTACTTTATAATACATACTATGGGTGATGTACAAAGGAATGCATACCATTAAGTTTCAACTCAACCACCCGGATTCTTTAAATTGACTTTATGTCATATAACCACTTTTTATTCCTTATTTACTTTAAGGTGGATTGGGTTTTAGTTGGGTGGTTTCCACCAATATTTATTATTTTGAATCTGTAATGTATTTTAGATGCCTACAATTTTTTGAAGTTGGATTGGGTTTTAGTTGGGTGGTTTCCACCAATACTTATTATTTCGAATTTGTAATGTATTTTAGGTGCCTACAATTTTTCCTCAGATATGGAAAATATTCTGTAATAGACTGAACAATGCATGTTACAAAGGACGATGTTGAAGTACATAATATTTGTAGTGTTTTTAATTTAATTTTAATATCTATATTGCATAGTTCATACAAAATTTAAGCAAATAAGTATATGTTCTAAGCAAAATAATCGATTCTAAAATCAAAAGCCAGTATACATCCAAAAAACTCAGAGAATGAAATTTTATGGATGGTATGTTTGTGTAATCATTATCATTCTAAAACTTACCCAGTGGACCCTGATAATAGTGTAAACACATGGTTTGAGTTTTTAATTGACAATTTTTTTATCTGATTGGCATAAAATAAATAACTGTCATTAAAAATATCACTACAAGGTACATGATTTAAAAAAAAATCAGAAAAGGAAGGCAACATATAAGAAAAAATAGCAGTATAAACACAGAAAAATTTACAGCTTTAGACACACACAAAATTTTCTTTGCTTTTCTAGCATCCATGCAATCAACCAAAATAATTATTGATATTTTAGTTAATAGCACTCATAACATGACTACAAACAACAAACAAAACTACTCTAAAAAAATGTTCCATAGATTAAGATAAGCAAAATATAACCAAGTTCATTCCTGAGTAGATGTGATATGAAAAGTAGACGATGTATATAAAGAAATGCAATTTCTGCTATATCAATAATCTTTATTGCTGAAGCATCACAATGGATGTAGTACATTCGATTAGTAATCTCTTACAGTATGTGATCAAGCCTTACAAAATTCGTTTATATGTAGTAAAAGAGAACGCTGTGAGCTGATAGGGAGACAACAGAAGCGCTTCATGGTTTGCAATGTTATATAATATATTCAAAAACTTAATGAGCTAGCTCTAATGGTTTAAAAGCAATGAGTTATTCCAATTATAAACCCAGTGTACTACATATTATTAAAAAAATTATGTATTTATTATCTTAGAAGAAGAAAAATTAGGAATAAAAGTTCGTAACTTTTTTATTGAATGATGTGAATGATGGTTGAAATTTGCGTGTAAATTAATATGAAATTTGCCAGTTACCAGTAACGCTGGTTTGAGCCCAAATGAGAAGTCGACTTGCTCAATATGTAGAAAATAGAACGTGCAAAATACTTAGCTTAATGTGTATGCTTTATTCAATGTAAAAACACTAAGCATGTTTCTTATATCTTTATGTACATCATTTTTTGATATATATATATATATATATATATATATAGTAAGATATCATTCTACCGAAGCAGGGTTAATTTCCATTCAAGAAATGCAGTAGGAGTGTACAGTGAAATTCCATGCCTAATAAAACACCCAATTTCCAAAAAGTAAAAATCATCAAAGAAAATTTGCTATTTTAACTTTTCGCTGGTCCAAACAAAAGTTCTTGGCTCCAAAATAACTATCCATCATGAAGAATATGTAATTATTTGCAACACCTATGTTAAAAAGTATATGTCATTTGAAAATCAAAAACAATAATTTCTAATAATCAAATTTTATAAAATATCAGGAATTCACAACTTTTACATTTCAAAATAGCATTTGGAAAAATTAGGCAATAAAAATGCCAATTTCAATGTCATAACAATTGATTTTCTTGTATCGTTCTACTGACTCTAACTTCCAAAATGCTTAACAGGTTTCAAACAATTTTTCATTTTAGGTTGTACTGTTATATCAAATTCCACTTGATCATTGTTAGATTGAAACTACTTTTGTATGGAAACCTATTGAGAAGACACGGAAGATAAAGAACTTGTAAAATGCATTGTATCGTCGACAATATGAATATGAACCAAAGCAATAGAGAGTCTAAAACAATTGTTGAACTAAAGCAATATGAAAAACTCATGTTTCAAATAAAATGTTGAATTTCACTCAGTGCAGTTAATAAAAATAAGACCAAAACAATGAGAAAAATTACAACTTAAAAAATATATCTTCCACAAACTGGATGAATGTTTGGGCCATGTGAGCATTCTGTCTTTCAACTGAGGACAAAACATAATCATAGATAGGGACTTGAATCAAACTCATGGATCCCTAAACCTTATTTTCCATGAATCAAATGCTTTTTACTTTCAAATTTAATAATAGAAAGCTCTTGATGAAATAATTTAAAAATTACATCAGAAACGGTAAAATATATTCAACTGGAAGCGGTAAACACCTCAGCTTTAAAGAAAAAGAGTAATAGTTTCTCACCCAATGTAGAACATTTTTTGATTCTTCAATTTCTCTAGATAAAAAAGGAAAATAAATATAAAAAAAAGATTAGATAAAGTATTGTATGAGCTCTTTTATTTTAAAAATAAGAAACTTGTATCTCACATAAAGGAAATGTTATGTGTTCAAGCACGCACACATTTCGGAAGATATCATGTTTGTATTAGGGTAAAATATTTTCGTGTAGGAGTATTGTATACCAAGTAGAAAACAGAACATAAAGCTAAATCAAGTATTGTAATAGATTGAGTCATTCGGTTATGCTCATACTGAAGTTCTAATAAAATTGTTCTCTTTAAAAAATGTAAAATACATATAAAAAGAAGACTAAAGGCATAAAAACGTCTATTAATTGATATTCTCTTCAATGGCTACTGATACATGCCTATAATGTTAAATGTTAAAAAAAATAAAATCATTTCATGACGAATTGTGGCCTCTAAATGACATTTGTTTGTAGACATACATAGAAGACGTTGATAGGTCGGGTTACAATAATTAGGTTCATTAATAATAACATGTGTAATATAGGATTAAAATACATATCTATAAAAGAAAAATCAATTTTCAAACAACGTATTTTAAAGTATGATCTTACTTAACTAACTTGGTTAAATTAGCAAAATCATTTTAACCGATAGGTATTACTTAACATAAAGAAAGCACACTCCCCTTTTAAAGCAGTAAAGAAAAACTGGAGCATTGGATGTTCATGTCAGTATTAACATAACTTGAGCATAATATGTGTAAAGTTTCTGCCAACTTTGTAAGTGTTGTTCTAAAGACACATACTCGTGCATTAGGATGGAAGATGACTAAAATCAATAAGTATGTCTAATAATGTGAACCCGTACTACCAAATATGTTTTAAGTTTAATATTAATTGAATATTGTCATTGATTAAAGATTATCCCTTAAAAATATTTGTTCATAGAAATAACATATCTTCTTGGAAGGCCACGTCATGTGAACAATGACAGTCAGCTGAATAGAAGGTGAAAAAACAATGGAGATGAAACAGAGATTCCATGAACAAATGTTCACCAAATTGAAGAAGTCGTGCGAGAGTGAATAAGTGGCTGTCAATTGAATCAAAAGTGAAAACCATTTAGGGAAAGGGCAGAAAGTTAGGACTCAAGTAGAGTGCAAGACGATTTAGCGATTGTCCCAAAATAAAACACAGGAGAAGAAAATTTTGTGACATATAAGTTCAGCAATGCACATGTGGCTAATTGGGGATAATCTTTGCATTTGCAACAAAAGTGTATTAATAAATAAAAATGGTTGCAATAAGCACATAAGAAAAATTCTTACATTTGTAAACATAACAATACCGTTTATTCATGTAAATCTAGTAACCAAAAACTCAAATCTTACGGACCAACCTCCCAATAATAAATTATTACCTGACATACCACATCACATGCATGTTACTTGACATCACTCTCTTCCCAGCCAGAGCTCTATATCTCTTAGATAAAAACTGAATGCAACTGGCATGAAACTTCTACGTTGCAAACTATACAGAAATTCATTCTCCATCTATTTTTACTTGAAGCAAAATTGAAGGGAATAAACAGTTAAAAAGCTATAAAAAAAATTACATGCATATAAGCGTTCTTTTGTTAATGTAAGAAGGACTGGATTGGGTAAAACTAATTCTTTAAAATTTAGAAAATGATACACAAATGTCTTCAGACTTAAAGGAGTTGATTTTTGTCATTAATTCCCTAGTTTATAAACATGATAAACAATATCAGGTAACATACTGAAAATGTGACTTAATTAAATGAAGTGGTTTGCTCTCAATTTTCATAACTGATCAAACTCATTTAGAAAATTAGTATTATCTTTTGCACTGTTCTTACTTAAGAATGGCAAAGAAATCAATATTACATAATTCATTATTTGCACCCTTAAGCATTGTGCTCCACATGCATGCTTTCACGAATATCATTGTGTTATACAGCGTTCATAGATAAATTTAATGGTTATTATAGAGAAATGCAATATTGTTTCCAGTCTGTACTTATGTATAACACAATGGTATTCATTTATTGCATGTCCTAAGTAACAAGGAATAAATTTGAATTTAGGACCGAAGTAACTAAAACTAAAAAATAACATAGAACCTGAAAGCTGAAAAAAAATCAACAACGGTTTGACTTAATGATATGAAAGCCGCAAAAATGAGAATTTTAATGGATCAAAAGCATGAAAGTATGTGAAAACAAAGATTACCCATTTGGGTGAAAGCACGGAGGTGTAGATCATAGGAGCAAACTCCATCAAATCACCCATTAAGTTGATGAATATAAAAGAGTTATGCATCTTATGAGTAAAAAGGGATGGAGGAATCTGCATAAATGAAAGTTCAACTAATAACAACAACACATCAGTACATGTCTAGTGGATGGTCAGAATAAAAAAGTAAAAAGTAGTCAATCAAGTTTCTATTTCAAAAAAGCTAAAAATATACTATAAGATAACATGTCGTATAGATATGTGTGTGTTCTTCGTAAATTTAATGAACCAATTGACTATGAAATTTATTTCAGTAAGCTCCAAATAATTGTTAACATGATAACTTCTAATTTCTTAGTAAATTAATTGAAAAAGCTTCCAAAGTTTATCATTTCAAAAAATCAAGGCTAATAAATATCAATAGTCTAACTTGTTGAAGAAAGAAGAACATAGGTGGACAACAAAAGCTTATAAATGATTGGGTCAGTTCAAATTTTCTTTTTCTTCACATCTTAACACCAATACGGTATCTTGAAAATATTAGTTCATTAGCAACAAAGTTGGGTCAAGAAAATATTAGGGGACAACAATACCAGCAAGGTTGTTGATTGTTGTATAAAAGATAAAAGCAAGCCAATAATAAATCCAAGTTAGCTAGCTAATTGGCTTGAGATTTTATGTGCATACATAGATAATGTGTTTTCTATGGAATGATACATGGCATATATTATTACAATATGATATCTATACACATATACACATGGGTTGTGTATATAATACATCCATAAACATACAAATAAGCACAAACCATAAAATTATTGAACATGATGCACAACAACAGAAACAAACATGAAACAAAGCACTACAATCAACAGTAGGCTGGCTTACGTTAAACAAATTGTTATAGTTTAATCAACTGAAATACCTAAGCATTTTGGAGCAGTTGATCTTCAACGGCAATAAACTCTAAACCGCATCTGAATAGAAGTGGATCTCAGGCAAGAGAAAACAATATGTGCAGAAAACCTAAAAAAATTAAAAAAAATTAAAAATTAAAAAAATTGGTGTCCGAATTGAACCGTTGATTTAAAACCTAATAAAAAGGTCTGAATCGACTTTTCTACAATCCGTGGCGGCCTGATAAAAATCAAATCTATAGCAAGGATTTCTAGCATAAGCTCAGACAGATTATAAAGAATAGTATATGAGTTCTTATAATATAGTACTTTATAAGGGCGTATTTTGTGTGTATGATCTTCATAATTTAGAAAGACATGGTAGTCTAACGATTATTTACTTTTATTGATATACATTAACCTAATAATGGGGTTAGTAGAATTTCCATGTGTGGAAGGCCTATATATATGATGAAAAACTTCAATGGTTGTAGTGACATAATTTAGCCAAAGATAATGATGACTTGAATTTAGGATCCAGTTGCTAAAAGATTTTAACAATACCATTTCCAACGAACCTTTATTCAGAAATATTATTCAGAAAAAATATCTTCGATACATGAATATGAACATTTGAAACAATTTAACTCATTCTCATGTTTTAAGAGAATGAAGCAAAGCCTAGTATTTCTGAGAAAATTTAAGTTGATATAGAAATAATAATTTAAATGTAAATATTTTAAAAAAACATGTACAGCGCGAAGCATTTACAAATTTGAGATAGTAAATTTTCCTTTATTACCTCTACCTGTAAATATAAGGTAACATATCAGTAGTTTACATTCATAAAAATTTATGGAAGAAATGACTTAACTTGAGATTTATGGGCAAATAGCAGAGACTAGGCAAAAGAAAAGTCATTTTTTACCAAATCAAACATAAAAAGAGGACAGAAAACATGCTTACTATAGGAACAAATCTACAGTCGCTGTAAATTTAAATGCAACAAATATAAGAATTAGTGTATGAGATATCTACACGGTTTAATTGAGTCGGTAATATATTCATGTCCAGGAAAAAAGTTTAGGTGTGAACAATATCATTTCAAAAGAAAAAACATGCTAGGAAAAAAAATAGACTTACCCAATATTTGGTGTGGCAAAGGTAGAAATCTTTTGGATCAGCAAGAATTAAACTTCGTTATCAAACTTTATCATTCCAGCAAGCAGTCGCTGGTCCTTGACTTCCAATTCCAGCATAAGCATCGAAAACCGTCAATACAATAAGAGATTACCTATTAGCAGAGATGGAAATCGATGACGAAATAGACGAACCAACTGATTTGAACACATGAACGATACCTGTAAAGGGGCATCCAGAGGTTGAAATGCTAAATGAAAGGGATTGAACGAAGCAGCAAAGTCAAGGCACGAAAATCCCCATGAAAATCGATGGAGAAAAACAGCAGTAACAGCGGAGGTTGGAAACCATGAGAATTGCACTGGTTGGCTTTTCGGAGAGTAATCCGATTGATGCAAAAGCCCTAATCGAACTTATGTTAGGGAATAAAAGAGGGGGCCGAATGCAAAACGTGATTTATATCCGTGACTTTTCGTTGCTAGATAGCGCGGAGCGCTGTGAGCACTCTATTTGTTACTTAGTAATTATAATATAGTATAGATTAAATAGAATTATATAAGAGGAATATTTATTTGCAAAATAAATAAAATAGAAAGAGAAATATTTGTAAAACATTTACAAATAAATAGAAAGAGAAATATTTGTAAAACGTTTACAAATAAAATAGAAAATGAAATATTTGTAAAACATTTACAAATAAAATAGAAAGAGAAATATTTGTAAAACATTTACAAATAAAATAGAAAGAGAGATATTTGTAAAACATTTACAAATAGAATTGAAAAATAATTATTTATTTAGAAAATAAATAAAGATAAAAATAATTATTTATTTAGAAAATAAATAAAGATAAAAGGAAATATTTATTTAGAAAATAAATAAAGTTGTAAAAGGAAATATTTATGAAATAAATAGAATTATATAAAGGAATTATTTTATGATATAAATATACACAAATAGAAAAGGAAGTATTTGTAATTGAATAGAGCTATCAAATATAATTTATTTGAATAAGAATAAGTCGATTAGAGTTAATCTAATTAGAGTAATCGATTAGAGTTAATCGAATTAGAGTAATCGATTAGAGTTAATCGAATAAGAGTAATCGATTAGAGTTAATCGAATTAGAGTAATCGATTAGAGTTAATCGAGTTAGTGTTAATCGATAAGAGTTAACCAGATAGAGTTAATTGAACATAGTTAACCGAATTAGGATTAATTGAATATCAGATATTCAATTAGAGTTAATTGAATATAGTTATTTGAGATAGAGTTAGTCAAACATAGTTATTCAGGATGAGTTGCCATTTCGTACGACTGCTAGTGAAATTCGCTGGGCTGCAGATAGCCTACGGCGGTCGGATGTTTCCTGAGGGAATCAGGCGTAACCATTGTGATCGCTGCAATCTAGAGTCAAGCGAATGGAGTTAAATCGAGTATTAGCTATTCGAAATAAAGTTAAAACATACATAGTTATTCGAATATTAGTTATTCGATAGGAGTTAATCAAGTTGAGTTAAATAAGTCGAGTTAGTCAAGTTGAGTTAAATAAGTTGAGTTAGTCAAGATGAGTTAATCCAAAGGAGTATCGAATATAGTTTATTCAAATAGAGTTAAAGGAAAGGGTATCGAATATAAGTTATTCGAAAGTGAATTAATCGAATATTAGTTATTCGAAGTAAGATAATCGAATATTAGTTATTCGAAGAGTGTTAAATCGAATATTAGTTATTCGAAGGAGTTAATCAAATAGAGATTACTCAAAAGAGAGTTATACATCGAATTCAATTATATCGAATTCGGGAAAGTATTATTTACTTTCCGATTTTTAAATCAAGATTTATTAATTTATAAATAAATTAGAGTAGGTAAATTATTCAAAATAAGAAATAAAAAGTTAGAAGTTAAGTTAGATATTTCAGAAGTAGAGTTTATAACGTTAGCGTTATAATAAATGTTTTTCATAAAAGAAGTGGATTCAAACTCTGAATCCGAGAATTTGTGTAAGCAAATGATTGTAGAAATTGGAGCAGTGAGCTTTGTCTATTGCAAGGTTAAGAACGTTGTTCAGTTAGGGTCTGAGAGGTAATTATAACCCAACTTGATTGACTTCCTTACTTAACTAAGAAATAGTTGAGGTTCGGTGGCGAGAGTTAGTTAGAAATACAGTTAAGTAATAAGCGATTTATGGATTGAGTGGTCATAATGATGTTTTATACCATGGTAGTTTGAAATCCATATAAATGAGTTTTGGAAATGTTTTCCAAATATAGAATCAGAGATATTTTCTAAATATAGAAAATAAGGAAATACGAATATATATATATATATGATGATTGATCAATAGAAATCCCAATTGGAAATAAGATTGTTGTTTGCACACGTGTTTTCATTTGATAGTTAAATCACCGAGTATCGAAGTTTCTGACCATTTTTACGTTGTTAATATTGAGAGACCAGTTGGATTATTATCCGAAGAACCACTTCGTATTGGCATAAGCGTTGCAAACCCAGTATGCTGAATATATTGAAGACGGAGTAAAGTGCAAAGGCTATTGTATAAATCTTAGGTAGAGATTGCCTAAGATGGATGTACTGAATAGTGCCTTCGGTTTGTCCAGTTCTAGGACAACTTGAATGGACGAATGTCTGACAGAGTATATCTGGTAGATCGCGTAAGTTGATCGTTTCAAACGTATTTATGTTGATGGCGGAGGAATTCGTTTCTCTTAGCTTATACCCTTGGTATTTTTGGGGAAATCAATTTGTGATTTGATGGGTATGATGATGTGGCATTCAAAGTAAATGAAGACATGATCTGTATAAAGATACGTTATAACCTCTAGCCTCATCAATTTGGAAATGACAAAAATCGGGCAGGCAACATGGCTAAGTGGGCCGCACCCATTTAGGGTATATTGTCACCATCTAGAGAATATTCATATTTGCAATTCTTTCAATTCTGTATCTCCTAGGAATGGTTTTGTTGGAATACTAACCGAGGGGTGGCAATATATTCGATACATTCAAGAGAAATGAATGGTCGGTTATGTGTGGTCGAGTTACAAGATGTTCTTGTTGAACTCCAGTGTACCGCTTCTAGAGTACACTGAGCGGAAGGTGGATCAATACCTTGTCTGTTAGACCCAAAAGTGGTTCTAACACCCAAATTGACTTGAAACAAGATAAAATGAGATAAAAATAAAAATGAACACGCAGGATTTATAGTGGTTCGGCGAACAAATGTCTACGTCCACTTATTTTTCACTATATTCAATATTTCAGTTGCAAATACAAAGTAATATTCACTCACAACTCACTTTTGTTCACTCAATTGACTAAAACAAGAAATGAAAGATGGTTTGGATTCTCCGGGAGTAATGGAGTTCGGATGATGGAGGTGATTGAATTCTCTAAGTGCTCAAAAAAGATCCTTCTCTTTGTCTCTAGATGGGGTATTTATAGGTGTGAATTTGCTTGAGACTTGATCCGGGTCGGGCCACGTGTCATCCATCGCACTCTCTTCGGGTTCGGATGAACTATCAGGTTGACAACGCATCAAAAGGGAGGACGTTAGGGGTATGAATTAGTCATAGCCGGTCCGGTTCTCCAGGCGATTTTACAGGAGATTAACATGGATCATGGGTGCGGGTCGGAGACGTGCAGGTAAGGGGTTCGGATCGGGATACCCGATCCGAACCGGACTGGTTTGGGCGCCTCTCCTTCTCTAACCTATTCCGCTCCAGTGTTGTGGCAAGCAGATGGCTTTCCGATCCATTCGAGATTTAGTTGCCTTCCGATCCGATTGGATATGCCTTACCAATCTATCCAGTAAGAGATCACCGATCCGAACAGAGAACTCTATCCGATCCGAACCAATATGCTGCTCTAACCCGATCCGAACAGAGGACCCTATCCGATCCGAACAACCACAGCTATCAACCTGAATTATAGTGTTTTCCTCCAATCCGAACCGAAGTCTTATAATTAAAAATACCATTCAATGTTTGGTTTCTTGACTTTGTGTTGCCTAGTTCACAAAGTAGGCTAACATTTTGCCCCCTCAAAGGATGCTTCTGTTGTACGAAGCGTGCTTTGATGTCGTTTAAATGCTAGTCCTTGAATCAGGACAGTCAGGAGGAATGCACAGATTTCTATTCGGTTCGGTGTCCGACTCGAGCACATTTTCTTCATTTCTGAGAAAATTTGGGAATTTTTCTCGACATATAATGCTTCTTGCAGTTATGCTCTTCCTTTATTCTTCTTCTCTTCAATTCGAGTCGGATGCTAAATTAATGTGTGAAATTTGCTCGGTTCGGATTCCGATCCGAAGCGCTTTCGTGGATTTGGTTCTTGGACATTGGGCCTTCAGGCAGAGTTGTGCTACTGGGCCTCCACTCCGGTTCGAGCGGGTGAGAAAGAATAGGAATACGAGGAGTCAACACTACCCCTTATATAAATTCACCACCGTCTTCTTTCTTTTCTTCTTCTTTTCCGCCGCCGCTTCCAAACCTAGTATTGAAAACTTCAAAAACTCCAATATCCTGAAACCATTCCTTGTAGACTTCTCAAATCGAACATATAGGTAGCTTTTTTAATCTCGAATAACTTCGTTGTAACTGTTCTTGATTTCAATTCGTGGTTGATTGGGATGGTTTAGCCACGGGGCTTTGTTTGAACTCCACGTCGTTACTGGTGGATCCGCCATCGCTTCGAGGCGTTGCGAGGCTGGAGAGGGCAAATATTTGTCCTTAACGGTAGCTTAGGTGATAGAACGGATTCGTTTGTGAGTAGGGGGGAAAGAGGAAGAAGATGAAGAGCGTGATGACAAATTGGAGTTGGTTCGGGTAGAAGACGAAGGAGCAAAAAGGAAGGAGAAGGAAAGGGGATCGGTTCGGGTTGCATACTTTAGAAAGACGAGAAGGAAGGAAAATGTCGGTTCGGGTCGGAGAAGAGAATGGGATAAGAGGTTGAAATAAATGGACTGGTTAAGTGATGCTGGTTCGGTTCGGATCAGGTTACCCGATCCGATCAGATCAGTCCTGCTTCCGAACCCATTGTTTCCCTTGTCTTGAACTGACCTTGCTTTAATGAAGCATCCGAACCGACCCTATATCTGTATTTGTATTGAGCCAATTATCATATGCATATCCGAACCGAACCGAACGTATCAAACTTGGCACATAAAGACTACCCAACTAATTCAACTAACATTTACTCTAGACGATATCTTTGCGGACAGTTAGGATAGTGCCCTGTGAACATAAACGAGAATTAAGAACAACTCCGACTATCACTTTCTCTTCAAAGCTTCGTCTTACATTGCTGTACTTTTATTTTGCATTTCCCACACTTGCTGCACACACTTTAGTTCACACACATACACAAAGGGGGCACGGGATAATTTACTCTAATCTGTGCTATTGCTTCTTCAATAGTTCCATGACAATGAGGCCCAGACGCTCTTCCCGTCTAGCTGAGAGGAAAGAAGCTCCGGAAACTTCTAGCAAAATCACTTTTGAGGATATATCTTCTTCGTCCGATCCGGAATGGGACAGTGAAGGTCCGGATTACGGAGTTGGTCATCGGGAAAGCGATGAAGCGTCTTCAGAGCATGAAGTTTCCCTGGGCTTTGAGGAGGAAGGAGGGATTGGTGACAATCGAGCACCCGATGAATTTGACTCAGCCATTATATTGGAGTCACCTCCAGATTCCGTAGAATCGACAATCGACAACGACCGACTTGTTCGAATTTGCTTAAAGTATGGAATAATGAAAAGGGACACCCTAGTGCCCTCACGCTCTGACCGTCCCCACAACCCTCCAGAAGGATATATGACGGTCACTCGATTGATGTGCATGGTCGGCGCCATTCCTCCGTTCTCGCCTTTCATCGTTGATTTCTTAAGACAAATGCGGATTGCCCCCATGCAGTTGCATCCCAATTCATATGCCTATTTGCATACCTTGTACATAGCATATCGTGAAATCCTAGGCCTAGAGCTCACATTTGATGACGTTCATTTCTTTTATAATTTTAAGCATCGGACTCGAGAGACTCCATCCTTCTGCTACTTTGAATCAGTCCCAAAGAGAAAGATAATCTCTGCACCATTTAGCAGTAAAGCTGGAGATTCCAGACTAGAATGGTTCTATATAAAGCAACAGTCTGGATGCGCCAGGAGATGGACAAAATCAAGTAAAGCGTTGATTTTCTGAACCCGGACTCTATACACTTGAATCATCACCCTGACCTGTTTTCCTTTTTATTTGCAGTTGACAATCCCAAACAGATATCAGATCAGGTGTTCTTTGATCGGATGCACCGACTTCTTAATGGTGATCAAAAATTCTTGACGATCGACGAGGTCCTTAAAGATGAATACCTTCACTTTCATGGGCTGCTATCTGTTTTTCGTAGCATTGGACATGGGACGGTTCCATACGCGTACATTCCTCCAGTGGAGGTGGTCCCAGAGATAGGAGAAGGTTCAGGAATTCCTACAGCTTCTCTTCACACTTCACCTTCTCCATCTTCTACGCAAGATGATGAATTGGCTAATCTGGCCAAAAAGCATCGTGAAGGGTATATTGCCCCCGAGGAAACTACTTCTCTAGACAAGTCAAAATCTTCCCAAGAGTCGCCACTTCACGCTTCCGAAGGGGATGTTCCTAGCACTGATGAGCACATATTTCAGGGTTTGGGGGATCTCCCCTTACCTGAGACTATATATACTTCAGAGGATTTCAGGAAGGACCCTTTAGTCTTCACTTCTTCTGAAGAAACTACTCCCGCTAAGGCCAAAGAGCCTGCCCGCACTAGTCTAGCTTCAGACTCGGGTTGGTTGGGGGGACACACACCACTTAGGATGAACTTTACACCACAGCATTAGCATTCATTGCACTTCTTTTTCCATGAATCCATTGATTCTAAACTTCGTTTATTTTATCGTGCAGGTACAATGTCTCGATCCTATTATGATATAAAAAAGCTTCGTCGCAGCATGTCCAATCCTCCTCAGGATGTCGAGCATGATCGCCGGGATGACCGTGGTAGGGAGGAAAGAAGACCTTATGATCCCTATCGATCTCGGCCCTCACGCTCCCGCTCACCAGTTCGACCGGAACAAGAAAAATACAAGAGCTATCAAGGTCGTAGGGAGGAGGATAGACCACCATCTAAGGATTCCACTTCCTCCCATGAAAAGCGGAGTAGAGAGAAAACTCCTCCAAAGGAAACCGGGTCTCGAAGTAAGCAAAAGGTCCCTGCTACTAAACGACCTAGGACAGACAAGGGTTCCACAGAATCTTCTTCAGGAAGGGACACCGAATTAACAATCCTCGCTCCTCCTCCACCAGATGCGGGAACTACAGTAAAGCTGGCATATTTAAAGGAGCAATTTCCCGAGCACTACTTCGAGACTCTGACCTTTCTACCTACCCTTGAACCTATTTCTTCTAATTGGGCAGATGAGGCCAAGGCAAAAATTAATTTGGTAGAAAAACAATATTCCGAGATGTTCAAGTATTCACGCAATCTTTCTAGAATCGTCCGCACTCTAATGACAAATGCTAACTCAATGCAAAAGACCGCGGAGGAGGATGCTAAGGCCTTAAAAACCTTAGGAAAAGACTTAGAAGACACTCAAGCTCAACTAGCTGTCGCTCAAAAGAACGCTTCTAATTTCAAACAATAGTTTGAGGACATGCAAAAGCGTTATCATGACTTGCTTGAGTCCCATACTCAGGAGCGCTCTGAACTAAAAAAGCAAGCTGACGAGGCCAAATCAGAAGCCGCTAAAACACACCTTGCTTATGTTGAGCTTGAACGGAAAAACGCCGAGTTAGCAAAAAGGAGTGCTGAATTAGAAAAGAAGAATGCTGACTTGGCTTCGAAGCTGTTGGAGGCAGAAAACAGGGCTGCTCTGGCCGAGGGCAATGTGGAATGTGCCATTAAATCTGCGGAGGAAGCCCGCAAGCAATTATCTGAGGCGGAGGTTGAGATTCAAAGTTTCGGCGAATTAATGATTGAATTCTTCGCACATATTATTCGTCGTCGAAACATTTCTTGGATCGAGGACTATCCATCCACTCTGGTTCAAGTATGGAATCAAATCGTTGAGTGGGAAAAAGAAGAACTTAAGGTCGATTCCCTTGATGAAGATAAGCTGATGGAGAAATACTTGAGAGACGATGAACCGGAGCGCCTAGCTGAAGGGCGCCGCCTAATTGCTGAGGCCATGGAAGAAGAGAGGCGGAAGTCTAAACAGAAAACCATTCCCGAAGCTGGCTCCTCTTCTTCTGCTCCTACAACTCCCGAAGTAGAAGGGTATGATCCCGAAAACCCGGGAATTTCCCGGACAACTTTGCTATCTCCCATTCCTGAAATAACTCCAGAGGTAGTAGTCACCCCCGCTGAAAAGTCTTCAGAAGGTACTCCTATCTTTTCTCCTCAATTTGCCAAGGCTACTACTACCTTTGGCTACGTGATTGAACGTTCGATGAGAAACCCTTTGCTTTCGCCTGAGTTGATAACCGATGTTTCTCATTCTGTAGGTGTTGAATCACCCGCAAAGACGGATGTAGCTCAAGGAGCTACCGCTGGGACAAAGCCCGCAGATGGGGCCAAAAAAGGGGAAGACAAGGCTGCTTCTATTGACTTGGGAGAAGGAAATGAACCAACTAAGGTCACCACTCCCCATGATGAGGAAATGATCGCAGCTTTAAAAGACGACGGAGGAGACGAGGGGCATGATGAGGAACCGGAGGTTGCAATAACTGGGGAGTCGAAAAGCGCCGATGACGTTACCTTGGCGGCCATGAAGGCCGATCAAGACAAGCGCTTGCAATTAAAAGCCGAAGAACTAGACCCTGAGGTCCTCAAGCCCCTCGCAGTTGTGGATGCAAGTTCAAGGTTAGTTGTTAAGCTCTCAACTAGATCTATTACCGAAGAACTTGCTAAAAAATCTTCTCTTGATTCCAGTGCCCCGCCCTCCGGGAAGAAGTCTGCTGGCTCCAGTACCACATCTTCAGGGAAAAAGAAATCAAAACGAATCTTGACTGAAGCCGAGAAGGAAGCAAAGGATGCGGAAAAAGCTGCCAAGAAATCGAAGGCTCATCCCAAACCCAAATAGTGGATTCCCCTGTGTCTTTTTAGCATCTTTGTGAACCAATAAGTGCTGCTACAAAAACAGCTTCCGCACTTTCCTTTTTTAGCTATTTCCCTGTACAAATTCATTCATTTGTAAATAAAAATAATTCACTTTTTGCAATGTTTATTTGTTAGCAGTTTTGCACTTATGTAAAAATGCATGTCTATAGTTATGAAACAAAGTTGTGGAGGGGGGAAATATGTGTATGCATATGTGTCCCCAGTCAATTTCCATAAGTTATTCAATGCTTAACCATGCAATCTGAATGCTCCCAATTCTCTAACGGGATGGCATTTCCTGTGTCGTCAATACCTATTGTTTTTCCCGGCATTTCTTTTATACTCTCTCTCTTTCTCTTGAGAGTTAGAGTTCGAGCTTAGCCATCTATTCATTCCCCGGTCTCTCAACGGGAAAAGATTTCTTTCTCGGCGCTCGGTCGGAGACGCCTTTATACTCTCTTTCTCTCTGGAAAGTTAGAGTTCGGAGTAGAATCTCTTTTTCAGCGCTTAGTCGGAGACGCTTTTATACTCTCTCTCTTTCTCTGGAGAGTTAGAGTTAAGAATAGAATTTCTTTTTCAGCGCTCAGTCTGAGACGCTTTTATACTCTCTCTCTTTCTCTGGAGAGTTAGAGTTAAGAATAGAATTTCTTTTTCAGCGCTCAGTCTGAGACGCTTTTATACTCTCTCTCTTTCTCTGGAGAGTTAGAGTTAGAATGTCGTTTTCTCATTCTTTTACGTCTTATTGCGCAAATAATCATTGTGCTTCTTTTTATGTCCAAACTGTTTTCAACCTTTTTTAGGCTCTGAGTTATCCTGTATTTTATAATCACAACGGAACAACTAATGAATGTAAATGCATAAAAGTAAATAACACACAATATTTTTATAGTGGTTCAGCTAAGTCGTAGCCTACATCCACTTTATAGTCCTTTATTCATATCATCAGATTTTCCCCAGGCAAGGCATGTCTTGTTACAGAATTCACAGTAAAAATAACAAAAAATATAGCATTTCTAATCCAAATATCGCATTAAGTGTTGGGCATTCCATGCTCGAGGAACTTCTTCGCCATCTACGGTCGTTAACTTGAAGGTTCCTTTTTCAAGTTTCCGTTGGATGACAAAGGGTCCTTCCCATTTTGGGCCGAGGTGAGGAAGGGATGGAAAAACTCTCTTGAGCACCAAATCTCCTGGTTCAAAAGTTCTGAGGCGAACTTTTTTGTCATAATAGCGTGCCATCTGACGCCGATGTCTTGCTGCACGCAAGTCTGCTTCGTCCCTTTTCTCTTCGACTTCATCAAGAGACTCAAGTAAAAGTGCCCGATTCGTCATCGGGTCATAATACGTCACCCTGTGGGAAGGAACTTCCAGTTCAACTGGAATTACTGCTTCTGAGCCAAAGGAGAGAGAGAAAGGGGTGTGACCGGTAGCCATTTTAAATGTTGTTCGATATGCCCACAAAGCTAGGGGCAATTCGTCAACCCATCTTGCCTTTGCACGCTCCAACCGTTTCTTGAGGATGGATTTTATAACTTTGTTTACTGCCTCTACTTGCCCATTCGATTGTGGATAGGCAACTGCAGTATATCGTTTGTCTATCTTATATTTCTGGCAAAAATTTCTGAATTCAGAGCTATCAAATTGGGTCCCGTTGTCAGTAACAATCGTCCTTGGGATCCCGAATCGGCATATAATATTTCTGACCACAAAACTTATCACCTTTCTTGTGGTGATCTTAGTCAAGGGCTCAGCTTCCACCCACTTTGTGAAATAATCCACGGCTACTATTGCATACTTAGCTCCTCCTTTAGCAATCGGTAAAACTCCAATGATATCAATTCCCCATGTGGCAAATGGCCAAGGACTCACCATCGATTTAAGCTGGGTTGACGGTGCCCTAGGGATTTTGGCGAATCTCTGGCACTTATCGCAGCGTCGTGAATAATCAGCCGCATCTTTGTTGATCGTAGGCCAGAAGTATCCGTACCGCAATATTTTCTTTGCTAAAGTTTGACCTCCTGTATGATCTCCACACTCACCTTCGTGCACTTCTCTTAGTACACGCTTGATGTCGTCGTGTGCGATACATCGTAACAGGGGCATAGAAAATCCTTGTCTATAGAGAGTATCGTCTTGTATAACATATCTGGTTGCTTTGCGAACTACAGCTCTTTTCTCACTCTTCTTCGATGGGAGTGTCCCATTCTTAAGGAAATTCTTAATTGGAGTCATCCATGACTCCTTCTCTGGTTCCGCTTCAAGAGCGAATTCAATTTCCATTGACTCAAAGCTTGGCGACTCCAATGTTTCAATTGGAATTACCTCAGTCCCTTCTGGATTGTCAGAACTAGCCAGTTTTGCCAGTCTATCCGCTTTCTGGTTTTCAATTCTGGGAATATGTGTTATGTTGTACCGCTCTAAGCTATTCAATAGCTCTTTCACTTTCTTGAGGTAGGCGATAAGTCGAGGTCCTCGAGCCGCGAATTCCTCTCGCACTTGACAAACAACAATCTTAGAGTCACAAAATATGTCCATCATTTTTACTCCGAGGTCTTTAGCAAGTTTCAGCCCGGCAATCAGGGCTTCATACTCAGAGTCATTGTTAGTTGCCAAAAATTCTAATCGTAGGGCGTAATATAACGACCGTCCCTCGGGAGTGACTAAGACAATTCCAGCTCCGGACCTTCGGTCATTTTTAGCTCCATCTGTATATAATTTCCACGGATTCATCTCTAGCTTATCCTCGGATTTGACCACTCGGTCATTGATTATTTCCTCCTCTGGAATGGTGAACTCCGCAATAAAGTCTGCTAGAGCTTGCCCCCTGATTGACTTTCGTGGTTGAAAATTCAAATCAAACTGGCTTAGTTCTATGTTCCATTTGATCAACCTTCCCGAAGCTTCGGGTCTCTGCAACACCTGTCTTAACGGCTGGTCGGTGTATATGGTTATTGGATGGGCTTGGAAGTAGTGACGAAGTTTTCGGGATGCGATCAGGAGGCTGTAAGCAAGCTTCTCAATCTTTGGGTAGTTGCGCTCTGCCGCTGCTAATTTCTTACTCACATAGTACACTGGCCTTTGTACTTTGTCTTCTTCTCGAACCAGGGCTGTGCTGACAGCGTGAGCCGAGACTGCTAGATAAACAAATAATTCTTCGTGATCTACGGGCTTTGATAAGATTGGCGGTTTCTCTAACAGCTCTAACAGATTTTGAAAGGCCTCAACACAATCGGGAGTCCACTGGAAGTTCTTCTTTCCCCTTTTTATCAAATCAAAAAATGGAACACACTTATCTGTGGCTTTGGAGATGAATCTACTCAACGCCGCTACTTTCCCTGCCAGACTTTGGACGTCTTTAATTCTCCTCGGTTCTTCGATGTTTCTAATCGCTGCTATCTGGCTAGGGTTGATTTCAATTCCTCGGGAACTCACAATGAAGCCAAGGAACTTCCCCGACGCCACTCCAAACGAACATTTTAAAGGGTTCAGTTTCATACGGTATTTTCGCAAGATACCAAACATTTCCGCTAAGTCTTGCGTATGACTGGAAGACTGCTTTGATTTGACAAGCATATCATCCACATAAACTTCCATAGTTTTTCCTATTTGATCATAAAACATTCTATTTACCAAGCGCTGATAAGTAGCTCCAGCGTTTTTTAAACCGAATGGCATTACAACATAACAATATAGCCCCAAATTCGTAATGAAACTTGTATGCTCTTGGTCTGGTACATGCATAGGAATTTGGTTGTATCCAGAGTATGCATCCATGAAAGAAAGAAGTTCATGACCTGCTGTCGAGTCTACAAGCTGGTCAATCCTGGGAAGTGGGAAACTATCTTTTGGGCAAGCTTTATTTAAATCGGAAAAGTCAATACAAGTCCGCCACTTTCCGTTTGGCTTTTTTACTAAAACGGGATTCGATATCCAGTCGGGATATGTCGAATCTCGAATAAATCCATTCTGCTTCAACTTCTCTACTTCCTCTTTGAGAGCAGCCGACCTCTCTGGGCCCAGCATGCGTCTCTTCTGTTTCACAGGCGGATGCTTCGGATTCACATTCAATTTGTGACTGATAATGGAAGGTGATATCCCACACATGTCAGCATGGGTCCAGGCGAACACATCTAAGTTTGCCTTCAAGAAGTCCGTCAGTTCTTCAGCACGACGTGGATCCAATTGGGAACCAATCTTCAAAACTTTCGTCGGATCAGCTTTATCAATGGGAATTTCCACTGTCGCTTCATTAGGAGTTGCATTCCTAGCCTCTGGTTCCTCGTCTTTTCTAGGATCCAGGTCTTCAGGTGTTCCTTTGGGCAACTCCTTTGGGGTCAGTTTCTCTAATTGCTATGCCGAGTCCCCCTTTGAGGGAGACGAGGCATCCTTACTCTCAGCATTAAATCCTTTCATCAACATTTTTAGTTCGGCCACATAGCAGGCCCGTCCGGAAACTTGATCCCCTCTCATTACTCCAGTTCCGGCTTCGGTTGGGAACTTAAGTAACAAGCACCAAGGGGCGATACAAACTCTAAATTCAGCGAGGGCTGGTCTCCCCAAAAATGCGTTATAAGGCGAATCTACGTCCAATACTACGAACTGAAGCATTCGCACTCTTCTACGTTCTCCTTGCCCCAGGGTCACGGGCAATTCTATGTATCCCATGGGAGCTGTCGACGCCCCGTTGAAGCCCCTAATCCATCCTTCACAAGGCTTCAGATCTTCGGGCTCAAGCTTCATCTGATCAAATGACTTCTTGAACAAGATATTAACGGAACTTCCGTTGTCTACTAATACCTTATGGACCAAGGCCGGCCCAATGGTGGTAGTGATAACCAATGGATCACTGGTGGGTGATTGTATCCCAGTACTGTCTCGGCTTCGAAATACCACGTCGTCAAACATGGTCTTCTGTTGTTTTATTGGAGTGACATCTTCCAAATCATCACCTTCATTCACATCTAGATGCTTGGCGGCATTCACATATTGGTCCATTGACCTAAAACTTCGGATTGCCGGGTGAGGTCCGCCTACAATGGAGTTGATGACAATTCCTTTACCTTTCTGCTGCGCTGTAGGCTTGGGAGCAGGTAGGATTTGTTTTGGAGCCTGCTCCCCTTGTCCCCTGTCCCTCGGGGCCACCTTGTACTCATCCAACTTTCCTTCACGCAGCAGCTTTTCAATTACGTCCCTCAAATGCCGACATTCATTGGTCGAATGCCCATGAGTTCCGTGAAACAAGCAAAATTTCCCTGTCGCCATTTCTTTCTCGGTCGAATCACGAGGTGGCGGTCTTTTGTACTGCAACACATTGTACGTATCCAGGTAAATATTTTCCAGGGTGTCATTCAATGGTGTATAGTTCTCGTAGTTCTGGAATCGGGGCCTTTTGTTAGGGTCACTTCCCCTATTTTTGTTTCTTCTGTTACCGTTCGAATTACGGTTGTTGTTGTTTCCCCCATTTCCAGTATTGCTGTTTCCACCCTTGTTTCCTACATTTACTTCAACCTTGCCAGAACTTTCCCCAGACTGCTTCACGGCAATATTACTCTGCACATTCTCCTTTGAAGCTGTCTCAGACTTTCTCTTTCGGTTTGCCCTGGCCTCCTCTCGTCTTAGATAAATATCGGCTTTTTCGTAGAATATCGCCCTTGTGGGGGGTGTTTTCCCAGAAAGGTAGTCTCCAAACTCGGATTCAGGATCGACTCCTTCCTTCAATGCCATCAGAATAGTGGGCTCGTGCGGGTCACTGACCTCAGTTACGGCTTGGTTAAAACGATCAAGATATGCCCTTAAAGACTCTCCGGGCGCCTGCTTGATTCTTGACAATTCAATAACACTTTTGGACTTTCGGGCATGGAGGCGGAACTGGTTCATGAAACGCTCGCTTAGTTCCTTGTAATTTGAAATCGAACGAGGAGGAAGTCGGGTAAACCAGAACAGTGCCACATCTTCTAAGTAGATTGGGAACGCTTTGCACTTCACTTCATCAGGGGCAGCAGCGGCATTCATGAGCCATGAGTACCGCATTAAATGCTGTCCCGGATCTGTCCTTCCGTTGTATTTGTCCATCTGTGGCAAGTTAAAGCGTCGGGGAAATTGGAAGTCGAGGATATCGTCGGTGAACGGAGTATGGCTTCGTTCAATGCCATAGTCTTCATTTGTATAATTCCGGCTCTCGGACATAATTCGGCGAACCATTGCCTGTACATCAACACTAGTTAGGGGCTGCTCAGGTTCCCTGGCCCTAGTATCCGAGTTCCTTCTGGGCTCTTGCTCAGGAGATGCCCTTCTTCTTCGAGCTGCCTCTGCTCGATTCCGTTCCCTGTGTTCCCGGTCGATCTCGGGAAGAGGGGACTGGAGTCTTTGCCCCCGAGTGGGGTCATCGTTTCCTAATGCTCGTGCAATATCCTCACGAGATCCCAAAGATCCAAATGTCAGCTGCTTCACGTTCTGAGGTCGTTCGAGTGGCCTTCGTTCACGGGGCCTCTCTTCCTCGGACGATGAAGATTGATCAACTGGTGTGTGACGAACCGGTGATGGAGTTCTCTGTCGACGGAGCTCATTGATCTCCCGACTCATGAGCCTCATATTTTCCTGCATCATGAGATTAGTGCGCTCATGAACTCTCATAGCTTCCCTTGTGCTCTCAAGCATGTCAAGCAAGCGCGAAAAATCTCCTTGAGTGATGGGCGCAGATGGATTGACCTGATCTCCAACCCTGGCAGCTGGAATTGGAGCATTCGTGGGGACTCGAGTAGAGGTTCCAGCTTCACCAAGCATCGGGTCGGGTCGGAGGTAAGAGGTCGGGTCGGATCGGAGCTGGGGTGCCTGGTCGGATCGGAGCGCAGCGGGCAGTTCAGGTCGGTTCAAATTGGGGGAATGCACTGCTTCAG
Source organism: Allium sativum (assembly GCA_030737875.1). Taxonomy (NCBI): domain Eukaryota; kingdom Viridiplantae; phylum Streptophyta; class Magnoliopsida; order Asparagales; family Amaryllidaceae; genus Allium; species Allium sativum. Next base: position 163,186,081 of record CM060916.1, on the reverse strand, counting down.
AGTCTCCTACCCGGATCGGATCGGAGCTCTCCCCCTGCTGGCGGCTCGGATTTCCTGCATTGATTCTTCCTGCTGCTGAACTCTGCCCCCGAGACCTTGTTACAACAGCGCGTTGCTGATCTTCGCCAGCTCCATTTCCTTGAACAGACTGAACTTCCTTGCCTTTTCCTTTGGCCATGAGTCTTTGACAATTACTTCAACGAATGTAAGAAAACGGAGAAACTTAAGGATTCACTTCTTTGAACTCAACGGTCCAAAAAGTAGAAAGAGATCCCGGAAAATAAAGAATTTAGATGAGGATTCTCAGTGAAAGCACCAAAATGTTAGACCCAAAAGTGGTTCTAACACCCAAATTGACTTGAAACAAGATAAAATGAGATAAAAATAAAAATGAACACGCAGGATTTATAGTGGTTCGGCGAACAAATGCCTACGTCCACTTATTTTTCACTATATTCAATAATTCAGTTGCAAATACAAAGTAATATTCACTCACAACTCACTTTTGTTCACTCAATTGACTAAAACAAGAAATGAAAGATGGTTTGGATTCTCCGGGAGTAATGGAGTTCGGATGATGGAGGTGATTGAATTCTCTAAGTGCTCAAAAAAGATCCTTCTCTTTGTCTCTAGATGGGGTATTTATAGGTGTGAATTTGCTTGAGACTTGATCCGGGTCGGGCCACGTGTCATCCATCGCACTCTCTTCGGGTTCAGATGAACTATCAGGTTGACAACGCATCAAAAGGGAGGACGTTAGGGGTATGAATTAGTCATAGCCGGTCCGGTTCTCCAGGCGATTTTACAGGAGATTAACATGGATCATGGGTGCGGGTCGGAGACGTGCAGGTAAGGGGTTCGGATCGGGATACCCGATCCGAACCGGACTGGTTTGGGCGCCTCTCCTTCTCTAACCTATTCCGCTCCGCTCCAGTGTTGTGGCAAGCAGATGGCTTTCCGATCCATTCGAGATCTAGTTGCCTTCCGATCCGATTGGATATGCCTTACCAATCTATCCAGTAAGAGATCACCGATCCGAACAGAGAACTCTATCCGATCCGAACCAATATGCTGCTCTAACCCGATCCGAACAGAGGACCCTATCCGATCCGAACAACCGCAGCTATCAACCTGAATTATAGTGTTTTCCTCCAATCCGAATCGAAGTCTTATAATTAAAAATACCATTCAATGTTTGGTTTCTTGACTTTGTGTTGCCTAGTTCACAAAGTAGGCTAACATTGTCATAGTTGGAATCCATTCCCCAAATAAGAGCCCGTGGTTTTGATTGTATATTATACATGTAGAACGTAAGATACAAGCGTTTCTGCTAGATTTCTATTTACTTGATCTAGACATTATTATAATATCAGACAAGTATCGTTTTAGAAATATTTTGGGTTATCATAAGGTAAAAGTCATGCATGTTTATGTGTGGATCGGTCTTATGATTATCCTTTATTTCAAAAGAAATTTTGAAAGTTAACAAATGATTTGAGTTTACTCACACCAGTCACATGACCGACCCAGAGTTTATTTTGTTTTGTTTTCCCTAAACTCTTGGGTGCCCAATTTTGTACGGGCAGTCAAGTAGTCGGGATTTACAGACACTTGAAGAGCTGGAGCAGGAGGCTTCAATATTATATAGCTATTGTTATTTCCGCTGTGTTGTAAGTGTTATACTCTAATAATGGTATTGTATACAGATACTGTTTTATTTCAAAGTTATGTTATGAAATATATTTATTCGTTCCGCTATGAGATTCGTGTTTACTTTGATGTTGTATGTTCTTCTTCTTCTATTCTAAGTTTCTATCTTATCTATTCTCACCCTCTGTTTTCTTTCTATTAGTTTTCTGGTTTCTAGTGCAATGTGGGTTGGACTTTTGTTATTTGGTCAGCTCAAATTGTACCGGAATTTTGGGACACTACAATCTATGTTTTTCAAAGTTTATTTTATTACCCTTATCGCAAAGTTGACTTATACTTAGCAAGTTGTGTTTTAGATTCCTAACTAATAAAATATCAGAAATAGTAGGAGTTCCAAAATTACCAACATTGTCGATTCCAATAATGTATCCTTTAGAGTTATCTCCGAAGTTCACTATTCCACCATCTTCATATACTAGATTTATTAGTATTTCAGGATTTCCGATCATATGTCTCGAACAACACAATCCAGTATCCATTTTTCCTTTTGATTTCCACCAATTGCTTGCCAGAATTTGAATTCTCAACTCCCATGTAACACACCAGTTCGGAATTTAAACTTTAAACAACCTCCTTTTCAAAGTTTGAATTTTCAATAGCCACTATTTCGAAAGTTGAATTTCCAGCAGCCACTTCACCTATCTTTTTTTCAACTTTTGAATTTTTTTAAGTCATATAACAAATCTTTTCCTGTATTGGACAACATTTCAGTAGATCACTTGAATTTTCAACATGATTATATGACGACTCTTTCTACATTGGGGCAATGCATGAATTGATACTAGCATTAACAACAATTTCAAAATTTTCCATTTAAAAATTTTCAAAAATCAGATTAGGATCTTGTTGAAAGACCTTTCTCTGATACCAATTGTTAGGGATTGCGGAATGGATCGCTAAGGCAAAACTAACATTAAAGGGGGGATGAATAGTGCTTTTGAGAAATCTAAAAAAATCTAAAATATATATGATCTACTATATGAATTACACACCACAGAGATAATCACCAACCCTGATTCAAACACAAACACAAAAATAAACAGAAATAAAATACAGAAAAGGAAAGAACACACCTGTAATGTCCCAGTTTTGACTGTTTTGTAATACAATTTATTTCGGTATTTATTAGCAAATAATTAAATTATTTGTCACTTGCTTCATCTCTAAGCATAGTACATAACATGAGATTGACAAGAATAGGTTATAATATAAAACCATGAAAGTTCGTAGAGGCTAAGTGTAAAATCTATTATATAAGATGTACACAAATGCATAAAAACCATGGGTACTACATCACTTCCTAAGGACCAGCTAAATACATGTAGACAACCACAGCCTATCTTGCCTATAACCCACACAAATACAACTATCTCAATAACATGTATACGACAAGAATTGAGTTTTCATTTCTTCTTTTACCGGAAGCCTACACATATAGTATACACTAGTCTAAACTCCTGCACAGCCATAGCAGTAAGGAACATGTCAAGGCCCCATCAATAGTTCCATTCAATCAATCAGGAAACACATCCTACTGAAGCCTAAGATTAGCATCTATTTCTTAATACTTAAGCAATGACATATTGTATTCATTTCAGAGCATTCCCACATGGCTGTTTGCATTAAAAGATGTACCCAAAGATTTACATATCTGTAGTATTTTAGCCTGCCAGTAGAAATTCTATGAGTAATCATACATCTCTTTCTTTTCAATCAAGTGAAGTGAAGTAGTAGCTAGAACTTGCCTAAAGTAATAGCTATGTGAAGTAGTAGCTGTGTGAAGACATCCCATCTAGTGTAAATGCTCTGCAAAAGCTTAAATAAAGCAATATATTATTATTAAAATTTTACTATAAAACACATATACTTCATGTTCTCCTCAGAAAAATCCATTCGAACCAGTTAAATAAAAAAAATGCTGCAAGTCTTAAGTTAGTTCAAGAGGTAGCAGAGAACATGATAGTACTAAACCTGGAAAGAAGAACTGGAAATGCTCAAAACCAGTGAACCAACTGTGAGTGAACTTACCCTTTTAATCCCATGTAACCTATGCGAGATTTTATGATGTTTGTATGTATGCTTTAGAATGTACTATTCATTTGTAAACTCAAATAAATCATGTTTAGCAAACCCAAAAAAAAAAAAAAAAAAAAAAAAAAAAAAAAAAAAAAAAAAATAAAAAACTGGAAACATAGACAGTAAATAACATAGCAAGTAAAACCCCTGTCCCTTGTTATTGGTCATATATGTATATATAATGAGTTGATATGGCCTTCATGCTTGATTAAAAACCAAAAGAAAATTGTGAACAACCATTAAGCATGAAAACTTGGGTCAAGGTTAGATCATACGTTTACTTCCATATAATCCAGGTTTAATACAGCCTTCCCATGTCTTCAATTGAAACATATGCATAGTCTAGAAGTTAGCAGTCCATGTGAAGCCATTTTTGAGTTTACTTGGCCTTGAGATTAAGACTGTCATATTCTCTAGGAGGACCTAGCCATTTGCATTTGCAAAGCCATTTTTGAGTTTACTTGGCCTTGAGATTAAGACTATCATATTTTCTTGGAGGACCTAGCCATTTGCATTTGCATGTTTCTGTTTTTCTTGTTGTTGTCTATTTTGGTGTAATGCTTGTCTGTTTAAAACAATTTTCATTTTGTAATCAATAAATGGTTAAGTTCATCATATCAAAGTGTTTCCATTTACTAGATAGCGTACGTATGACTACTGATGGCACGCCATGTGCATATCCTTTCCCATTTGAGGTTTTCAAAGTTTTTCCTTGAATCAATTAAAATATGATTCAGGAGATACTCGCAAAATAAAGGAAAAATTGCTTTCACACTTGATGTTTAGACATTTTTACGGACACAACATACTTAGCTCTGATTTCTTTTTCTATAGTACTAAATTGTGTGTTATGTAAGCAAACATTGTGACGGTGTATGAAATTGTATTTAGTCCACACTGTGTTTAACTACATATTCAATTCAGTGTTTAACTGTAAAAATATATATAGAAAAGGCTGGAAAGAGAGGGGAGATGGATGATGGAGTTGCAACAGGTGGGTACATGACAATGGAGCAGGTTGTGATGGAGCTGTAGTGAGTGATCGACGACATATGGAAGTAATCGAGGCAGTGCAGTGAATGTTAGGGTGTTTGTGCATGTGCACTGTGAACGTTGTGCACAAGGGTAAGCAACAATATATAAATAAAAGAAAGAAGGAGCTAAAAATATATATAGAAAGAGAGTGCATGTGAACCACTGATTATTTGATGCAAATACAGACTTTTAAACTTGGATTTTTAGCAGTAAATAGGAAAGAAATGGGGAGAAGGAAGTATAGATAAAAACAGTAAATTTCGATGCTCTGTAGTTAGTCAATGCATTAACCATAAATCTTTAGAAGTTAATTAAAAAATTTAATTATATAATAGTAACAGCAATAAATGGGTTTTTCATCAGTTTAAAATGGCTAGAGTTTGGTATAAGTGAGAAATAGCGGTTGCATGGCTATTACTACCTGGTCTTCTTTTATGTACTGGTTTCCAGTCATCTAAATTATGATAAGAAGGACAAAACAGAAGAGAAGAACTGAGAATGGAGTGGCATGCGAGTTTTGTTATATGTGACGGTTTATCTATTTGAGGAAGAAGGCGAGAATGGACTAGCAGCATGAATGAAGAAGGAAGGAAAGAAGTGAAAATAGGAAGGAGAAATGGGGAGTAACAGCCGAAAATATAAATAAGGAGTTGGCTGTCCGGTTGACGAGGAAGGATACTGATTTGTAGTCCATTCAGCAAGGCATTGATGAAGAAGATGGGCGAAGTAGAGTGACACCATGTGATGGGTGTGTGCATATGCACGGAGAAGGGTGTTCACATCTGTGCATGTGTACCCAAAAACATCGCCACATTAAATCAATAATAATCAAAAGAAAAAGACAAAAAATGGAAATGGCACATTTTTCTTAAATGTAATTAGCAATGTGTTTGGAGTAAGGACTGGAACTTCAAACACTCTAGTATTTGAGTTGTTCACCGAAGCCTTTGAATTCTGGAATTTATCAAACTAACATATGTTCTAGTGGGTATAGTAATGCGCCGTTTTTGGCACTGAGCTCACAAAATGTATATTATAATATTTATATATATAAAGGAAAGGAGGGTACAAATTATATATATATATATATATATATATATGTGTGTGTTCTAGAAGTATTGCGGATAGTGGGAGGGTTGGGTATGACGCAGGTAAGAATGAAATAGAGGAAAGGGAGGAAAGCATCACTAAACGTCACGAAGGAAAAAAAAAAGCAAAGAGGAATGCATGGACCTATACGGTTTGGGCTCGGCCCACTTATGAAAAAAAAGAAACTAGAAACATTAAAAAGGACGTTAGATAAGAAAAAATAAACAGTAGGATAACAAAGGAAGTAGGAGAGTAACAAGGAAACAAAAGAAGAGAAGTGTTGAAGCTGCAAGTAATAAAGGGAAGCAAGAAAAAGAAAAATGTGAACAAAAGAAATAGAACAAATCAGGAGAAGAAGAATGGGGTAGAGGAGATAATCACGTTATGCATGGTGTTTTGGTTTACATGTGCACTGATCGGATTTGGAAGGTTGCATGGAAATGAAATTGGACTAGAAAGAGTAAGGAATAGCAGAAGAGAATGGAAGGTAGAAAAGAATAGAAGGGGGAAAGGTTTGGTGCAGGCGGATTCATTTTGTTGCATGGGTCTTCGGTAAGGCTTTGGGCTTGGCCCATGTTTTCAAGTTAATAAAAAAAAGTTTAAGTAAATGAGTTTTAAATATTAATTTAAGTTAACACAAATATTTGAAATCTAAATATATTTGGAATGTATGGGCTTATATAATTGGGCTGGGCCCATTTCAAATAATAAAATAAAAATGTTTAAGTGAAATTCAAAATAAAAATAGAACTACATTTATATATTTAAATTATATATCTACATATATTAATACGGTTAGATCAAGAATATGTATTCGAGTAAATTTGGCTCGTGTGTGGATGGTACCGTCGAACAATAATGGGTATATATAACTCGATATAGTTATTAAGTTTTAAATAAATTAATACTAAATATCATTTAAATTTATTCGAGCATAAATGTAATCGTAAACTTTATTAACCCGTAAACAGTGATCCGTAAATGCAGTAAATGCTGAATTAAATACTCAACTAATTGATTGATTAATTAAATCGTTATAATGATGCGAATTGTAATTATATATTTGACATCTGTTAGTGGGATTAAACACCGTTCCACTATCTATTTTAATTGACTGGATTGTTTCAATCACTCTGTTAGCAGAAAATAAAATATACAAAAAAACACCGTTCTGCTCTTTATTAGTTAATATATTTTATCAGTAATTTTATATATGTTAAGATATTGTGTTATCAGTAGAAATTATTATATTTGTATTTACATGATTGTTGGGTGTATTGTCTCTCCCATTAGGGTGTATTGTCTCCATCTAAAGAATATTCATTTTGTTACGTCTTTCCATTTCTATATCTCCCGGGAAACGGTAGCTGCGCAGCCGTAAGGTGACAATATATTCGATACACTCAAGAGAAATGAGTGGTCGGTCATGTGTGGGTCTGGTTGCAAGACGTTCTTGTTGAATCCAGTGTATTCCTCTCTAGAGATACACTATCGGAAGGTAGTTCCATACCTTTTCATAGCTGGAAATCCAATCTCCAATAAGCACTTGCGGTTTTTATTGTATACTACATATGTGGAGCGTGAGATGCAAGCGTTCTGCTAGACTGATATTTATTTGTATTTAGACATTATAATAATATCAGAAGAACATCATTTTCAAAATATTTTGGGTTATCGTAAGGTAAAAACCATCCATGTTTATGTGTTGGTCGGTCTTACGATTATCTTTTCTTTCAAAACATTTTTTAAGTTAAACAAGTGTTTTTTGGATTCTCATAAGGGAAAAACCTGTTCCGTTTTTATGGCATGGTCTTATGAGGCATTCATTATTTAAATAAAGCTATTCTAAAATTGTTTACTTATACCAGTCCCATGACTGACGCATAGTTTATTTTTCTATGTTTTCCTTAAACTCTTGGGTGCTGAAATTTGTACGAGCAGTCAAGCAGTTCAGGATTTTATAGGTTTGGAGGAGCTTGGAGAAGGAGGCTTCAACGTTAGATATTTAGAGTTTAATTCCGCTGTATTGCATATGAGATGTACTCTGATGATGTATGTAAGATCAAATCCACTTTGTATTTCAAAAGTGATTTTTTATTGTATTTTGTTTCGCTGCGATTGTAAGGTTCTGTGGTGTTATTCAGTTGATCTTCTATCTATCTTCTTCTATTCTAAATTTTCGTTCTTTCTATTTCTCATCCTCTAACTTCTTTCTATTAATGATTCGTATTTTCATGCAATTTGGGTTGGACGTGAGTTATATTCAGTCAATTCAAATGGTATGGATTTGGTGGTCGTTACAACACCGGATTTTATACTGGTTCGGATTACTCGTCCAATTTAACAAAATACTGGATTAAGTAGAGTTTTATTACTATATCAATATCCAAGTACACCCCTTGATTTCATGGCTACAAGGTTAACACTGCTCCTGTTCATTGATTTCATGGAAACAAGGAAAACACCGATTTCGTTCCTTGATTTCACGGCTACAAGGAAAACATCGATTCCCAAACAACTTCAATAGCCCTATAACTTTTCAGTAGCACTTTGATTCAGAGATTAATAAGTAGACAGTAAGAAGATAATAAGTTTTATATAAACAGAATTAAATTCGGCAGAGTATAAGTATAGAAATCATAAAAATAAGAAATTATTAGCGGTGTAGAGAAAGGGGATGAAGATGGAGAAGAAGAATGCTGAAAAAGTTCGAAATCAACCCCTATTTATAAGATTTGAAAGGTTGCAACGCTTTTGTAACATTACAAATGGTGAAAAGACACTTCCTTTGAAAATAAAAAATGTGACAGTTTTATGTCAACATGTATAAAAATGTATGTCGACATATACTTGTTTAAAATTGAATTTTTGAGGCTTTTTCAAGTGTTTTGAAATACATAATTCTGTAAATTCTTGAATTAAAACATAGTGTTATAATAATATTATAAAGTATAAAATCATATGAAAACATTAATATAATTTATATACATATATTTATAAAATTATAAAGTTTAAAACTATATAAATATAAAGATAAAAGTGTATAACTATGTAAATGTATATAAGCTTATAAACTATAAAATTTGAATTTAAAATCTAAAGAAAATATGGAGAAACTTAAAAATTGAAAATAGAAGTTGAGAAAATAATTAGAAATTTGAAAATAAAAAATTGGAAAACATAATTTAAATTTGAATCTGAAGTTCTATTCAGAGTCTTACATAATCTAGACTCTATTACTATATTAATCTTGAGATCTTGAACTCTTGAATACTCATGTGTCATGAATCTACTTTGAATTCTAAATCTCTAAAATCTCTTAAACAGTACCGTCTTCAGTATTAATTCCAGTATATAAGTCCTGCATATGTATGTATGTATGTATATTCTAGAAAAAGATGTTAGTATATATATATATTTTATAATCAATTAATATTGAAATATGTTATGGTCATCAAAACTCCAATCTTCGACACATGTTAGAGTGAGATTAAAATGTGGAGGAGCCTCCTAATGTAGAGGCATTTTTTTTTGATTTATTACATGCTACGAATCTGCCTTTGTGGGATGGTTATGAAACCCATATAGAGTTATCTGCAACTGCTAGATATGTTGCAATCAAAGCAAAATATAATAGATCCAAAAATGAATTTGATGAGTATCTTAAAATCAATAAGGAAATGTTGCCTCCTGATAATGTCTTGGATGACAGCTATTACAAGATGAAGAAGTTGATGACTACATTTGGTTTGCCATATAAAAAAATAGATGCATGTCGAAATGGTTTTATGTTGTTCTGAAATGATGACAAGAAGCTTAAAACTTACAAATATTGTTCTACTAAATGATACAAAGCGAAGAGAAATAAAACAAAAGACGTCTCATACTCAAGGTTGCATTACATGCTGCTTTTTCCTAGGTTACAAAGGATGTATGCATCTATGAAAACTGCATCGCACATGTGATGACATGCTATTCAGAATTATAGTGATGGATTGCTTTGTCATTCATCAAACAGAGAAGCATGGAAGCATTTTGATAGAACATATCCTGACTTTGAGAAAGAGGCACGAAATGTTAGATTAGGTATGTGCACAGATGGATTTGCGCCATTTGACCAATTTGTAAGCAGTATTCTTCTTGGCCCGTTATCTTGACGCCTTGTAATTTGCTACCATGAATGTGCATGAAAAATCCTTATATGTTTTTAATTCTTATAATTCCTAGGCCTAGAGATCCTAAACAAGGAATAGATGTATATTTGCAACCGCTAATTGATGAGTTGAATCTCCTTTGGGGTGATGGAGTTCTTACGTATGACGTGTCAATGATTTTTTTTATTATGCGTGCATCTTTGTTATGGACCATAAGTGACTTCCCCGCTTATGCTATGCTTCTGATTGAACTAGTAGATTAGTATGTCTGTATTACAATGAGTGGACATTGTCATTTCGTTTAGCTAATGGAGGCAAAATGACTTGGTTCGATTGTCATCGTTGTTTTTTAGATTTTGATCATCCATGTAGACAAAACAAGAAAGATTCTCAACGAAATAGAGTAGTTACCGATGCAGCATCACCAATGTTGTCGAGTGAAGAAATTTATGAACTCGTACAATATTTTCCAAAAATATATAATAATCCAAATGGGTTAAATTTCACAACTGACGTCAAAGATTTGAGTCATAATTGGTGTAAACAAAGCATATTATGGGAATTGCCATATTGGAATAATCTACTACTTCGTCATAATATTGATGTTATGCATAATGAAAAAATAAATGTTTTTGAGAATGCGTTCAATACACTTATCAATGTCACAGGTAAAACTAAGGACAATTTGAGATCAAGACGTGATATATGACTTTACTGCAAACGTCCCGAACTTGATCATGATAAAGATGATAGTGACTTTAAACCTAAAGCATGCTACAAGCTAAGTCGGGAAAGTTTTAAAATTCTATTGAAGTAGGTGGAGAATCTGGGATTACCAGATGGTATTGCTTCAAATTTACGTGGATATGTTGATTTGAATAGCTTGAGAATGAACGGAATGAAAACCCATGATTGCCTTTTATTTTTGGAGAATCTTTTTCCAATTGCTTTCAAAGAGTTGCTTCCGCATAATGTTTGGTGTGTTACAATGGAGCTTAGTCTATTTTACAAGGAGTTATGCACAACAACACTAAAACTGGACCGAATTGTGAAGCTGGAGAAGATCATACCAGAACTAATTTGCAAATTGGAGATGATATTTCCCTCCGGTTTTTTAATGTAATGGAGCATCTTCCAATACATCTTCCTTTTAAAGCTAAAATGCAAGGACCTATTTAATATGGATGGAAGTATCCGTTTGAAAGGCTATTTTATAAAACTCATATCATATTAGTACATATTATATATTTTCAAGTTTGTTTACACATGTTACTTTAGGTTTATAAGACATTTGAAGAAAAAAGTGACTAGTAAGGCATGCATGGTAGGATCAATTTGTAGTGCCTACATCATGGAAGAGGCGGCAACATTCTTTTCTTATTACTTTGAGGATCATGCAAAGAAAATGATTACAACTATCTCTTGCAATGATCATAGAACAGAGGAATTTTTCACTGATCGTTCATTATCCATGTTCAAAAAAGGACGTCCCTATGGTGGTTGGAAAAAACATTAATTGATAGATGAAGAATACAAACACTACTCGAAATTACATTCTTTTTTACTACAAAGAAGTAGAACCTTATATAGGGTGAATTTTGGTAGCATTCAATGATTTTACTTTCAAAATCTACGTATCTTACACACTTTAGTGCTCTTGTAGAGTGTTTGAGGAGATGAATCCTCCTATTCCATGTGCATCAAATTTTAGTGATCGGTTTCTTAATTATGTAAGATTAATATAACAAAATCCAGCTACTTTTTATTTGAGAAATTATCAAATATACTTATGTATATAATAATTTATGTTTGTTATAATAAGTATGTGATCCTGTTAATATAGTCATGGATAAACGATTAAAGCTTATTGCATTTGGACCTCAAAAGGAAGTGAGGAAACACAAAGTATTGTTCGTTAACGGGTATAAATTTCAAACAGAGGAGTCTGGATATGGAAAATCAACTTATAATTGTGGTGTATGTGTTAAACGTAGTAATGACCTAGAAATGCATATGCAAGACTATTATGGCATTTTAAAGGAAATTTACGAGATGACTTACTCTATCGACCCAGAGCATAAAATTTTCCTATCCAAATGTCATTGGTTTGATAATACACCTAAAACTGGAATTAATGTGCATCCTCTGTACAATCTCATTGAAATAAGTCCAATTATAAGACCTATGATCAATTTACTCTAGTAATTCATGTCTATTATATAGCATATCCATCTGAAAGGAGAAACGAAAATGATTAGTGGGATGTGCTTAAAATAAAACTAGGTATACGTTTGATGAAAACATCTTGAATGATCAGGCTTATCAAGAAGGCATTGATCATATCATTGACTTCACCATGGACAAAGAACGTGACTTTGGACCTCTTAATGACAGCATTTAGGTCGTAGAAGTTTTTGATACGGATGAAGAAGTTAATAATATAATTGTAGACCTTGAGAGTGAAAATGAAAGCTTAGAAGGTAGAGAATTAGATGTTGATGGAGAATGATAGTTGATAAGTCTGTTAACATTTGTGATTGGGAAATTTGACATTTTGATTGTTTTCATTTCTCTGTTTCTATCTCTAGCTAACCGTTGTTTTTATTTCCTTGCTTGTATTTCTATTTATGCTTACGGAATTTGCAGAAAATGAATGCTATTACAGAATATTTCTGTTTTTCTATTTCTGTTTTTTCTGTTTATTATCGAAAGTGTGTGTAGTTTAATTTGGTACTTACTGTTTCCCTTTGTTTTTCAATCCAACCCATTACTATAACACAACATGTAAGTATCATTTAGTTTGGTATTTAGTGTGTATTTACTGTTTGGTATTTACTATTTGACATGAAAGTGTGTAGTTTAATTTGGTATTTACTGTTTCCCTTTGTTTTTCTATACAACAAACATTTAGTTGGTTGGCAATGTGTTTAGTGGTTGCTTACATTGTTAGCATAATTTTATGCTGCATTAACATATTGATGACCAATAGCAATATGGGTACATATCCAGGTAAATGAATAAATAAACGTAATTATCAACATTACATTTTTCTAACTAAATCATTTAAATTTTTTTCTTTCAATTACTTTGTGGAGGTGTTACTTATATACAACAGTAGAGAACACACTTGCATTAGTCTAGAATATAATGCCTGTTTAGAATATAATGTCTGTTTAGAATATAATGCCTATTTATATTATGACTATTTAGAATATAATGCCTGTTTATGTACAAAATATTATGACTATTTAGAATATTATGTACATAATATTATTGACAGATATGCTTATGTGCTTATTTCTAAATATTTTATTTTATAATATAATTGTTTCTAAATATTTCGTGCATGATTGATAGATATGGTTGGCGCTACACGTGGACATTTGTATGCTTCCCATGAACATGAGCAAGGAAAAGTGAGAGGACGGGAACGAGGACGGGACGAGGACGAGGATGAGGACGGGTACATCCTCCACTTATTCAATTTACTTTACTACCTAGTCATACAATTAAACCATATCCTCAAACTAAATTCAAAAATGATCAGTCGACATCACTGCATCATCGCTGCACTACACAACTTTCGTCATAATAGACTTCTTCCCAACCTCCCTCCCCTCTGCATAGTCAACGATCTACTCTGCAGTCAGTCTTCATCACATCCATCTCTGTAGTCTAATCCTTTGCATGGTGCTCCTCCACAGACAGATTAGCAATCCACTTCTCCGCAACATAATCCCTTGCATGATGCTTCTCCACAGTTTAATCGGCAATCGACAACTCTGCAGTCTTCATCACAGCCTTCTTCACAACATATTCCTATGCACGGTGCTCTACAGCTTAATCGACAATCTACTACTCCGCAGTCTTCATCACAGCTTTCTCCATAGCTTAATAAGCAATTTACTTCTCCCCAGCCTTCTCCTCAACATGGTGCTTCTCCGCAACCTAGTCCTCTACCACTAACTCTCAATTCTGTTGATCAGAATATCTGTCCAGGTTCGTCCAACTCTCAACCCAGTCCTCAACCACGAAACAAGAATGATCATAGATGTCCTAATTCGTCGACTACACATGATGGTTCAACAATTCCCACAACAAAGTCGATTAATATAGTAGGTCGTATCAAACTTCGACTTTTTGAAACAAAAGATAAGTAAGTGTTTTGCAGTGATATGTATTTTATATTTGTTTAACTTGTATTATGATACCATGGAATATATTCTATACAATAATCTTTCAATGCATCCTTCCAGTGAACTTCCGGGGAGGATGACTAAGTCTTTTCATAAGCATTTGGCTGATTTTTGGCCCACTTTTGGAAAGATACCATTAAACTACAAGGATCTTCTTTTTGAAGATTTTTTGGTAAGTTTTGACATCTCTTCGATACAACCAGTTTATTTTATATCGCTTTTATCTTGTTCAGACCACATAAAATAATTTATACTGTTAATACAATCTATATATATAATAAAAGAATCTCTTATATTTTTGCGGTAGTGGTTATGATGCTGGGTCCATCTGAAGTTGCATTTTCTTTTCTTCTCTTACCTTCACTTAAACCCTTAGATGTTTTATGGATATTTATGCAATTAAAATCCCTATTTAAGCTTTTATGTTCTGGGTGAAGGTCCATAACTATAATGGATTGTTCATGTAGGTAGTAATCAATCTTAGATTAAATTTGTGAAATACTGGTATTTGTTAAGACAAAATATCATTGCTAATGTATTAGTTTTTGGTTTTTACACAATTTGTTTTGTTATCACTAGTAGTTTACGAATGCTCTAGCTACGTGCACCAATTATTATCTTTAGCATGTACTGATATATAAATAGGCAACTGTGTTCGAGTAACAAAGAAAGTTTAAAATAATGATAACTGAAATTGACCTGATAACCATGTTTGATGGACCCCCAGATAACTATTTGTAAATTTTTGTTAGCGCGTTCTATTTTATCAAGTAACAGGTGATCATATGATACTATGCTATATATACTGTAAGCTACAAGTGAGAAGATAACGAAAATGTGAAAAGTGAAAAGCGTTTCGAGACATCTTTCGTTTAAGAAATTTTAACACTGAGTGATACATAAATGTGAACACAAATAATGCTTACATTTTAATTTTACTATTTAACTTCGACATTATAATTCATGAGCAATTTCAGTTCACTTTAAGATAATGGCTTTTAAAATTAAAAGCGTTATTTTTCATTTATAAGCGCTTACAAAACGGAACTACAATGTCCAGCCTTCCAAATTTTGTTACAAACTAATACAGACAATATTTTCTCAGGTGTTTACAAAAGATAGAAATGGTATTGATATAGTTAGCTGATTTTGATAATTTGGGTTGAATTGATACATTTAATTTTAAAATAAAGAAAGATGTTCATAAGACCACTTAAACAACTTTCCTCTTATAACGATGAATCAAAATTTTGAAAACCATATAAATATGCCTACGAATCATGTAATAGTTTAATTTTAAACTGTGATAAGCTTCAAATATGGAAAATTCCATCAAAATTGTAAGGCTTACTAGTTCTTACTTAAAATAAAAAATAGGTAAAGCAGTTAATGTTAGAGATAAGATAAGACCCGAGGGATATCAGTATTTTGAGGCTCTTAAATGCGGGCCTGTACAGATATGGAAAAGCTCCCGGCCAAGGTCCGTGTTCTTGTATCGCCCTGCCACGGAACTCGGTGCACATTAGAGGACGTGCAGTTACGACATCGAGCTACAATTGACGATACATATGTGGGACAGTCTAGATACATGCATGTCGACTCTGGGTGGTGTATCGTAGACTTGAGGGCATTACTCCGGTATGAAATCAGATTCGATCGACGGTGGCATTCCATACACTTACATAGCATAGTAATGAAAGATATATGCGGAACATGGCCTTGTTATGAAGAGATCCGTACGTCACTCCATCATAGGATGAGGGACTGCGTTCATTTCTGTGGCATTATGGTGGAGACCATGCGAGTGGGGTACCATGGGGTGTACCTCAAAATTGAGGGATAGCTACATATATACTATATTTGGTTAATCCACTGGGGAGTAAATGAGTACGACGTGTGTGTAAGCCTTGGGTGCTGTTATCCCAAGTAACTTAATAAATAAGAAAAATATGTTTGAACGGTATATGTAGGATTATCCAAAGTTTATAGTTTAAATTCAGTCACCAAAATTTGTGTTCTGACCCCCTCCTCATAACATACTTGTAGGTTAGATTTGTGGCAGAGACATGATAGCCTTGGATACTGGTTAGGAAGTATTATTAATACGGTAAGGCTATATTTTGATTATACTATATTTTATCCATTCCGTTGTAAGATATTTTATGTGCCATGACATATTTTATGTCTCTGTCTTTTCTGCAGGATACCAAAGCACAACAACTTGAGTTTCGATAGACTGGATTTTTGAAAAGAAAAAAAAAATCGGTCTGTTAGAATTCGGGTTGTTACATCAGGTATCATGGCTTAGGTTTAGAATTCTTGTATAAATAGTGAGTGGACGTATTTGTATTTCAAAAAATATAAATGTAACAACCCAGATTTTCAAAACCAATTTAAATTTTTATTTTGGCTATTTTAATGGATTTTCAGAATTTAAAATGATTTATTTTAAATAATAACGACTAAAAATTTATTTAAATCAAAGTTAGAATGAATAAATTTATTTTGATTATATAACGAGCCAGAAATGGTGCGGTAGTTTGAAAAATCGATTTTAAATTTCAATTGAATGTACAGAATTCAAAATAAATCGGATTTCAGTGAAACAAGAAATATTTGAATATGTTTAATTATATCTTTCTAATGAATGTGAAAAACTGAGATTTCATAATGTAAATTGAATGTTATGTCCAGTTTAAAATTGAAAATAGTCGCTATGGAATTTATATATATTTTAATATGTAAATAGCCCATAAAGATAGCCATTTTGCAAATGACCTTTGTTTTCAACAAAACCACTTTTGTTGGATCCAGAAGGTCAAATTATTGTTAAATTTCAAATTAGATAATTTTTGAATTTAATATGTGAGCGTGGTAAATTTAAACGTGTTTGGTCAATTCAGTATAAATTTAATCGACTAGAAAATGGCCATTTTTCAAACGGTCTCCAATTTCGATAAAATTAGTTTTATTAAGACCGTATCGTCAAAACATAGCTAGATTTATTTTTGTAAAATTTTTGTAGTCAGTATGTGGCCCCAGTAAATTAAAATGTACATTTAAATTAAATATATATTGATTCATATTTTAATTTAATGAAAAACTAATCGAAACAGTCGAATTGGATTACGAAACATATCCCATTATGTCCGAAATGGGGGTATTTGGCTAGGGGCAATAGTCATTGGGTTTGATTTTGAGTTCGAATGTGAAAACCCTAATTTTCCAATTAAATATTAATAAGGGTGCGTTTTTTATAGGTCCCTATTAACATTTTAAATTAGGCTCAGGTCCGGTCATAAACTTATTGTAAATTTAGTTCCATTTTTCGAAAGTACACTAAAAAAATAAAAAAAAATCACGTAAATTCCTAATTAATTAAAACAATTAATTGTGAAAAATTCAGGTGAAAAAACATCAAAAACAATGTCAAAATAAAAAATTACACAAAAACAACGAAATGCAGTAAAATGCATTAAAAGATGCATATAATTCAATTAGTTACATATATGTATGCATTTATTTCAATTCTGGTCAAAACTGCAGTACAAATGCATACATGTATGCGCATATTGTAAATACATGCATCTTCCCAAGCATTTATTTGAAAACATCACACGTCCGTGCAACTTTTTCACTTTTACATATATTTTCACATATATGCACACATGTATGCAGATATACAAAAAAACTGCATATATGTATGTAGTTATTCAAGAGGCGTGCGAACATATGTGCATGCGTATTCAAAAAGTTGCACATATGTATGCAACTGTAGGAAATAGTTGCATACATATATGCAACTATTTTTTTTTATTTCCATGGACTTCTAGGATTATTTCCATATTTTAGATTTTTTTTTTACTTGGAGGGGCATTTTTTTTTGGCAGAAATACGTAGAAGGCGTAGTGTTTGAAGTGGGAAGGCGGAAGTCCCTGAAAAGGAGGAGGCGCAAGTGAAAATAGGGGACAGGACTGAAAATGAAACATAATAGGAATGTGGCGTGTATTTCAATAAGTTTTAGGGACCTGAGCCTTATTTTCACTATTAATAATATATATGTAATCCGTTTTCCCTTAAACCCTAACTACTTCAGATGAGCCGCCGCTATTATTCAATCAAAGGCTAATATCGCATGATTTTTCTCCCTCTAATAAATCCCGAATCACGTCGAATTAAATCTCTATTTCAAAACAAGAAGCGAAGGTTAAAGCTAGCTCTTTAATTTCGTATTAATATGATGAAGTTTCATCGAGTATCTTTCGCAAATTCCTCTCAGAAAGTGGAGCCATTCGAAGCCAATTTCTGGCTGAAGGAGCGTCGCGAGTTCAACATCGCACCTGGCGATGGTAGCGGCGGAGGGCTTCAACGTGGCACTTCAAGATCTGACTCTATCGTACGGTGGAGGGCGGACAGTCGAGCCCTTGGTCGAGATGAGTGGGTTTCGACGGTGTCCAGTTTAGAACGAAGAGGGAGATAATTAATCAATGTAATTAAGGGATAATTAATTTAGTTAATTATTTACCTATCCAATGTATTAAATAGTATATCTTCTTCATACAGCCTTAGAATTTGACAAACTTGGGTTAGTTAGACTCGTCTCGACGAACACTACATTTCAGAACTGACCCAGACGAAAACGGAGCAAGTTGAAGCTTTTGATAAAATTAAACAACTGGTTTAATTTTATTGAAAATAAAATCTTCAGATAAAGAATGGCGGAGTGGATCCCAATGTGAGAATCTTTCTCACTCAAACTATTTTACAGTTAAATATATACTAGGATGCAGACGGGGCTTAGAAGCCCCCGACACTACTTTTTGTACAAACCATGGTTGATTGTTTGTTTGGATTGTATTGTGGATTGTAATTGATTGATATTGTTGTATATGAAATTATTTATATAAAATGTATATAAATTTATCATGAAAATAAAATAAAGTAAATATTCATTTACAAGCCGGGCGGTTTGTTTATGTACACATATTTAACTGATGATGATTGGGACGATAATAATTTACACATCGCCCAACTGCACAAATAATCATCTGTGTTTGTTGTTTGAAAACCCCATACGGGTATTGGGATGATATTTGACATACACTGATCCCAATAATTAGTGGTATATCAATCGATGGGTTGACAGACTGTATAAGCGTTATTTATTTATTTTAATGCTTATATAGTTGTAAAATGCACTCTGGATGTTGTGTGAATTTTTAATGATTATTTATCATTATTGTTGTATACATGTGATGTTGAAATCCATATAACTGAAACTATATGGTAATTGATTGAGTCCGATTCTAATTAATAATTAATGAATATTTTTAAATAATTTCTAGTGTATAATCAAAATTAGATATTTTGAAAATATTATCATTTTAATATTATAATGATAAGAAATGCTCAATTTTGATTTGAAAATTGAAATGAAGTAGAAATCGTTTTGAAATGAATTTAAAACGAATTTATTAAGAAAAATTCAATTTCGATTTGAAAATTGAAAAGAAGGGGGAATCATTTTAAAAGGAATTTATAAACGATTTGTAAAATACGTTTTAAATGGAAATCGACGAAATATATATATATATATATATATATATATATATATATACATATATATTATATATATTTAACGGCCTGTATAGAAAGCGCCGCGCCATGAGAATTCGTGAATTTCGACCATTGACTTCGAATTGACATTACGGGAGATCCGACCGTCGGATTCTCCTAAACCGAAACCGTTGGGTTCATATCAAAAAGAGCTTTCCAATGAATATAAGAGATTTGAAATCTAATGGTTGGATTTGGAATTATGCCCAAATAAAATTTGGAAAAGTCGCTGTAAGTGCAGTTCGGTGTCGTTATTGGAAACCGATTGTATGGTCTTAATAAAATTATTAAAAATATTGATAATTTGTGTAAAATCATAATAAATGATTTGGAAAGAATTTGAATGAAAAATTCCACGTTTGTAAAGACAAAAATTTATTTTTATCAAAATGAACTAGTTAATAACTAGAATAATAATCCATTTGTTTTTTGAAATAAATAAATTGGATTTGAAAAGGGTTATAAAATAACCAGAATTTTCCAACGAATAAATTGGAATGGATTTGAAATGGAAATAATCTTCGGAATATTTCGGTATTGGATTCCGTTATTGTACGAATATTGTAGAGGAATTTGGAAGATACAGATATCGTTATTCCCAATACGATATCCGTTGGTTTCAGAATTTGATATCGAATATAAGCCGATATAATTTCTATTCAGAGCCTTGTATTTAATATTACATTGGATTTTGGGTTTTTCATGGTGTCTTAAATAACACTGTTCTTAAACCCAGTTGAGAAAAGAATAAATATTTTAATTAAGATTTAGTGAAGTTTTCCAATTAATTAATTTTTAATTGGAATTGAATAAATGAATTTATCTTTGATAAAATCAATGGGATTTTCGAAAGAAAAGTTTTCCAATTTAATAAAATAAATTAGATTGGAATGGAATTCGATTTGGTAATAATCGAAGTGAACTTCTGTAGAGGAAGACTGTTACTGTATATGGAATTTAAAAGGTTTTGCCGTTATTCCATTTATATTATTGGTTGGATATGGTAGTTATATCGATTATATATATATATATTGATATGTTTTCCGTGAAGATTCAATAATTAACGGAATGTGATTTTGGGTTTATCAAGAACTGTGTTTTATATGACATTGGTTCCTAAACCCAGTCAAAGACAGATTTATTTCCTCAATTTGAATGATCATTATATAATGATTTTTGAAGATTAAAACTAAGTGAAGTTTTAATGAAACTTTAATTAGATTGAAATGAAATGTGATAATTTAAATTATCAAATTTGGGAAATGATCGAGAATGGAGTACCCCCAGTTTTACTCCAGACGATAGTTAAATCTTTAATTAGATTTGAACGTGAAACGGTAATTAAATTTACTGGTAACACAGTGGTGTTAGATATGGTGTATTACCAGTTTTGCTCCAGGGATGAATAGGTTGGGATTGGGAAATAAAACAAATGATTACTACGGAAAGGTGCGCTAATCCCAACTAGTTTGAATAAACCTTTATTTGGTTTGAATTGATACCCAAAGGAAGATTAAAGAATAAATTTGAAGAATTTATCATTGATAAAATTAATGGGAACCTTTCCCTAATGATGTGAATATTTGAATAAAAAATATTCTGGATTGGATTGAGCCGTATGTGGTGTTTTTATAGCACTTGTTTATAAGATACGCGAGTTATTCGGAAAGACAGGGTTTATCCCATTCTGAATAATTGATACGACGATAAGTTGACGACGAAGACTGGATATATTCACAACGTTTGGATGATTACTGATGTCTTGATTGGGAGGCGACCCAAGATAGGGTAATAAGTGGTGATCGTCCAGACATACTTAGAGATCGACTGGATATGCAAGGACCTCTCTCCTATATTGGACAAATGGGACAAGGAATAAGGTGCCACTGGTTTCGTTCAGACCTAGAACGGACTTGCAAATAGATAGTATGTCTGACATTGTATTCATTTATACTATATTCGTTGATCTCTGCTATATATATATATATATCTGTTTGGCGGTAGAGAATTTATTCTCTTGCTTAACACCCTTCTCTAAGACGAAATAGCTTAGAGGTTATATATCGACAGAAATCAGTGGTACGGTATGGAGCGACAGTGTAGCATGTTCAGTGGCATGTGATCAAGGCTTTTGTTGAAAAGCAGGGCCTTGTGGTTGATGATGAAAGCACGAATTTAAATAGCATAGCTTTGTGTAGCGTTAATTCGAGAGCCTCACATCTTGTTATGAACCAGAAACGGGAGAGGTCTGCAGGGAGAACATGCGTTTCCTTCTAGCTAGGAGTAGTGTCATGGTATGGAGCCCAGACATTTTAGTCATGTGGATGTTGCATATTATTTGATGGATAGCGAGGAACCTCGGATACATCAATCACTATGGGGCCGATGGATTATATGGTCGACATACTGACTAGAGTTACGCCCCATAGGGCGGGGAAACATTCAGGAATTACTAATCCTCAAACATAAGAGAGGACCGTCGTGAAGATCCAAGGTGCAGTTGCAGCTGAGCCTGAGGCGTGGGCTAGAGGGTCTCGAATTCGGTAAGGACGGTCCTTTGCCTTGGTTCATAATGGAAATCCAACTTCCAATACGACATCGTGCAGTTTTAATTGTAAAACTAGTATGGCGACATAGTAGCATGGGATACTATGCCGTCTATGATTGATGCATTTATATTTGAAGTTGTTTTTGATACTATACACTTACAATAATATCAAAATGATTTGTTTTAAAAAGGTACCAAGCATGTTTGGCTATTATAAGGGAAAACTCTATCCTCCAGCTTGCATTGCATTATGTGATGGGACTTGAGTCTTATAATAGCTTCATTTTTCGAAAAGCATTGCGCTGTCTATAAACTGTTTTATGCATTGGTATTCATGGGAGAAAACCCGTTCCGTGTTATATGGCGTGGTCCCTTGATTTACCGGATTTTAAAGTTAAGTTTTAAATAACTGTTTTGGTTCTCACACCAGTTCCATGACTGACCTGGAGTTTATCATTTTAACCTAAACTCCGGGTGTCCCTATTTTCCATACGGGTAGCTAGTAGTTTTGGTTTTGCAGATTTATTTTTCATAGGTTCCTAGTTTACAGCTATACTAGGAAAGCTATGTATCTGTGTATTTCTTTCAGTTGTGTTATGTATTATTTTTCCGCTGCTATGTAATGTATTTTTATCTCTGATCTTTTTCTAATGTATATTATTTATTCATACTCTGTCATATCCTTGTACTCTGATGTAAATTGTTGTAATAACAATGAAATGTTCTCCTGTTTGCATTCTAATTTGTCGTGTTCTCAACTCAATCTTGGCTTTCCCTTACGGGTGAGTTTGGGTTGTTTCAATAAATATATTATATATATACTGTAACGACCCGGCTTTCTGCTCGGTTTTCGCCGGTAATTAAACCAACTTAAACCGTTTATAAAGACGGATTGTTAGGGAACTTAAACATTTGCACAAAATAAAAACAACTTTTCCGTTATCATTAAAATAATATTACATCAGAGTAACAAGAGGTACATCAGAGTACATCGATTACACAGAGGAAAAGATACTAAACTCAGCGGAAGAATGCAAATGCTCCAAGTCATAATAGCTTTGGCTAAAACCAGAATCCTGCTCCAACTAACTCCAAGACTAAATCTGCGAACCAAAATACTAGGCTGCCCGTGTAAAAATTATGGGTACCAAGAGTTTAGGTGAGGAAACAATAAACTCTTGGTCAGTAATGGGACTGGTACGAGAACTCAAAACAGTTGTTTTTAGGGTTTATTTTAAAGTTAGGTAATTCACCGGACCACGCCGCTAATGCGGAACGAGTTTACTCCATGTGGATACTAGTGCATAGAAATCCGCAATGACTTTTTGAAAAATGAAGCTATCATAAGCTTGTCCCACATCACACAATGCAATCGCACACCAGATGGGTGAGTTTTGCCTTATGATAACCAAAAATGCAATCATACGTGAAAATCCTCTTTTACTATTATATATAGTGTGAAAAACATTTTCACAAATAAATGTATTGTCCTAGCCAGCATAATGCCCCATCCCATTATACTAACAATCCTGCCGGTAACCAGTAGGCTATACAATCAAAACCATACGGGCTCGTAGTGGAGATTGGGTTTCCAACATGATGGTTCCTGGTACGAAAGATCATTCGTGGGCTCACAAACTTTCTTGCGCGCATCATCCCAGTACTCGCGGATAACATTCAGACTCGTACTCCGTTATACTAACCCACTATACATGAATCAGAGTACCCAACAAATAGCGTCCCAGACTGGGGACTTCATAGTACCCTTTCATCATCACATCCCGGTGCACCGAACATACGAAACGAACATAAAAATTTAACCACCAGTCTACCATCAATCCGGGGTGTGAGGTTCATCGAGGTCACGATATACACAAAGCTATGCTTAAATAAGCCATGCTTTGATCATCCATAGCTCATCTCATAACTTAAGTATGCCACATTGTCCATTCATTACGCATCATTGATTTCCATTAATATATAACCTCTAAGCTCATACGTCTTAGAGAAGGGTGTTAAGCAAGAGAATAAATTCTCCGCCACCAAGCAGATATATATTTAACAAAGATCAGTGCTACGCAGTCAATTACAATGTCAGACACACAATCCATACATTTCCGTTCTGGGTCTGAACGAAACCACAATCCGGAATTCCTTCACATACGTTCGGGCTTCTTGCCACTTAACTGATATAAAATTCATCTGCAAATGGGAGTGACCTATTCGAGACATTCAGCAAGTCGTCCTTTCGACTTGAAGGGTCCCGGTCTTCAACGTCGTCTCCGATGTCTTCAATTGCTCCACAACGTCGTATTATTACTTGCAATGGTTTTCAGACTTACATCTGATCCCGGTCTTTCCAAATAATAGGCGCAATTTAAAAAAACACAATTATAGAACACACAGGCTTTCTACAAATCTCCTTCCGTCTTGGATTTTGTCAAAATTAAACTTCTTTAAACCCATTCTCAAATTATTACAAAATCCATATTTAACCTTTCTCTTTTAAAACACATCCCTTAAATCAAAGATGATTTAGCCTTAAAGCCTTAATTAATTTTCCGTTTGATAACTTGTTATCAAAATCAGGTTTCCTTTGAAAATCCTTAATCCACATTTCAACCATAGTTTCCAATTAAACTGATTTTCCAACATTCCATTCTTTAATCTTAACTAAAAGATTATACTTTCTTTCCAATTCCTCACTTTTAATTTCCTGAAATCAAAGATCTGATTAAATCCTAAAATTACGATATGAATTTTCATAACTCAATCTCATGGGGTTTCAAGAATGATATTATTGAAAATATGATTCACGACAAAACCCAAATCAATTGATATTAAACATGTTACACAGAAATTGTATCTACTTATATTCAATATCAATTCTCATAATCAACGAATACTATAAGTGGAATAACGATATAATAATATCTTCCATATTCCTCAAATACTATACATTTACACCACAGAATTTCATATCAAATATCTGAAGATTATTTCTATCCAACTTATCCTAGTCAACTTAGGAAACTCGTATTTTAATTTAAAGATTTATCTAACTCTTTGACATTAGATCTGGATAGAAATACCATCAACTTATACTTAATATTAATCTCGATATCCAATTCACACTATAAGCGGAATAATGGTGAACTACCTTTTAAATTCCTCAAATAGTAAGAATCATCAACTACCAGATTAATATCAAACATCCGAAGATTTATCTCCAACCATATCCAATTATTTAAAATTGAAAACCCATATTAATATCAATTTAAATTCCATGAAAAATATTTCTAATATTTTTAAACCTTTGAAAATATTCCACAAATTATTACTTATAGTTCGGAAAATAGTTTATGGTTTAAAACTTCAAAATAGATTGTTTTTTAAGGAAGCGTTACAATAGCATTTCAAAAGTGTTACAAAAGCATTACAAAATAGTTATCTTAACTATTTTGATCAAAATATCGTTTATCTTAGCCAAAACTTAATTTACAATTCAAAACACTTTTACATAATTTATTATGAGTTTACAATTTTTTTCCATATTTTTAAAACATTTAAAAATAGTTGTTTATAGTTATGGTCAACAATTGTTCTTACATCGATCTTTTCCAAAACGGTTTCAAACATAACTTGAAAATTATAACCTGAATTTAAAATCTTCTTTCACTCATTTGAAAGTTCTTGTTAATGGAAATCAAACGTTTTTTATTTTATGGAAATCCGATTTAGATTGCAAAAGTTATAAGCGTTTAAAGTTTGCATCTAAAATACGTAAATTGCCGTTATGCAATAAGCTCTATTTTGATCATAATAACCATTATTCTACGATACTTCAAAATATCTTAGAAAACCATTATATCCTTATATAACCCTTTAAAAAATCATTTAAATTTCGGGATAGCTAGGGAGAGCAGGAAACTTCATTTCCTTACCCAAGCCTAGACACTATCCTCTCTGTCATCCTAGAATGTTGCAGTATTTATTTATTCATTTAAAGGACTTTAACAATATATATGAATTCATACATATAGTCTTTTCCAATTATTAACCTTCAATTTCAATAATGATATTGCTTTTAATTATGAAGGAGATTTTTCGATCACCAATGTGATAACATAATTGTTGTGCCATAGTGTGTGCAAAACAACATCAACAAACATTTAAACATCCATAGCCACCATCATCAACATGATTCAATAAATCATAATTGTGCACAAGCGTTATAACACTAACGCTTAATAGTGTGTGTTCTAAACTTCGCATTCATCATCCATCACAACAAATATCAATCATCATTAACCAATCACTATATTTAAATTAGTCTAGCTACTAATTAAATATATAAACCATGGTTAAAGAGTTTACACCTAACAGCTTTGTAACAACATGAATTTTCTGTGTCGATTAAAAGAACGAATTAAAGAATACTTAATTCTTAAACTGAGAATTTAGGGAAACGGGTAACGCCATTGCGTTCGTCTCGGAATTCTGCTTGGAATAGAGTGCAAATTTTCGTAAATCGTACTTCGTATGAAGGAGTTATGGCCTTCGGAAGATTCAAGAGAAATTTAGAAAATTAAATAGTAAAATAACCCAGACAGGTCGACCTATACCAAGGCAGGTCGACCTGGGGTTCGACCTACCCCAGGTCAGGTCGACCTACCCCCCTCGCCTAGATCCAAAAATGTGACGATTCTGACTAGTTGCTGAGTCCTTTCTAACCTGTTGCTGAGTCGCTAGGGCTTAGGTGGCAATTCTGGATAACTCTATCTAGTCTGGACAGTTGTGATTGCTCCTAAAATGATCTAACGGTTCACATAAGATTTAACTTCTATAAAAACAACCCTAATCCTCAAACCCTAAATCACACAAATTCATTCCAAGGAGCCACCATGTCGTCCATGATCGTTCTAGTTTAGCCACCATTCTTCTTCAATTTGAAAGCAAGATTAAAGCTACGAATCAAAACTAACTTAGAGAATTGATAGTCTTCTTCAAGGGATTGCTTTTCAAATTTAGAAAACAGATCCCAGAAAACAAGACTTTCTTTACTTTGTAAGTCCTGTTATTATTTGGGTGTGAAAGATTAAAAAGTTATGATTTGTAATAAAGTGAAAACTAGCGTTATTCCTAGTTGTAAGATAATAATGATGCTGATTCATGCCTATTCTTGTAACGATTCTATCGTATATGCTTATGAGATTATTGATGCTGATTCATGCCTATTCTTGTAATGATTCTATCGTATATGCTTATTAGATTATTATGGTTAATATGTTGATGTAAACCAATCATGTAAAATTGGTGACTTATTCATGTTATGTTACATGCAAGTTGTTAGGCTATGTGGTTATTATGTTGATGTAAACCAATCATGTAAAATTGGTGATTTATTCATGTTATGTTACATGCAAGTTGTTAGGCTATGTGGTTATTATGTTAATGTAAACCAATCATGTAAAACTGGTGATTTATTCATGTTATGTTACATGCAAGTTGTTAGGCCAAGACATGTATTATGTTTAGATCTACATTTAGATCCATGAAAATTAGATCCAGAACAAAAGTTCATATTTACATGCCTAGTTGAACTTGTGTAATTCCATATGTTTAAGAATCTTGTTTGTTGGATCCAAACTGCAAGTTTACATTCATATGCCTAAGTTGAACTTGTGTAATTCTATATGCCTAAAATTCATATTTAGTTGGACTCAAATTGCAAGTTTACATTCACATGCCTAGTTGAACTTGTAAAATTCTATATGCTTAAGATTTATATTTATTTGGATCCAAATTGAAAGATTTCATTTACATGCCTAGTTGGATTTGGGTAATTTCATATGCTTAAGACTTCTGTTGAATGGATCCAAAAATGCAAGTTCATTGTTTTGTGCCAAAATTTATATGACACATGTTTAGTTAGATCCTTATTATGCTGTATGAATGGCACATGTTCCCTTCTTTCCCTTTTGTATGTAAGTTAGGCTAAGCTCCGAGCCTAACATTTTATCGGAATTTTGCGAATGTATGACGGGGATAACGTTGGGAAAAATATTTAATTTATATTATTCGCATAATTTGGCCCATAAATATATGAATGATTAGTGGCATAAAAATGGTATAATTTATATACCAAAAATCTTGAATATGATTTAGAGGAAAAATCGGGCATGGCTTGAATGGCAATAATTGTGGAAAAATTACATATAAATATGAAAAGTAAATATGTAAATTGAGTAAAAGACGAACATATCTAACCCGAGGTTAGATTGAGTTGTGGTGTAAAACTGCCCGGAACCGCCCGGCACATCCAGTAATCACGACAACACCTATCTAATGTGAGAGGTTAGTGCATCATGCCCAAGGAAAACCCAAGGTTAGATTGAGTTGTGGTGTAAAACTGCCCGGAACCGCCCGGCACATCCAGTAACCGCAACAACACATATCTAATGTGAGTGGTTGGTGCATTAATAAATTAATTAATGCTAATATAACAAGATGAATGACTAGGGTTAAGTTAATAGGAAACACTTAACCAGTATAGCATGATGAATGGGTAGGGTTTAGTAATAAGAAACACTTAACCAATATGACTTGACTTGTGGTAAGGTTAAGTTAAATCAAGAGGGCAACACTTAACCAATATGACTTGATTTGTGGTAAGGTTAAGTTAAATCAAGAGGGAAACACTTAACCAATGTGACTTAATTTGTGGTAAGGTTAAGTTAAAACGAGAGGACAACACTTAACCAATATGACTTGATTTGTGGTAAGTTTAAGTTAAAACGAGAGGGCAACACTTAACCAATATGACTTGATTTGTGGTAAAGTTAAGTTAAATCAAGAGGGAAACACTTAACCAATATAACTTGATTTGTTGTGGGGTTAAGTTGACACAAGAAGGCAACACTTAACCAAAGTAACATGACAAGTAGGTGGGTTAAGTAACTTGAATTGATTGATGACACTTAACCAACATGACATGATGAACACGTGGGGTTAAGGTAACAAGAAACACTTGACCAATACAACTTGATGGATGAATGGGGTTAAGTTAATAGGAAACACTTAACCAATCCAACATGATAAGTGAGGAGGGTTAAGTTAATAAGAAACACTTGACCAACATGACATGATGAATGGGTGGGTTAAGTTAACATGAATGGACAACACTTAACTAATATGGCATAATGTGCAGGAGGGTTAAGTACATATCAAGTTGGGTGGGTAATATTAGTAAATATAGGCCCACAAACTTAACCATTAAATAAACATGCTTGAATCAGAGGGAGGGTTAAGTACATATCAGGTTGGTGGGTAATATTAGTAAATATAGGCCCATAAACTTAACCAATAGGAAACCCTAGTAACGGAGACCCATTTCAGCAGTAACCCACATAGAAGTATCATGGAAGCCTGAACTAGGCAGGGTGGGGCACGATTACTGGGCTGATTATAAGCGGTCAAAACAGCGGCAGGGGGTACGTCAGTGTACGTTCCGACGGTTTACGGGCATGCACGTACCTCGGAGTGGGAAAAAGAAGGAACTGGGTACCAGTAGTTATACACTGTGCATCTTGAATCGTGTCGGGTTGCTATCATAAGGATTGATACACCTTATGGTGGGACTAGCACAGGGTGTCTACACACAAGAGAGGGACGATTGACACAGACACAAGGAAAAATTAATACGAGTAAGGAGCCGATCGATAGGGTAGTAAGGGTACATCTAACATGTTCATGGCAATTAGGCAGATTGAGGGGGAATCCTCACGATAGGTGTACACCTGAAGGCTACGAAAATTGCGGGGATTGGGATCACATTACAACATGACCATTTTATATAGATTACTAGTTGGGACACTAGTTAGGTGGTGCAGAGAAGTGAAATGAGTGCAATATCATATTCGGCCTTATTATCTTATTTCTAGGGTGTTGTTCTAGATTCAGTTTATTCATGTCATAATCCTTTTTCTTGTTTACATACTAAATAGTCACTGGACTTACCAGTCTCACGTCTGACCCATTTTCTTTCGTCTTCTTTTCTTCCGCCCCCCCCCCCCCCAAGTTTGCAGGGAGGGAACACTTCAGCTTAGATCGGATCATTTCCAGCTAGAAGAGAGTAGATGTATTACTCAGAATCTTTTTCCTTGGGCTATGGCTTTGGATACTCTCTTATTGGGGATTTATGCTGCCTTACTGATTGTTTTAATGCTTCTTTATGTTTTTAATTCAAGATAGAGATTTTGTTGTAATAATTTGGAAGTTGGTTTGAGACAGTTGTCGTAATGTTTTAACTGAACCACGTACTTATAAAATAAATTTAGTTTTTTTCCGCTGTTTATATGTCTTTCTTGTAAGTTATCTGTATCTTTTACCTATAATGCTCCACCGAAGTTAAGGCATTCCCTTTGTGAGTGACCTTAACGAAGGCGGGGTGTTTCACTTAGTATCAGAGCTGATGGTTGTCAGATCAGATAAAATTTTTGGAAACTAATTTTCAAAAAGAAGTTTAAAGAAGCTTTTTCAAGAAAAAGTTTTTTTTTAAAGGCATATTCCCCAAAGCCATAAGCACTATCTTTAGATCCTCTGTTTGAATCCTTGTTTCCTTCTTTCCTAAGTCTCTGGGGCTCCTGGCTTTCTGGGTGGTAACCTCATCGTGGCATGGTTCCGTAGGCTCGACGAGACTACGACACCTGTCAAAGAGAGAAGAAGTGCCCAACCTCCATCCATAGTCGTAATAGTTTCACCTACGACTAATTCTCTTCCAAGCTTTGTAGGTTGTCCCGTGCGATGGTGGCAACGTTTGAAAGGCTTGTCAACATGGGTCGCAAAGGAGGTAAAGAGAAAGAGGCAAAAGGGGAAGAATCACAAGCAAGGAGTTGGAATATAAGAAGGGCGGAGGAAATAATAGATCCCGCAACAAGAGGAAGTATCTTTTCTACGGTATAGCGGGTCATTTAATTATAGGAAGTAAAAGACAAGTGGTTGTTTTCAGCATGGTGAGGCAGGGCATCTTATCAAGGATTTCCCAGAGGACAAGGACAAAGGATAGGATTTTCAGGAAGGCAAGTGCATGATTTCACCGCCAGCGTACCTGAGAGAAAGATAAAAGTTTAGTTTTTCTTTTTGATTATCCTGTTAGTACTCTTTTTGATTTCAGCGCTTCACATTCGCTCATATCCGTAGTTGAGTCTCTGCACCTTAGTACTAGTATAATAGAAGATCCCATTATTTTCTCAAATCTGGTTGGTGGTTCGGCTCATTTATCTTTGGTTTGTAAGGATTTGAGAATATCTATATTAAGGATTGAATTTAAGTGTAATGCCTATGTTTTTGGTTTCATGGGCTATGGGTTGATTCTAGACATGGATTGGTTAGCTAGTAATTGTGAAACGAGGGTAGTTAGACTTTTTACTTGCCTCGGGAATACCCTCGAGATTTCGTGCGATCCTGAGGGGATCAGTTAGGCTTAGCGACCTAGAATCACTTGATGCATCTACCGACGATTTGCGATCCGTTAGAGTAGTCCATGAGTATGCAGATGTTTTTGATTAGGTTAGGGATTTTCCCCCTAAAACTCGAGATAGACTTCCGCATATATCTAGTTGACAATGCAAATCCAGTTATGCAATCAATGATAGTTTTGGAGCAAGATTGGCGAGGATAGCTAGAGTCGGTTAAGTGCTCAATTGTTTGGTTGTTTTGCTAGTATCATCTCACATAAATCGTCCAAATTCGGAGGAGGTATTCCTTGGGTATTGTCTGATATTGGTTTTGGCCTTTGGGGCTTGTACTTGAGAGATGTCGAGTTCGATAGGATGGTTTGTGTGAGAAATAAATGGTTGAGGCAGGCGCCGTAAAGGAAGACTGACCTTAAGAGAGGTAAAAAGTACATAGCGACCTTTAGCTTTAGACCCTCAGATTTGTGACATGATGGATAAGCTAAGTAGAGGAGAGACCTCTAATCATCTTAGTATATACACTTTGTATCATGGCTCACACCTGTTTATCTTGGAAAGATTGATTCAACTACATTGGATACCCTATAGCATAGTAAGTGATCGAGGTCCTATCTTTACTAGTGAGTTTTGGAAATGGAGGTCAAGAAGCTTTGCAACTATGAAGTTAAATTAGTTAAGGTATAGTGGAGTGAAGCTCCAGAAGACGCGATGTGGGAGACTGAAGATAAGCCACGCGCATCATACCCTTTTTCTTGAGGGTATATCCTTGATATCTTTTTCTAGGAATTCTATGCATGTTTGTTTCTATCTTTTTAGGTATATCCTCTAGGTCATATCTTCAATCCTTAGGTAGAAGCCAATGGATGTAAACATTTGTTTGAAACATGTTATGATTGGTGGTTGCAAGTGGTTGCTAGTGGATGCATATACACACATTAGGCACTAGATCGGCTCAGTCACTTTCATATTGCATATGCATGAGTGAATTTTTATATATATGAACTGAAACCTGATGTGTTATCATATGGATGTTACATTTTTATGAATGATTGTGCACTCGTGTAGAAGTTATAAAGAACAATTAGGAATAATTGCATACATGATTGACTCATGGAACTGACAAAATTCGCATTGAGGAGGTCAACTGAATCAGTAGACCGCCTAATTTTGCATTAGATAAGGACATGTACACACACTATGCATTTGATCATGAAAGCATTAGAAATCTTTTTAAGGACAATGGACGCCTGTGATTGAATGTTTGAATAGATGGATGTTGGATGTTAGGATATGCATTCTTCTTAACTTAGAGATTTCGGGGACGAAATCCTTTAAGGAGGGGAGAACGTAACACCCTGAATTTTATGTGTCTATTAAAAGAACGAATTAAAGAATACTTAATTCTTAAATTGAGAATTAAGGGAAACTGGTTACGCTATTGCGTTCGTCTCGGAATTCTTCTTGGAATAGAGTCCAAGTTTTCGTAAATCGGACTTCGTATGAAGGAGTTATGGCCTTCGGAAGATTCAAGAGAAATTCAGAAAATTAAATAGTAAAATAACCCAGATAGGTCGACCTAGAGGTCAACCTATACCAAGGAAGGTCGACCTGGGGGTCGACCTACCCCAGGCCAGGTCGACCAGGGGGTCGAGCTGGGGGTCGACCTACCCCCCTCGCCCAGATCCAAAAACGTGATGATTCTGACTAGTTGCTGAGTCCTTTCTGTCCTGTTGCTGAGTCATTAGGGCTTAGGTTGCAATTCTGGATAACTCTATCTTGTCTGGACGGTTGTGTTTGCTCCTAAAATTATCTAACAGCTCACATAAGATTTAACTTCTATAAAAGCAACCCTAATCCTCAAACCCTATATCACACAAATTCATTCCAAGGAGCCACCATGCCGTCCATGATCGTTCTAGTTTAGCCACCATTCCTTCTTCAACTTGAAAGCAAGATTAAAGCTATGAATCAAAACTAATTTCTTAGAGAATTGATAGTCTTCTTCAAGGGATTGCTTTTCAAATTCAGAAAACAGATCCCAGAAAATAAGACTTTCTTTTCTTTGTAAGTCCTATTATTATTTAGGTGTGAATGATTAAAAAGTTATGATTTGTAATAAAGTGAAAACTAGCGTTATTCCTAGTTGTAAGATAATAATGATGCTGATTCATGCCTATTCTTGTATCGATTCTATCGTATATGCTTATGAGATTATTGATGCTGATTCATGCCTATTCTTGTAACGATTCTATCGTATATGCTTATGAGATTAATGTGGTTATTATGTTGATGTAAACCAATCATGTAAAATTGGTTATTTATTCATGTTATGTTACATGCAAGTTGTTAGGCTATGTGGTTATTATGTTGATGTAAACCAATCATGTAAAATTGGTGATTTATCCATGTTATGTTACATGCAAGTTGTTAGGCTATGTGGTTATTATGTTGATGTAAACCAATCATGTAAAACTGGTGATTTATTCATGTTATGTTACATGCAAGTTGTTAGGCCAAGACATGTATTATGTTTAGATCTACATTTAGATCCATGAAAATTAGATCCAAAACAAAAGTTCATATTTACATGCCTAGTTGAACTTGTGCAATTCCATATGTTTAAGAATCTTGTTTATTGGATCTAAATTGCAAGTTTACATTCACATGCCTAAGTTGAACTTGTGTAATTCTACATGCCTAAAATTCATATTTAGTTGGACCCAAATTGCAAGTTTACATTCACATGCCTAGTTGACCTTATGAAATTCTGTATGCTTAATATTTATATTTATTTGGATCCAAATTTCAAGATTACATTTACACACCTAGTTGGATTTGGGTAATTTCATATGCTTAAGACTTATGTTGATTGGATCCAAAAATGCAAGTTCATTGTTTTATGCCAAAATTTATATGACACATGTTTAGTTAGATCCTTATTATGTTGTATGAATGGCACATGTTCCCTTCTTTCCCTTTTGTATATAAGTTAGGCTAAGCTACGAGCCTAACATTCTATGTGAATTTTGCGAACGTATGACGGGGGTAACGTTGGGAAAAATATTTAATTTATATTATTGGCATAATTTGGCCCATAAATATATGAATGGTTAGTGGCATAAAAATGGTATAATTTATATACCAAAAATCTTGAATATGATTTAGAGGAAAAATCGGGCATGACTTGAATGGCAATAATTGTGGAAAATTTGCATATAAATATGAAAAGTAAATATGTAAATTAAGTAAAAGACAACATGCCTAACCCGAGGTTAGATTGAGTTGTGGTGTAAAACTGCCCGGAACCGCCCGACACATCCAGTAACCACAACAACACCTATCTAATGTGAAAGGTTAGTGCATCATTCCCGAGGAAAACCCGAGGTTAGATTGAGTTGTGGTGTAAAACTGCCCGGAACTGCCTGGCACATCCAGTAACCGCAACAACACATATCTAATGTGAGAGGTTGGTGCATTAATAAATCAATTAATGCTACTATAACAAGATAAATGACTAGGGTTAAGTTAATAGGAAAAGCTTAACCATCATAGCATGATGAACGGGTAGCGTTCCGATGGTTTACGGGCGTGCATGTACTCCGGAGTGGGAAAAAGCAGGAACTGGGTACCAGTAGTTATACACTGTGCATCTTGAATCGTGTCGGGTTGCTATCATAAGGATTGATACACCTTATGGTGGGACCAGCACAGGGTATCTAAACGCTAGAGAGGGCCGATTGACACAGACACAGGGAAAAATTAATACGAGTAAGGAGCCGATCGATAGGGTAGTAAGGGTACATCTAACATGTTCATGGCAATTAGGCAGATTGAGGTGGAATCCTCACGATAAGTGTACACCTGAAGGCTACCACAATTGCGGGGATTGGGATCACATTACAATATGAACATTTTATATAGATTACTAGTTGGGACACAAGTTAGGTGGGCAGAGAAGTGAAATGAGAGCGATAGCATATTCAGCCTTATTATCTTATTTCTAGGGTGTTGTCCTAGATTCAATTTATTCATGTCATAACCCTTTTTCTTGTTTACATATTAAATAGTCACTTGACTTACCAGAATCATGTCTGACCCATTTTCTTTCATTTTCTTTTCTTTCGTTTCCCCCTCCACCTCCCCCGGTCCGTAGGGAGGGAACACTTCAGTTTAGATCGGATCATTTCCTGCTTGAAGAGAGTATATGTATTGCTTGGAATCTTTTTCCTTGGGCTATGGCTTTGGATACTCTCTTATTGGGGATTTATGCAGCCTTACTGATTGTTTTTATGCTTCTTTATGTTTTTAATTCAAGACAGAGATTTTGTTTTAATAATTTGGAAGTTGGTTGAGACAGTTGTCGTAATGTTTTAACTGAACCACGTAGTTATGAAATAAATTTAGTTTTTTCTTGTTGTAATATATTATTGTTTAAACATTCCCCAATATTATATGTGAATTTGCCAGAATAATTAAGAATTACTGTTACAACATATTGAGATGTTAATATGAACAATTCATATGTTGAATCAGTTAAAGTGTTGGAATGGTTACATGTTGAAAAACAAACTTGTTAGAATATGGTAATGAATATTTTTCTTATAATTACATGATTCACTTGTGGCATATTATTGAGTAAATGACATGTTATGTAACGGCCCGGGAAAAATCGGCGATACTGATTATCGACCAAACACGATGCTGACTAACCAAGCATCCGAAATTTACTAGAATGTTAATCAAAGAAAATAGAGGGTGAGAATAGGTAAGATAGAAAATTAGAATAGAAGAAGAACATACAACACATCAGAGTAACACGAATCTCACAACGGAATGAATAAAATATAACATAACTTTGAAATAAAACAGTATATATATACAATAACATTATCAGAGTACAACACTTATAACACAACGGAAAATAACAATAATTAGATAACGCTGAAGCCTCCTGCTCCAAGCTCCTACAGTGATATCTGAAAATACCTGAACTACTTGACTGCCCGTACAAATTTGGGCACCTAAGAGTTTAGGATAAAAAAATAAAAAAAAACTCTAGGTCAGTCATGGGACAGGTGTGAGTAAACTCCAACCACTTGGTTTGACTTTTAAAATCTTTTTTTAAAAGAAAAGATAATCGTAAGACCGATCCATACATAAACACGGATGGTTTTTATGTTACGGTAACCCAAAGCATTCTTTGAAATCAATATTCGTCTGATATTATAATAATGTCTAAATATAAGTAGTATTAATCTAACAGAACACTTGCTTCTCACGCTCTACATACATAGTATACAATCAAAACCATGGGTTATTATTGGATAATGGATTTCCAACTGGCAAGGTATGGGACCACCTTCCGACAGTGTACC
The DNA here is from genome assembly GCA_030737875.1 of Allium sativum. Lineage (NCBI taxonomy): Eukaryota > Viridiplantae > Streptophyta > Magnoliopsida > Asparagales > Amaryllidaceae > Allium > Allium sativum. Next base: position 163,148,806 of record CM060916.1, on the reverse strand, counting down.
TCTAGAGAGAAATACACCGGGTTCTATATGAACATCTTGCAACCCAGGCTAAACATGACTGGACCCTCACTTCGCTTGAGAGTACCGAATGTATTATCACCAATGGTTGGGATCAGCAACTGTTTCCCAAAAGGAACAGCATCGATAGATTTAAGAAGCAAAAGTAATTTCTCTAGATCAGTTGACAATACACCCTACTTGGCAGCTAACCACTTAGCCATGCGACCTACCTGATTTTATACCATTTCCCGGTTGTGAGGCTAGAGGCCATTATGTATCTTTTGATCTTCATTCACTTTGAATGTCACATCGTCATACCCGCCAAATCACAACTTGATTTCTCCAAACATACTACGGGTATACAGCTAAGAGAAATGAATTCCTCCGCCACCAAACATAAATACTTTTGAAGAGATCAACTTACGTGATCCATTAGATATATTTTGTCAGACATTCTTCCATATAAGTTGTTCTGGGACTAGACAAACCGAATGCACTATTCTGTAAACAGGACAACCAGTGCATAACTCCGTCTTCAATTATCTTCATCATATTTGATCGCAACGCTAAGGTCCATACATAATGGATTTCAGATAATGAATCTAATCCCGGTCTCTTCGTATTGACGACGGAAAAATGGTCAAAAACTTCGATAGTCAGTGATTTAACTATCAAAGTAAAACATGTGTACAGCCAACGATCTTATTTCCAGATAGAAATTCGATAGGTCAATCATCAATCAACATTTATCACTTTATAGTAAATTATCATTAATTTATCCATTTACCTATTTTCCGTATATATACAGAAATTCTTATGCTTTAAATTTAGAGAATACACGATATTAACATGGGTAAACATTTCCATTTCTTATTTACGTGTCACTGTCATTCCAGTATTTCTTAACAACAAAACATTTCATTTTCTATACTTAGATATCATTTCTGATTATATTTGGAAAACATTTCCAAAACTCATTTATATGGATTTCAAACGAATGTTGTATAAAACGTCGTTACGACTACTCAATCCATTCATCGCTTATTACTTTATGTATCTTTAATCAGTCTTCGCTATCGAACTTCAACTATTCCTTAGTAAATTTCGAAGTCAATCAAGTTGGGGTATAATTACCTCTTAGACCTTAATTGAACAACGTCCTTAACCTCGCAATAGATAAAGCTCACAACTCCAATTTTTACAACCATCGATTTCGCACATTCTCGGATTCAGTTTACGAATCAACTTATTCTATGAAAAACATTGTTATAACGATAACATTATAAATCCTATTTTTGAAATATCACTTTTGAGATATCTAACTTAAGAATATAAATTTTAATTCTTAATTTGAATAAATAATAATTCATTTATTTATTAAATAAATAAACCTTGATTTAAAAACCAGGAAGTAAATAGTACTTTCCCGAATTCGATATAATCGATTCCGACGTATAACTCACTTTCGAGTAATCTCTATTTGATTAACTCTCCTTCGAATAACCTATATTCGATTAACTCTCTTTCGAATGAATTATATTCGATTAACTATCTTTCGAATAACTTATATTCGATTTACTATCTTTGGAATAACTTATATTCGATTAACCCTTCTTCGAATAACCTGTATCCCATTATCAAATATCAGTTTCCAGTCGAATACTAATTATCTTGTTAAATCCTGATTAATTCAATATATAATCTCTTCAAATAATTTATTTTATAACATCTAGCTTAGTTTATTCTAATTACAAATCTTTACGGATTTTATTTAATCCTTTTTACATTTCGAATATCGAAATGGATTTCATCGTTTCCTTTTTTAAAACAACTCCAAATTTCACATTTTATGTTCACTGTTGAATTTGCAATCTCAATTATCCACTGATAATTATATTTTAATTCATTTATAAACATTATTTATAAATCACAACACTTGTTTTTCATTATTGAACAAGTTTTTTATTTCTAGCCATTTGAAATTCCATTTCTGGTTAATTTCTATTTCAAAAATCCACTTTCTTTTATAAATGTGTTTATTTGCAATATATTTGCTTAAATCCATTATTCACATGGAATGTGAATAATATTTCTTTTATACAATCCATTTAGTTTGATTTCGTATTTCAAAATAATATCCCATTTTCCAAATTATATTTATACTTCTGTTTATAGAATTATTCATATGAAATCTCCTTTTTATTTCTAACACTTAAAATCTCATTTATAATTCCTTTTATAAATGCTGAGTTCACATTCTATTTAAAATATCGGTGTTAAAACCAATTTCTACTTCTTTATATAAGTCCGGACTTATATATTTCATTTATCAAATGATAAATATTTTAATTAATTTACAAAATATTATTTATAAATTAATCTTCTCAGTTTATCTGTTTAAACATATCTCTATTTAATATCCACTTTCAACAATCTTTTCATAATTTCATTATATCTCGTCAATTTCAGTTTATAATCCTATTTATTTTCCAAATAATTCCTTTTCTAATTCTACTTATTTTCCAAATATTTCTATCTCAATTCTATTTTTTTATAAATATTTCCATTTCATTTCTATTTGTTTTATAAATATTTCCATTTCAACTCTATTTGTTTTACAAATATTTATATTTGTTTTCCAACTAATTCCTTTTATAAAATCTGTTGATTTTATAAAATACTTAAATTGCATATCGACATAATTATTTCCTTTTATAATTCTATTTATTTTATATAAATATTCCTTTTATAATTCTATTTATTTTCCAAATAAATATTCCTTTTATAATATTCTTTGATTTTATAAATATTTCATTTTATAAAATCCTTTGATGTTATAAATATTTTCTTTCATGAAATCCTTTGATTTTATAAATATTTTATTTTATAAAATCTTTTGATTTTATAAATATTTCATTTTATAAAATCCTTCGATTTTATAAATATTTCATTTTATAAAATACTTTGATTTTATAAATATTTCATTCTCAATATACACTTTGGAAATTCACTTTTACATTCTGGTATTTCTTATGGTATTTAAATACCAATTAACTATGATCAATATCATCTAAACACACATAATCAACAACAAATTATATATCACATCATATATCATAATATATGGAAAAACAGTATTATAAATATTGAGGAATCAAGTTGGATCCCTGCATCCGCAGATGTTAAACAATAAAATTAACATCACTTTCATTTCTGTACGAAATATTCGGATAGACAGAATCAATATATAATTAACGATTCATATATATAACTATATCTATATTTTCAACCAATCAATTTGCAATTAATCCAAATAAACAACACACAACAATCAACCAATATTTATCTATTCTAAAAATACATTATAAAAATATAACTGGGCAGAATTAGTGAGATTTACTCACTTTGGTGGTTTATCGTTAAATAACGATGACCGCCATTGATTCTGATCAGCAATTTATTTCGCTATAAGTTGTAACGAGCTCTAATTCACTCCGAACCAGTTTTCTTGTGTAGCCGCCGTCCGTACGATCCCAAGGATTCTGTTTTGTCAAATTCGGATCATGTATGACAAAGATATTAAATTTACAAGTGCATACACTATTTAAATTAAACAATAGCCTCACCACTATATCTTGACCCACATTCTTCCTTACCTGACCCAAATACAACCAATCCTTCTTACTCCCAGGAATTTTCGCACGCTGCTCCTCAAAACACTTGCCATCGTCAACATTTCTTTGCTTCCATACTCACTTTATACTCCACAAAAAATCAACTAAAATCACTAGAAATCCCCTTTTTAAAAACTCTATCACCTTCAACCAAATCCCCGGGCTCGCAGTTGCCTAGACAAACCCATCCCTCAGCCTGTCCTTCGACTATAGGGAAACTCGCGACACCAATGTGCTTCGAAAACCATCAAATTATGCGTACACACACCAAATGTTATCACAAACTCATATACAACATCCAATTCGTATATTCATGCTTTCCCATCTCGATAATTCGAACCCTAATATTCACTGTGAAAAACCCCATCGCAAATTCTTGCGTTGCACTAAATCAAACGGGTATGGAGATGAAGCTTTAGCTTTAAAGAATTCAATGGAAATTGTTTTGAGATTTTAGAAATTTTATATGATTTGTTTTGATTTTTGAAATGGGTTGTAGCTCACGTTTTCACGTTGAAGAAGAGGAAAAGAAAGCGGCGGATTTTTCTATTGACCATTCGAAGGAAATGAATTAGGGTTAAGGGATGAAGGGTATTTATAGGAATGTTTTAATATTTTTTTATTCGATTATTTTATTAATTTATATTGTAACGCTATTTATATTTGTCCTTTTAAAATCTATGTAGTCACATACACTATCCAAGTTCAATGAAAATGGACACACGACTATATTTGACATTACGAACACATCGAAACTTGTTTCGTCGAATTCCGAGCCGTTTGCTTACACAGCGTATTTTTAAAGTCAAATTGTTGACTATTTTTCACATTAAAATCCCGTACAGTCACATACTGACTCTAAAAATCATGAAAATTGGAGTATAACAATAATTTAATATTTTGGATCCAATAAAATTGGTTTCGTCGAAAACGGAGGTCGTTTGCAAAACTGGCTATTTTTAAAGCTCTAAATAAACCCATTTAAATATTAATATATTTAAAAATAATTAATTTTAATATTAATAAATTAATATTATCGTATATATTCACATAGAATGTTATCCCGCTCCAAGTTAAACATATTGAGATTTATAATTCAATATTTCAAAATCAGAGTTAAATCGATATTCAATATATAATAAAAACCCCTTTTATATCATTATAAATTAAACATGAATTCCATAGCGATTTTTTGAAATTTTGATTTGGACATAACTCAAAATCTACACAATGAAATTTCGAATTTTCTCTTCCATTAGAAAAATATCGTTTAACAGATCTAAACATTTCTTGTTTCACAGAAATCCGATTTAAAACGGATTCTATATATTCAATAGAAGTTCGAATCGCCAAATTACGAACTACCGCGCCATTTCGAGCTCGATTATAATTATAATATAAATTATACATTCAACTGACATTTATAAATAAATTTGTTAACATAATTCAATTCTAAACTGAAATATATATTTTAATTTGTCCAATACCCACAATATTGTGAATTCTGTTAATTCCGATTATTTCAGAATTAAATATATTATTCTATTATTTATATTAATTAAACATTCAATATTATTTAATTAAACAACCATTTAAATCTTTACATCACTATTTAAATAATTAAATAAATTAATTATAATACCGTAAAAATATGGGATGTTACATTCTTCCCCCCTTAAAATAATTTCGTCCTCGAAATTGCTAAGGTAGAAAACAAACCCTACTAACTGGGTTAAAAATTATTTGTTTACTTCTTAACTTCAATTTCAACTGATCTGATTAATTTCAATTAAATAATTAATTTATTCCTACTAACAAAAATTTTAAAAAAATTCGAAAATTTCCTAACACCCTAAAATTTCGAAAAATTTCGCCAGCACCTCCTTTGTACGGGTCAATTGGTACAACTACAACTCGCCTCTCTAGGCCTTCTCCAATCCAAAAGAAAATCAAATTGCCAAGCATCTTGCCAAACAGGCTCATAAATCACCAAACTGAATGAAACATGTACCTTTTGTAGAATATACCATTTTATTTCTTGAACTTGCTTCAACTCAATACCTTTTGATCATATATCCATCTATACCAATCGATTTCCAATCAGTTTCAATCAATCAAATCTCAACACAATTATTCGTTTATATCCAAGCCATATTTCATTCTCAACTTAAATGCCATTACCAATTTTAACTCTTAACTTACCAGTCCAATATAATTCCAGATTCCTATCTTACAATCCAATTTTACTCGATATCATTTTATTTCAATTCAATTTCCACTTAATTGGTTTCAATTCAATTCATATTTGCTTTCACAAATTTCTATTTAATTTCCATTTCTGGCTTTAATTCAATTTCAATTTGCTTTCGCGAATTTTCTTTAAATTTGATTTTTTTTATTCAAAACAATCTGTTTCTGGGAGTTTTAAACAACTTACCCTTTTCAAACATCCTATATTCCTTTTCGGAAATCAAAACCACTTGTTTCTCAAAACAATTCAAAAACAATATCTTTGGTAGTAATCCATCACTTAGAACTCGAAAATGAACACTGATGATGTGGCCAGCATCAACAGAATTATTTCCTAGCGATCGAAGTGAATTCATTACTATATCATTTTTCAAACTCACTTTTAAACTCTCATTTTGAAATCAATTCAAAATATCATTCTCAATGCTTGTAAACAATTTAAAATCTCCCATGATTTTAAAATTATCATATATTTAATACAAATCCATTTACAAACACTTTTCCAATTTTTGGGAAATTTTAATTCCAATTATGACTTTGAATTCAGATTTAATTCATTTCGTAACACTTATACGAATTTTATTTGGCTATATATATAATCATTTAATTTTTATAATCTAATTCAATTATAATAATAACTAACAAATCTAATATACTATAATATTTCTAATATCACTCATTCTTTTATATCAAAATATAATTTAGGCAAAATTACTTTATTTACCCTTCTTTCAAAAGATACCATGTCGGTTTATTGTATTCGAGCGTTTAGAAACTCCTACTGATACTGTGGATCAAACTGACCGACCAGAACTCATAAACAGCTCTACCAATAAATCTCCACAATATAAAACAATTTATTTTTATAAAATCTACAAAAACGTTCACGCGTATATGTACACTCAACTCAATCTAGGGTATTACCAACCTTATCTCTACCGATTTACGCCACAGAGCCAAGGTATTTACTTAACCTTCAGCTTTGATACCACTGTAATGGACCGGGAAAAATCGGCGATCTTGATTATCGACCAAACACGAAGCCGACCAACCAAGCAATCGAAATTTACCGGAACTTTAATTAAAGAAAATAGAGGGTGAGAATAGGTAAGATAGAAAATTAGAATAGAAGAAGAAGAACATACAATACATCAGAGTAACACGAATCTCACAACGGAACGAATAAAATATAACATAACTTTGAAATCAAACAGTATATACATACAATAACAGTATTAAAGTACAACACTTACAACACAACGGAAAATAACAATAACTAGATAACGCTGAAGCCTCCTGCTCCAAGCTCCTCCGGTGATATCTGAAAATACCTGAACTACTTGATTGCCCGTACAAATTTGGGCACCCAAGAGTTTAGGGTAAAAACAAAACAAAAATAAACTCTGGGTCAGTCATGGGACTGGTGTGAGTAAACTCCAACCACTTGGTTTAACTTTTAAAATCATTTTTAAAAGAAATGATAATCATAAGACCGATCCACATATAAACATGGATGGTTTTTACCTTACGATCAACCAAAGCATTCTTTAAAATCAATATTCGTCTAATATTATAATAATGTCTAAATACAAGTATATCAGTCTAGCTGAACACTTGCATCTCACGCGCTACATACATAGTATACAATCAAAACCGTGGGCTCTTATTGGATAATGGATTTCAAACTGGCAAGGTATGGGACCACCTTCCAACAGTGTACCTCTAGAGAGAAATACACTGGGTTCAACAAGAACATCTTGCAACCCAGGCTAAACATGGCTGGCCCCTCACTTCGCTTGAGAGTACCGAATGTATTATCACCAATGGTTGGGATCAGCAACCGTTTCCCGAAAGGGACAACATCAATAGATTTAAGGAGAAAAAGGAATTTCTCTAGATCAGGTGATAATGCATCGTACTTAGCAGCTAACCACTTAGCTATGCGACCTACCCGATTTTATACCATTTTCTGGTTGTGAGGCTAGAGGCCATAACATAACTTTTGATCTTCGTTCACTTTGAATGTCACATCGTCATACCCACCAAATCACAAATTGATTTTTCCAAATATACTACGGGTATACAGCTAAGAGAAACGAATTCCTCCGCCACCAAACGTAAATACGTTTGAAGAGAACAACTTACCCAATCCATTAGATATACTCTATCAGACATTCTTCCATATAGGTTGTCCTGGGACTGGACAAACCGAATGCACTATTCTGTAAATAGGACAGCCCTTGCATAGCTCCGTCTTCAATTATCTTCATCACATTTGATTACAACGCTAACTTCCATACAGAGTGGTTTTCAGATAATGAATATGATCCCGATCTCTCCGTTTGACGACAAAAAAATGGTAAAAAACTTCGATAGTCGGTGATCTAACTATGAAAGAAAAACATGTGTGCAACCAACGATCTTATTTCCAGATAGAAATTTGATCGATCAATCATCAGACAACATTTATCTCTTTATATTAAATTATCATTCATTTATCCATTTACCTATTTTCCGTATGTATACAGAAATTCTTATTTTCTAAATTTAGAAAATACACGATATTGACATGGGAAAACATTTCCATTTCTTATTTACGTGTCACTGTCATTCCAGTATTTCTTAACAACAAAACATTTCATTTTCTATACTTAGATAACATTTCTGATTATATTTGGAAAACGTTTTCAAAACTCATTCATATGGATTTCAAATGAATGTTGTATAAAACGTCGTTACGACTACTTAGTCCATTCATCACTTATTACTTTATGTATCTTTAACCAATCTTCGCCATCAAAGTTCAACATTCCTTAGTAAATTTCGAAGTCAATCAAGTTGGGTATAATTAACTCTCTGACCTTAACTGAACAACGTCCTTAATGTCGCAATAGATTAAGCTCACTACTCCAATTTTTACAACAATTGCTTACGCACATTCTCGGATTCAGTTTACGAATTACTTCTTTTATGAAAAACATTTGTTATAACGATAACGATATAAATCATACTTCTTAAATACTTAACTTAAGAATATAACTTTTAATTCTTAATTTGAATAAATAATAATTTACTAAATAAACCTTGATTTAAAAACTGGGAAGTAAATAGTACTTTTCCGAATTTGATATGATCGATTCCGATGTATAACTCACTTTCGAGTAATCTCTATTCGATTAAATCTCCTTCAAATATTCTATATTCGATTAACTCTCTTTCGAATAACTTATATTCAATTAGCTATCTTTCGAATAACTTATATTCGATTTACTATCTTTCGAATAACTCATATTCGATTAACTCTTCTTCGAATAACCTATATTCGATTATCAAATATCTGTTTCCAACCGAATAGTAATTATCTTGTTAAATCCTGATTTATTCCATATATAATTTCTTCAATTAAATTATTTTATAACATCTGGCTTAGCTGAATTCTAATTACAAATCTTTACTGATTTTATTTAATCCTTTTTAGATTTCTAATATCGAAAAGGATTTCATCGTTTCCCTTTTTTATACAACTCCAAATTTCCCATTTTAGATTCACTGTTGAATTTGCAATCTCAATTATCCACTGATAATTATATTTTAATTCATTTATAAACATTGTTTATAAATCACAACACTTTTTTTCATTACTAAACAAGTTATTTATTTCTAGCCATTTGAAATTCCATTTCTGTTTAATTTCTATTTCAAAAATCCACTTTCCTTTATAAATGTGTTTATTTGCAAAATATTTTCTTAAATCCATTATTCACATCGAATGTGAATAATATTTGTTTTATACAATCCATTTAGTTTGATTTTGTTTTTCAAAATAATATCCTATTTTCCAAATTCTATTTATGCTTCTATTTCTAACACTTAAATAGAAATGTTGAGTTCACATTCTATTTAAAATATCGGTGTTAAAATCAATTTCTACTTCTCTATATAAGTTCGGACTTGTATATTCCATTTATCAAATGATAAATATTTTACTTAATTTATAAAATATTATTTATAAATTAATCTTCTTAGTTTATCTGTTTAAACAGATTTCTATTTAATATCCACTTTACACAATCTTTTCATAATTCCTTTATATCTCATCAATTTCCTTTTATAATCCTATTTATTTTGAAATAATTCCTTTTCTAATTCTACTTATTTTCCAAATATTTCTATATCAATTCTTTTTGTTTTACAAATATTTCCATTTCAATTCTATTTGTTCTATAAATATTTTCATTTCAATTGTATTTGTTTTACAAATATTTATATTTATTTTTCAAATAATTCCTTTTATAAAATCTTTTGACTTTATAAAATACTTAAATTGAATAATTATTTCCTTTTATAATTCTATTTATTTTATATAATTATTCCTTTAATAATTCTATTTATTTTCCAAATAAATATTTCTTTTATAATATTCTTTGATTTTATAAATATTTCATTTTATAAAATCCTTTGATTTTATAAATATTTTCTTTTACAAAATCCTTTGATTTTATAAATATTTCATTTTATAAAATCCTTTGATTTTATAAATATTTCATTCTCAATATACACTTTGAAAATTCCCTTTTACATTCTGGTATTTCTTATGGTATTTAAAATACCAAATAACCATGATCAATTACATCTAAACACACATAATCAACAACAGATTATATATCACATCATATATAACAATATATGGAAACAAAGTATTATAAATATTTAGGAATCCAGTTGGATCCCTCTAACCTGTTTCCTTGCATCCATAGATGCTAAACAATAAAATTAATGTCACTTCCATTTCCATATGAAATATTCTGATTGACAGAATCAATACATAAATAATGATATATATATATATATAACTATATCTATATTTTCAACCAATCAATTTGCAATTAATCCAAACAAACAACACACAGCAATCAACCAATATTTATCAATTCTAAAAATACATTATAAAAATATATCTGGGCAGAGTTAGTGATATTTACTCACTTTGGTGGTTTATCGTTAAATAACGATGACCACCGTTGATTCTGATCAGGCAATTTATTTCGCTATAAATTGTGACGAGCTCCAATTCACACCAAACTCGTTCCATTGTGTAGTCGTCGTCCATATGATCCCAACGGATCCTGTTTCGTCAAATTCGGATCATGTATGACAAAGACATTAAATTTACAAGTGCATACACTATTTAAATTAAACTATACTTAAATTATAATTATAATTGGGCCTCACCACTATATATTGGCCCACACTCTTCACTACCTGACCCAAATACAACCAATCTTTCTTCCTCCCAGGAAACGTCGCACGCTGCTCCTCAAAACACTTGCCATCGTCGATCTTTCTTTGCTTCCATACTCACTTTATACTCCACAAAAAAATCAACTATATCACTAGAAATCCCCTCTTCAAAAACTCTATCACCTTCAACCAAAATCCCCAAGCCCGCAGTTGCCTAGCCAAACCCGTCCCTCAGCCTGTCCTTCAACATAAGGAAACTCCTGACACCAATGTGCTTCGAAAACCACCAAATTATGCGTACACACTCCAAATGTTATCACAAACTCATATACAACATCCAATTCGTATATTCATGCTTTCCCATCTCGATAATTCGAACCCTAATATTCACTATAGAAACCCTCATCGCAAATTCTTGCATCGCGCCTGATCAAACGGGTATGGAGATGAATCTTTAGCTTTAAGGAATTCAATGGAAATTGTTTTGAGATTTTAAAAATATTCTATGATTTGTTTCGATTTTTGAAAGTTGTAGCTCACGTTTTCACGTTGAAGAAGAGAAAAAAAGCAGCGGATTTTTCTGTTGATCATTCGAAGGAAATGAATTAGGGTTTAGGGATGTAGGGTATTTATAGGAATCTTTTTAAAAAAATTATTCGATTATTTTATTAATTTATATTCTGACGCTATTTATATTTGTCCTTTAAAATCCGTGTAGTCACACACATTATCCAATTTCAATGAAAATGGATACACAACTATATTTTGACATTATGAACCCATCGAAACTTGTTTCGTCGAATTCCGAGTCCGTTTGCTCACACAGCGTATTTTTAAAGTCAAATTATTGACTATTTTTCACATTAAAATCCCATACGGGCACATACTGGCTCCAAAAATCACGAAAATTGGAGTATAACAATAATTTATTATTTTGGATCCAACAAAATTGGTTTCGTCAAAAACGGAGGTCATTTGCAAAGCTGGCTATTTTTAAAGCTTTAAATAAACCCATTTAAATATTAATATATTTAAAAATAATTAAATTCAATATTAATAAATTAATATTAACATATATATTCACATAGATTATCCCGCTCCAAATTAAACATATTGGGATTTATAATTCGATATTTCAAAATCAGAGTTAAATCGATATTCAATATATAATAAAAAAACCCTTTATATTGTTATAAATTATATATGAATTCCATAGCGACTTTTTGAAATTTTGATTTGGACATAACTCAAAATCTACACAAGGAAATCTCGATTTTTCTCTTCTATTAGAAAAATATCGTTCAATAGATCTGAACGTTTCTTGTTTCACAGAAATCCGATTTAAAACGAATTCTGTATATTCAATAGAAGTTCGAATCGCCAAATTATGAACTACCGCGCCATTTTGAGCTCGATTATAATTATAATATAAATTATACATTCAATTGACATTTATTAATAATTTTGTTAATATAATTCAATTCTAAACAGAATTATACATTTTAATTTGTCCAATTCACACAATATTGTGAATTCTGTTAATTCCGATTATTTCAGTATCAAATATATTATTCTATTATTTATATTAATTGAATATTCAATATTATTTAATTAAACAAACATTTAAATCTCCAAATAACTATTTAAATAATTAAATAAATTAATTATTATACCGTAAAAATACGGGGCGTTACATGTTAACCTGTTAGATTTGAATAATTACCCGATTAAAAGTTTACATGTCAAAATAGAATTAAACACATGTTAAAAAGGACATGTGCCATAATATAGGCATAATTTGATGACATGCAAATTAGATTACAGTAAAAAGGATAACATGCCTAAAATTTACAGTAAATAAGGAATTGTAACGCACTTAGACACGAGGTTAGATTACAATTGTGATAGAAGTCTTCCCAGAAATTCCCGACATATCCAGCATCCACAAGTGGTAAATCTAATGTGAGGGGTCTAAGTGCATGATTAACATGTAGTGGTATTAAGACATGTGGTTAAGTCAACTTGTGGTAGAAGTTTGCCCGGACCCGCCGGTAAATCCAGCGTCCACAAATGTAGGCTTAATGTGAGAGGTCTAGTGCATATATTTAAATATATGTACATAATAAGATATGAATAAATGGCAATGATGGTAATTAAATGTCTAACTCAGAAAATAAGAAAAAAAGGGATGTAATGGACTAGGTTAGTGCGATGCCAAAAAAAGTGATGTATTTCCCTGAATGACCTATTTCTGAGAACGTGGTTGCAAGTAAGCCACAGTGAATAAAGTAAGAAGGAGGAAAGAAATTACTTACCACCACAGATTTAGATGGGAATAGGTTATGAAAATAAATCACCGATTCCTTCTATAAATCAAACTGATAAGGTGCACGAAGTGTTTTCCTTAATAAAATAAGGAACATATATTACAGTGAATGCAGAAAAATGGGTTACAACAATAAATGCTTTAAACGATGAGTGATAATAACTTATTATAAATAAATTATATTAATGAGAATGCTATATAATAGGTAGACTTGTCCTAGGGACAAGTGAAGATTATAACTTAGGTTGTAGTAAACTAGTAAGGAAATGGGATAACTAGTGAAATGAGATAAGGGACACTTAATTATAAATTAAGTAATCAGTAAATGGGGAAAACCTAAAACCAGTTGAGAAAAGGGGGAAAATTTATGAAATATAAGAAGTTGTACTTAATTATAAATTGAGTAATCTGTAAACTTGGATGTCTGAAATCCGCTGATAATAATAACATGTTTAGACTTGCCCTGGGAACAAGAGGAAATTATAACATAGGTTATAATAAATGGGTAGAGAAACTTATTAATGGGCCTTAGTTAAGAGAACTAAGTTAATAAGTAAACAACGATAAGTTATAGTAATGGTGTAAAATGGAATTATGATTAAATGAGAAAGAATGAGGAAAACTTATGAAATAAGATATATTTAATCATAAATAATGACTGACATGTTAAACAAGAAAATATGTGAATTGAGAAATACTTAATTACATAGTAAGTAGAATATGTCATTGTAATGATAAAAGCAAACAAGAATATGAAAGGATTGTGGATTACAGACCTTTGGCCACAATCTAGAGAATAATATGTTGTGGGCCTATTAATAAACTTAAATGGGTTAAGTTATATAACCGAAAATAATAAGCAAGAGGAACTAGGTAACTTGATTAAGAATTCAATATGAATGGGGATAACCAAGTTAAATGGAAAACTGATGAGGTAAGTCAAGCGCGTAAAAGAATGTTTAGATATATGGTCTAACAACATATTAAAGTGAGGCGCTTGGACCAGTCCGCACGTTTGAGGGTGAATAACCCAACGGGATAGATCATCGGGGTGTTATAAGGCATAAGGGGAGCGCACATTCATCTGATTATTCTGTCAGCTCCGAAGGATTGGAAGGGGAAGCATGCGGCTTCCTGAGGTGCGTAAGGTGCTTCTGGTAGTCCTCTGTATGGTGGCAAATGTTTAGGCTGTTCTCTCATAGGTTCGGTCTGCGTGTAACTACCAGGTGGGTGAGCCTTGCCTGCAAAAATAGCTTTGCAGTTAGAATGCTATGACGTGGTGACAACAGGGTGATTCGGCGGTTGCCTCAATGGGGAGGCGAAGGATCACGACCAACAAGGATAGTAGATTGTCGGATACCCGTCATCGGCAGCCAGTGGGATGTGAAAAGACAAGAGCTAAAACCAATAGACCATTCACCTTTCACTATCCTGGTATTGTGGTTGAGGGAAGACGCGAACTGGATGTTTAGATTGTTTGTTTGGGCCCAGTCGTTTAGCTCTTGTATTCTTTACTAGTTGAGGGAGGGCCCGAGGTGGAGCCATAGCCACCATGAAAAACAGACCGAGGGATATCTGTATTTTGAAGCTCTTAAAGGCGGGCCTGTACAGATATGGAAAAGCTCCCGACCGAGTTCCGTGTTCTTGTATCGCCCTGCCACGTAACTCAGTGCACATTAGAGGATGTGCGGTTAAAGCATCGAGCTACAATCGACGATAAGTATATGTGACAGTCTAGATACATGCAAGTCGGCTCTGGGTGGTGTATCATGGACTTGAAGGCATTACTTCGGTATGAAATCTGATTCGATCGACGGTGGCAGTCCGTACGCTTACATATCGTAGTAATGACGGATATATGCGGAACATACCTTGTTATGAAGAGATCCGTACGTCACTCCGGCATGGGACGAGGTACTGTGTTCATTTCTGTAGCATTATGGTGGAGGCCGTGTGAGTGGGGTACCATGGGGTGCACCTCAGTATTGAGGGGTAACTATACTATATTAGGTTAATCCACTGGGGAGTAAATGGGTACGACGTGTGTGTAAGCCTTGAGTGCTGTTAACCCAAGTAACCTAATAAATAAGAAAAATATGATTGGACGGTATATGTAGGGTTATCCAAAGTATAGTTTAAATTTAGTCACCAGAATTTGTGTTCTGACCCGCTCCTCATAACATACTCGCAGGTTAGATTTGTGGCAGTGACATGATAGCCTTAAATATTGGTTAGGCAGTATTATTAATATGGTAAGGCTATATTTTGATTATATTATATTTTATCCACTCTACTGTGAGATATTTTCTGAGCTCTGACGTATTTTATGTCTCTGTCTTTTCTGCAGGATACCAGAGCATAACAACTTGAGTTTCGATAGATTAGAATTTTGAAAAAAAAAACGGTTTGTAGAATTCAGGTTGTTACATCTTGCATTGCTGCCATGGTCCCCGATCATCACTAGACTCTGGTCGAGTGTATTTGCATAGGGGATCAAACTCATGCGACCTCGATTAAAGGTTACTTTGAGAATTTCGGTTTAAATGAAGCTTTCATTTCCATTTTTCAATATGTTTAAATTTACCCGTGTTAATTGATTTTTGAAGTTACAAGGGATGAATGTATACCCTGTTAAACATACACAATCAGGTTCTCTTACGGTTTTCGGCCACTAGTGTTGTTCCTATTGCTTTATGGTCTATATACTTGATTCTACAAGGTTACCACTCATTAAGAAAGCGTGGTCTGTGAGCTTAATGCATACATTTTTGACATAATCTATATTTGCAATGCCACGTTATTTATTTGAAGTGCAGGACTCGCTCATATTTGCCAATGTCATATTTGCCCATGTATGCATTTTTGGTGAGAACAAAAATTTATGGTATTTCATAGTTGGAGAGAATATCATTGCTCTGAATACAATCTAGCAGAACACACATATATATGATGTTAATCAGTAGCATCTCCATGAATACATTGGTTTAAATCAAACATATATACACCCATGAATAGATTTTGAAGGAGACAAAAAAGAAATTTGCTTGCCAACATATTAGTGTGTTTAATATTTTTTTCCCTCTTTCCCAGGTTTTCCCAAGTTCTCTAGTCCTAGTTTAGTAATTTCAAAGATTAAACCTTTGAACGACTGAACTTTTTGAACCAATATAATATGTGTATATATATTAGCACACCTATTGTTTTTATCTACTTAAGTTTATATAAGACAACAAAGCAATTGGTTGTTTACTCATTTTATCTATGTTCACTGTCTTGCTATGGTATTATTTTTGCTCAGGTTGTTAAAAACTAACCATTTCCAGAGATTGAACCTTAATATTGAATTCAAGATGGGGGGGATATATTAACAAAAATAATTTAAATCTAAACTGTAAAGAGATTCCAAGTATTTTACTCACATTGGTTTCAACTGTCTTTATATTTCTCACTGTTATTACCCCTGTTTTTCTTCACACACTACATCAGAAAATGCCTTTAGTTGTGTTGTAAAAACACTAGTAAAACTTGCAGTAGCGTTCTGATCAACACTATGACATGACATGCAACTAAAAGTCCAAAAGTTTTAGTTGCATTATAGTAAACGCAACCAAAAGTAAACATATTGTAGCGTTTCCAAAATCCTACAAAAGGTTTTTTTGGCAGCATCTTAAAAATGCAGCCAAAGTGGTACTTACACCCTTCTGTTTTTATTTTTTATAGCATTTTTTCTATCCTACTATAATATTTTTGCAAAATTTAATCTTTCCTACCATATATTATGTAACACCCCATGTCCATTAATGTCACTCACAAAGGGAACACATTAAGTTTCGTGGAGCATTATAAGTAAACAGAACGGAATATTACAAGACAGAAAAATTAGTACTTGAAAATTTTATAATTTTATTGCAGCGGAAACAGAAATAAGTTTGATTACATTTCCAAATACCAAAATCAAGTACATAATATCAGTCTTGTGCAAAACCTTCAGAGTACATAATTTTAAAGCCGTAATCCCCAACAGAAAAATGCCATACACAGAATCAAAGCCAAGCAATACACCTTTCAACTTCAAGATGGAAGAAAGACATATCTGAACTAAGCTTGAGTATTTCCTCCCTAAGAACCTGGGGGGAGGGAACGGAAGAAAAGAGGCAAAACAAACTAGGTCAGTCATAAGTCTGGTGAGTCTAGTGACTTTAACAATATAATCATTAAAGTAACAGGATAAGAACATAAACTGGAAAGCAAGAAATGACTGTAGAATAAACATGCATGACAAAGCAGACAAGATGAACAAGATATAACGTTGATTGCACTTCTAATCACTACAGGATAATTACTACACTACACTAATGCTAGTAACACCGTGTCATTACTAATTACACCGCACCTTTACTAGTCCCATACTAAAAGTTGATCCCTCTTACTAATCATGATAATAGTAGTTTTGTGTACTCCTAGCTGCTATCGTAGATGCCCCTTTTGCTCCTACCCCCACGAGTTGTACCTACTACCTTCCTCGTTTGATCGGCTCCCTAACTCGCATGTATTTATTACTTGTTTCATTCGATATCGCTTGTATGTAATCATTACTTGTGTCATTCGGCCCCGCTTGTATGTAGATACCTGTGCTGGCCCCATCATGGGGGTGTATCAATTTCCATAATGGCAACCCGACACGATTCAAGATGCACAGTGTATACTACTGATGCTCAGTGCCTGCTTTTTCCACTCCAGAGCACGTGCACGCCCGTACTCCTTCGGAACCTACACTACTGCAGCACCCGCCGCTATTTTGACCGCTTATAATCAGCACAGTAATCGTGCCCCACCCTGCCTAGCTCAGGGTACCATGATACATCTATGTGGGTTACTGCTAAAATGGGTTCCCGTTACTAGGTTTTCCTAATCAACATGTTATAATGGTTAAGTGTTCTCAATTTAACTTAACCTCACCCATTTGCCTAATTAACATGTTGTACTGGTTAAGTGTTGCCTATTCATATGTTACTTAACCTTCTCACTGATTCACGCATGTTTATTTAACGGTTAAGTTTGTGGGCCTATATATACTAATATTACCCACTTATCCAAGATTTACTTAACCCTTCCCCTTATCAAGTCCATATGTATTATTGGTTAAGCTTGCCTTAACCCTATCCATGTTGTTCATGTAATATTGGTTAAGTTGTCTTCTTGTCCATGTTAACTTAACCCACCTACCTAACATTTTGTATTGGTTAAGTGTCGCCTGTTCATATGTTACTTAACCTTTCCATTCTTAGCATGTCTGTTCCTTAGCTTTAATTTATTCATTAAATCACCAACCTATCACATTAGAACTGTTGTTTGCAGTTGCTGGATGTGCTGGGCGGTTTCGGGAAGACTTCTACCGCAAACTCATTCTAACCTCGGGTTTTTGGGCTTAATGCGCTAACCTCTCACATTAGATCTATGTTGTTGCGGTCGCTGGATGTGCCGGGCTGTTCCGGGCAGTCTTACACCGCAACTCAATCTAACCTCGAGTTAGGCACGTTCATCTTTTAGCCAATTTACATATTTACCATTCATATCCAAGGTTATATGTAAATTATCCATAAGTGTGGTCAATTCAAGTTATGCCACATTTTCAAGTTATGCCCAAAATTATTATATGATTACAACCCCTTTTTATGCTAGTTACATAATATCCAACCTTTACCTAAGCTTTTCCCCAACATTCCCATGCCGTTCGTACGTATAGTTCATGTGATACGTTAGGCTCGCAATTAGTCCAACTCATAACAATAAAAAGGAAAAAGGGAAGAAACACATGACATCATAACTGGCATATTCAATATAGATCTAAGACGGCATAAATCTAGTAAACATATAAAGATAGATCAAATCAACATATGGAATGCGAACTAGCATAGGTCTTGCACGGATTTAAACATATGAACTGGTATGGATCTAAACATGTAGATCTAAACATATGAACATATATTTCTAAACATATGGATTGATATGGATCTAATCATATAAACATGTAGATCTAAACATATGAACATATAGTTCTAAACATATAAACTGATATGGATCTAATCATATAAACATGTAGATCTAAACATATGAACATATAGTTCTAAACATATGGACTGATATGGATCTAATTATATAAACATGTAAATCTAAACATATGAACATATAGTTCTAAACATATGGAATGATATGGGTCTAATCATATAAACATGTAGATCTAAACATATGAACATATAAAATATGATCTTACATATATGAACATGACTTACATATAATCTGTCATAACTTGCATAGATCGAGCAAACCTGCATACATAACTTGCATATGTAATTAGGCATATGAATTAACATAGAAAATAACTTGCATATAATGAATCAAATTAAGCATAAATCAAAACATAGTTAGCAAAGACATAAACTTTATATGATTTACAAACATTTTCATATAGTCAAATTCATAACTCATCACAATTACGTTTAAACAATTATCTTGTGAAAGTAATTGCACTCACAGAAAACGGATCTTGAATTCTAGGATCTGATTTCTGAAATTGCTAAGCTAATCTGTTGATGTAGGCGTTGATTCATTCGTTGTTGTTTTAGAATTCCTTTTCGCAATTCCTAGGCTTTGAATCACTTATCTTCTTATCTTTTTATCTTTAATCTAGAATTTGATTTGTTATGGTGGCGGCTAGGTTAGTTTGTAGATGAATAGCATGACGACATCATAGTTTAGGGTTGTGAGGTTAGGGTTTAGGTTTATCTATGTATATGTAGATGTTTAGGATTAATATGGGACTTTAGATTAACCTAGGAGTCATTAGAGCCGTCTAGTCCAAGAAAATGTGTCATCAGGCAAATCAGAAGTCGCCACATGGCCCTATGACTCAGAAAATTGTCACAATCCAGCATAGTTGGCAGGGGTCGACCCCTACAGAGGGGGTCGACACCCATGTCGACACCCCTATAGGGGGTCGACACCTGTGTCGGCACCTCTAAGGGGGTCGACACCCTATGGCGGGAATTTTCCCGCCCAGCCTTCTCTGCAGATTTGAATTTCGAACTCGATTTATTTAATTTAATTTCTTAAACTTGAAAACTTCTAACCTCTATAACTTCTTCATACGTAGTCCGATTCACGCAAACTTGGACTCTATCTCAAGAAGAATTCCGAGATGAACGCAATGGCATAACCCGTTTCACCCAATTCTTCTTTTAAAGATTAATTATTCTTTAATTATCTCTTATGTACCATTTTAAAATTACGGGGTGTTACATATTACATTTTAGTCACAGCTATTTACTGTTAATGGCTTATATCATTTCCAACAATCACTTATATTTAATAACAATATTAAAACAAATAATTGATCATATAATTATTATTTTCAAACTAACATCAATAATCACTATTTTCAAATAATTAAAAAACAAATTAATCACATAATCAAATATAATATCCACAATCATTTCAATAATAATATTTCAACAAAATAAACAAATCAACGTACCACAACTATATACAAACTAGTCTACACGACTAGTATGAAAAAAATATTATAATACATGATAGTTAAAGTATTGCTCTGACTTAATTACCATCAATTCTTTTGTGTGGTTATTCTTCACTTCGTAAATGCTAATTACCTGTACATAAGAACAATGTTCAACAGTTAGAATTGTATTTTAGTATAATATGTGGAAATAAAAAATAATAATAATAATAGAATAACCCAGTATAAACACCACCATAGTTTATGCACATTAAACAGAATGTAAAGTGAAACGATAAGCCCACCTACTTATCCCCCTCATGTAATAAATTGTTCGATTATTACTTTATTAAGTTAAATTCAATATTCACACTCAAAAGACATCAGTATCTCCTACATTATTATTCCAATCATGCAGATTTAAAGTAGCGCTATAATACTGGAATTTTTTTTCGATATCTGTAAATGTTCTAAATTTTACACCTTAAAGATTAAGCTCAAACATTATTAATGTGAGCATCATATTAAAAATAAGTTTTGAATGCAAGTGTGTAGTACAACTAAGAGCCTGTTTGGCAACTTGAAAATAAGTAGCTTCAGACCAGTAAAAAGAAGTATTATTGTATATAGAAATAATGATCATAAATAAATTATCTCTTCACTTAAGACCAGTTTTTTTTAGTGAAAACTGGATCATAACCGTATGTATATACATACATGTGTCTGTTTATATAACAGTGAATGTATACTGGAAAGTTGATTTAATTAAAGATGGTATGTAGCTACCTTGTATATTGTATATCAGGTTGCATACAGATGTGTCCACTGGTAACTTATAATAAAATGATTAAAATATATTGTGTTGCAATATTTATTTATTTACTTAGGTATTATTATAACAATGTTTTCTTCTCTGTTCAACACTTCATTGTCTCCACGAATACACCTTCCAATACTTTAAAAGCAAAAAACATCAATTACGGAAATGACTACATTTTTCTTCATATTACTACTTTGCTCCATAACTATAATACTACTGTATTCATCACTACCATGGCATTATTGTGGCTTACAAAGGAATTGCATACTACTGTAAAATTAAGGACTTGCATTTATCAAATCCTGGTCGATTCTGTATTGTTCTTATTGGTTAAGTTCTTAATTGATAATCGAAATATGCAAGCCCTTAATTGGTCAAGTTCTTTTACTTGAAGCTCCCTGGGTTCAGGAAAATATTGCGACACTACTCGACATGCACAAGAAAGGTGGGAAGAGTACTTGAAACTCTATGGAAGAGCTTGAAATTGGTTGAAAAACACACGAATGTGTACCAAAATGTGGACTCATGTTTTCAAACTATTGTGGACAATTTCTACCCTCCTTATTCACAGTTTGAATTTGCCATGGGACTACCGCTTCACTCTGATCATGGTTTTCTCGCTATATTGTATCAAAATGATGTTGATTACTTGAAATCAAACATAATGGAAAATGGTGCAAGTTAAACCTTTGTCCGTCTCTTCTCTCATCAACACTGGGGATCATATGGAGATAGTTAGAAATGTAAATTACAAAAATGTTATACATAGAGCAGCGGTGAGCAGAAACAGTATAAGAATGTTAGTAGTACTGGTCATAGGTCCATCGTTGGAGGCAGTGGTGGTTCCTGCTCCATCTTTGTTACTGCTGAGAGCCCTGCAGTGTTCCAAAGAATTAAATACGGAGACTTATAGGGTACCAGCAAAGCAATGTATTTCGGGTGTATTGTACAACATTTGTAACTGGTCTGTTCATACATTCTACATTTAAGTGTTGTACTCAATACTCCATATGTATTTGAATAAACTACAAACTTGCTAAGATATTAGAAAAATTGTTGTGCAACTAAATATGTATTGGAGAATGAAAAGGGAAATATTACTAGCCAAAAATGATCAATTTCATTAAATAAGGAGAAAACATATTTACTAAGGCAACAAGATTTTGTTTGGGCATAGGCCTGGTTAAATCGAATGTTCTCCTCCCACTGATAAGTTCCAAAAGCACTACCCCAGAACTGCATATATCAGATTTGACATTCTCAACGCATATTCAGGTGCACAATATCCCTAGGTTCCCATAACTCGAGTTAACACATGACTTTTAACGCCATATGGTCCTAGTTTAGCCAATCTAAAATCTGATGTCATCATTATATCCTTCCTCAAGTAAGATATTGGAACATTTCATATCTCGATATATAACTTGAGGGTTTTCTTTATCATGCAAATACTTTAATCCTTTGGCAACAGATGTAGCTATTTTCAAACGTGTAATCCAATCAAGCGGTTCCATATTCGAGCTAAGTCCTACATCAAGAAGAATATTATTATTCTAGTTTTCATGTCATAGACATCTTGTAAGGTTTATGTAATAAAAGGTGAATTAAATGATAGAATATAAAGTATTCTTCCACTGAATCTCACTTACAGTCACCTATAATACAGTAATCTTTCTTCATAATTTAACAAAATTTCTTGAGGAGTTAAATTAAAATACTTATGTAAACAATGATCAAAAAATAAATTAAAACTCCAATCTTATCAATATAACAAGTAAGAATGATGCTTTGAAATGAATGGATGAGATATAATGTAAAAGATAAATGGTTGTCAAGACTTGGCATTACTAAAATATCAAGATGGAGTCATTGAGAAACTATGGTCCAATAAATTTAAAAAAATAGAATTACTGCTTTCAAGGATACATATTGATAAAGATATCAATTAACTTGAAGTACTTTACTGCATATGCCTCCTGAACATTACTATGGAATAAAAAATAAGGTTTAATACATATATTATTATATTATTCTAATTTACAACAAACAATATAATGATAAATGCATATTTGGATAATATTCACCTAACATTTGATAACATTGTATTGCATTTAACAATGGATTTATTTCACATCTGCGCATTGCATATGCAAAGCACTAGTAAAAGAAAATAACCCAAAAGCTACAAGAAACTAGAAATGTTGTCACACAATAAAATTACCAAATACCGATGGAATACATACCATAAAGATGGTTTTCTACTGATCCAACTCATATTCTCAGAGTCGGCTCCAGGAGCAGTTAGAGCAGACCGCACGTGTGGCAACCCCCTCGAGCGGGCAACGGTGCTGATGGGTGAGAAACAATAGAACAAAAGAGATATAATTATATAGAAAAGATGTAGGCACCTTAATGAAAGGATGTGTAGCTGAGTTGGTTGTGTTCTAGTTGTTTGTAGAGTCTGATGTCACTAGTTCAAGTCTGTATGCATGCAAAATATTTATTTTACTTCTACATTTTTGCATGTGCCTGGGCCAACCCCCCATTTTTCAGTTCTCTGGAGCTGGCACTGCATATACTAAAAGTCTTTGTTCACCTTCAGCGCAACAACCAATCAAATTAATAGTTTATAGGTTATGCTTAGTCATGTTTATGTTATTGGTATTGTGTTCATTATTGAATTTGATAGCCTATATTGTTGACACCAAATAGGCTATGCTTAGTCATATGTTCACTAATACCTCTTCGTCTATATATGATGATTGTGATTAGGTGGAGGTTGAAATAAAATTTTGATGGTCTACAGTTCTAATTAATAGTCCATAGGTCATGCTTAAAGTATATTTCAATTTCAACTTGTTTACTTTTCATTAGAACTAGTAAGGTGATTTAGTGTGTATGTCATAGTTTGATAGTTTATGTTGTGCTAATTAACAGAATGAATACTTATAATAATCATATCAACTAAATTCACAAATGACCAAAAATGAAAGATCATGGTTTCATTTTATGTTGATTGATGTGATCGTGTAAAGACCCGCAACTTCCCCGTAAAGGAAAGCGTCGGATAGTTCGAGAACAAACCACAACAGAACACATATCAAAAGAACATTTCATTTTGTATATTACAACAATGCATCAGATTACAAGAATATACAGAGTAAAAGAATATTACACAGAAATATCAGAGATTTAAATTACATTTAAATACTTAGCAGCGGAAAATAATACAATAAACAACTAGAAGAGATATACGGATACAAAGCTTTCCGGATATCGTTCCAGCTGTAAACCAGGATCCTGTGAATATAAATCTGCAAAACCAAAACTACTAGCTGCCCGTGTCGAAAATAAGGGCACCCAGAGTTTAGGTTAAAACAATAAACTCCAGGTCAGTCATGGGACTGGTGTGAGAACTAAAACAGTTATTAATCTTTGTTTTTAAAGTTAGGTAAATCAAGGGACCACGCCGTATAACACGGAACGGGTTTCCTCCCAAGAATACCAGTGCATAAAACAAACAGCGCAATGCTAAATAAAGAAAATGAAGCTGTTATAAGACCCAGGTCCCATCACACAATGTAACGCAGTCGAGGATAGGGTTTTTACCTTATAACAGCCAAAGAATGCTTGCTACGTTTAAAACAAATCATTTGATACCATAATAAGTGCATAGTGTATAAAACAACTTCAAATCATAAGTATCAATCATAGGCGGCATAAGCGCCCCATCCCACTATGTCGCCATATATAGGATTACAAATAAAACCGCAAAGTCACGTATTTGGAAATTGGATTTCCATCTATGAACCGAGGCTAGGGGCAAGATCCTCAACCGATTCGAGACGCTCTAGCCCGCCCCTCAGGACCCAGACTCAGGTGGGCCCTTGGATCGTCAGGGCCGGTCCACCGATGTGGATTAAAATGCCTGAACACTACGTTTCCCCACCCTATGGGGTGTAAGTCTGGTCCGTCAGCCGACCAGAATGCATCGGCCGAAACCGATATAACCGAGGCGCCTCGCAACAGCAACAACCACATAAGTCAAACTCGTCAGGGCGTGTAAAACCACTGACGCCACTTCTAACTAGAAAGAAACGCAAGTCCTCCCTGAGGTCCGTCTCCCGTTTTTGGTTCATACCTGGTGTGAAACACGCGAGGTAAACGTTACACAAAGCTACGCCACAAAGGCCGTGCTTTGATCATCACCACAAGACTTTGCTTTTCAACAGAAGCCTTGATCATTTGCATCTTAGCATGCCACACAGGCAAACCACTCTATGCAACCGATATCAGTCAC
Source organism: Allium sativum (assembly GCA_030737875.1). Lineage (NCBI taxonomy): Eukaryota > Viridiplantae > Streptophyta > Magnoliopsida > Asparagales > Amaryllidaceae > Allium > Allium sativum. The sequence goes on along the minus strand of CM060916.1, from coordinate 163,122,679 downwards.
ACAGAATGAAATCCAGTGTCAGACACACAGTCCATTTACAAGTCCGTTCTGGGCCTGAACGAAACCGGAGGCACCTAGTACCCCGCATATCCATCGATCTCCAAGTACGTCTGGACGATCACCAACTGTTTCCATCTTCTTGGGTGTACAGCCCAATCAAGATCATCAGCTATCACCCAAACGACGTGAAGACTTCCGGTCTTCGACCATCGTCTTCATCTTCGACTTATCGTCGTATCAGTTATTCAGAATGGGATAAACCCGGTCTTCCTGAATAACTCGCGTATATTTTATAAAAGTGTTACACAAACACAACATACGCCTCATTCCAATTCATTAGTCACTAACCGTAAATTAATCAAGAGAATAATTCCCCAAATATTAACCCCGAAGGCCGAAACCAACATCAGATCAATATCCAGAAAACCATTCTGTTTGGCTAACCGACAGTTAGTTTCTAAATTTCACGTTCAAATCTAATTAAAGATTTAACTATCGCCTGGAGCAAAACTGGTGATACTCCATTCTCGATCTTTCCAATCTAATTAAAGATTTATTAAAACTCCACTTAGTTTTAATCTTTTGACTGGGTTAAAGAATCAGTGTCATTTAAAAACACGGTTCACGATAAACCCAAAATCACATTCATTAATCGTCGGGTTAAAGAACGAGTGTTATTTAAAACACTGTCCACGATAAACCCAAAAATCAATATCGATTCAATTCCAATTAAATGTTATTTAATTGGTACACTTCATTAAATCTAAATAAAAAGATTTAATCATTTCTCAACTGGGTTCAAGAACAGTGTTAATGAAGACACCATTCACGACAAACCCAAATCACATTTGATATTAAATACAAGGCTCTGAATAGAAAATATCCCGGCTTATATTCAATATCAAATTCTACGATTAACAAATGTCGTATTGGAAATAACGATATAAATATATATCTTTCAAATTTCCATAACAACATCTGTATAATCACGAATTCCAACATCGAAATATTCCGAAGACAATTTCAATTCAAATCCACTCCAATGCAATCATTGGAAATTTTGGTTATTTTCAAAACCCTTTTCGAATTCAATTTATTTATTTAAAAATAAATAGAATTATAATTCTAGTTCAAAACTAGTTCATTTCGATAAAAAATCTATTTTTATCTTTTCAAATATGGAGTTTTTTCAACCCAAATCTTCACAAATCATTTCTTATGATTTTACATAAATTATTACTATTTTTAATAATTTTATCAAGGCCCGTACAGTCGATTTCCATCAACGGCCATCGAACTGCACTTACAGCGACCTTTTTCGAATTTGATTTGGACGTATCTCCAAATCCAACCGTTAGATTTCAAATTTCTAACCTTCTTTAGAAAGCTCTTTTCGATACGAACCCAACGGTTCCGGTTTTAGGAGAATCCGACGGTCGGATCTCCCGTAATGTCCGTTTGAAATAAATGGTCGAAATTCGCGAACTGCCGCGGCGCGGCGCGTTCTATTCAGGCCATTATATTATATATATAATATATATAATATATATATCGTCGATTACTATTTAAAACGAATTATATAAATAGTTTTGAATTCGTTTCAAAAACATTTTCAACTTCCATTTCAATTCAAATCAAAATTGAATTCTTCCTTATAAATTCGTTTTAAAATCCATTTCTATTCAATTCAAATTTCAATTCAATTTGAATTCATTTCACTTCGCTTTCAATTCAATTTGAATTCGTTTTCAATTTAATTCATTTCGAAATCGTTTTCAATTCAATTCATTTCGAGATCGTTTTCAATTCAATTCATTTCGAAATCGTTTTCAATTCAATTCATTTCGAAATCGTTTTCAATTTAATTCATTTCGAAATCGTTTTCAATTCAATTCATTTCGAAATCGTTTTCAATTCAATTCATTTCGAAATCGTTTTCAATTCAATTCATTTCGAAATCGTTTTCAATTCAATTCATTTCGAAATCGTTTTCAATTCAATTCATTTCGAAATCGTTTTCAATTCAATTCATTTCGAAATCGTTTTCAATTCAACTCATTTCGAAATCGTTTTCAATTCAATTCATTTCGAAATCGTTTTCAATTCAACTCATTTCGAAATCGTTTTCAATTCAATTCAAAATATTCGATTTCGAGATCACTTTTCAATATTCATTTTTAAGATGAATAAAATCGATATAAATATCGTTCACGTCAAAATGGCGTCAATCTAATCAACACGGCTTCGTAAATTTCTATTTTCAAATATTCTATTTCAAATATTCTATTTCAAATATTTCCTATTATCAAAATATTTGTTATTATCAAAATATTCTTTATTTTCACGATTGGAATGAGGCCCAATCAATTACCATATAAAATTAATTATATGGATTTTCATACAACACATGTATATGATAACATTGAAAATAATCAACCATCAACCAAAGTGCACTACACTGTATAAGCATCAAATATAGATATCTAACGCTTACAACAGCATGTCAATCAATCGATCGACATATTTAATCAATCAGGATGAGTGAACTTCAAATTTCATCCCAACACCCGTGTGGGGTTTCAAACAATCAAACACGTATTTTATTTGTGCAGTTAGGCGATGTGTAAAATTTATCGACCCAATCAACGTCATTCAAATAGGTGTACATAAACAAACCGTCTGGTTTGTAAATGAATATTTATTTATTCACATTCACGTTAAAAATTATATTTTTAACGATAACACATTTTATTTCAACCTATGAATTTCTATTCAATTCATTTACACAATAAAATGATATTTTTATTTTCTAACACATTTTAGAAAATTTCGGCGGCATAACGGCACGATACTAGAAACGGGACAAGGCCTAGCCTTATCCCCGGTCTAGTGAAGGCCCACGCCATTCACTTATCAATCAAATCAATTTGTTATGCAAACCACAAAATTTGGAGTAAGGGTCTAACCTAGCCTTACTCCTTCGCCTTATAACGGCGCACGTCTAATCCTAACCAATTTATCGATTCGATTTTTCACACCACAAACCACATTCAAACCAAATCATATAACTAACTACACAACCAAACAATTTAACAAACAAGTCATCCATGGTCTGTGGATGACGGGTGTCGGGTGCTACTAAGCACCGTCTGCATCCTAGTATATATATATAACTAGAAAAATAGAATTTGAGTGAGAAGTTCTCACCGATAGCTATCCTAGCCCCACGGCACTTCTAATGCAGGAAATCTTCGTCGTTTCGCCTTTTTGTCACCTTCGTTGTCCGCTTTCACTACATATGTAAAAATCGAATTTTTACTTTGCTATTCAATATATAAAAATCAAATTTTTAATTCGAAGTCCAACATATAAAAATCATATTTTTAATTCGAAGTTCAACATATAAAAATCATATTTTTAATTCGAAGTTCAACATATAAAAATCAAATTTTTAATTCGAAGTTCAACATATAAAAATCATATTTTTAATTCGAAGTAAATGCAAAATTCCTTTTAAAAACAAAGCTAACTTCATTTTCAAAACCAATGTATATTTTTAACTTTTCTATATATAAATAAAAAAAAAAAAAAAAATAATTATACTTTTAGCCTTCTAATTACTTTAGATAAATTAAATAATTAACTAAATAAAATGAATAAATCTTACAGTTAATCTTGGAGGAGGGGTATTGCGCGTCTAAGGTGGAGGGATGGAGATTGCTGGTCGTCATTGGCTGAAGGGGGGGGGGAATTCGCTCGCTGGCTGAAGGACCAGAGAGGGTGGCGTCGAATTGGAGAAGCAGGAGGTGGAGGAGCGGGGCGCCGTCGCGCTAGAGGGTCGGGGTAGTTAGGGGGAGGCGGTTTGGGTTTAGGGTCTCGGTTTGGAAGGGGCGACGAAGAGAGGCTGATGGAGGAGGGAAGAGTAGCTCGCTGGTCGGAGGGGAATGAAGGAGGAAGGCGGGGAGGATCCGGCGGTTGAGGCGCCAGTCGGAGGCTGGCCACGTCGAACGATGGCAGGAGTCTCCAGAGCCAACGGGGTTTTTTTTTTTTTTTTTTTTTTTTTTTTTTTTTTTTAGATCTGAGCGATAGAGGGAAATAGGATAGAGAAGAGGGAAGTTAAATATATATAATTATATTTATATTATTTTAATTTTCCCCCAAAAGTTGACTTTTACATACGACCTCGAAACGAGGCCCACCGCCTGTCGTCCATAGCGTTTTACCCCCATTCCAAACACAATGGGATATGTATCGCAAGCTGGTTTGATCATTACAATTGGTTTCCATTGAAATTTACAATTTAAATCCTTATATTGAATTTTAAACGTACATTTCAAATTACCGGGGTCACATACTAACTAGAAAAGTTCCAGAAAAATATTTTCTAGCTTCGCATTGACGATACGGTCCTAACAAAACTAGTTTCATCGAATTCTGAGACCGTTGGAAAAATGGCCAATTTCCAGTCGATTAAATTCAACTGAAATGGTCAAAACGCGTTTTCCTTTGCCACGCTCACATATTGAATCGAAAAATTATGAAATTTAAAACCTAGCAATAATTTTACATCACGGACCCAACAAAACTGGTTTCGTCGAAATCCGAGGTTATTTGCAAAATGTCCATTTTTAAGGGCCTGAATTCCATAGCGACTATTCAGAATTTTCAACTGGACATATCTTTTGGTTCCCGATATGAAATCTTGATTATTCGGATTCGTTGGAAAGATATCCACTATTAGATTCCATTATTTTTGGTTTCACTAAAATCCGGATTGTTTTGCACCCGGTACATTCAATTGAAGTTTGAAATCGAATTATCGAACTACCGCGCCATTTTCAATTCTATTTATAATTATATATAAATATTTATATTCTAACGACGACGCGTATAAATATATACGTTCGAATTATTTTCAAAATAAATTTCACGTCGATATTATTTAAAATAATTCATTTTAAATAATCAAAATTCGTTAAAATTGCCAAAATAAAAATTTTAAACTGGCCCAGATTTTCCGGGTTGTTACAATCTCCCCCACTTAAAACTTTTCGTCCCCGAAAAGGAACAAAGTCGAAAGTGGTTTGATAATTCAACTCTACGTTCGATCAGGCTTCCATTCTCCAACTTTTCAGTTTCTGAGAATTTCCAAAATTTCAAAAATTTGGCTAACACCCTAAATTTTTGAAAAATTTCGCCATAACCTCCCCTGCAATGGGAGCATCGGGGAATTTCAAATAGCTTCCCCGGTCCTTCAGATCTCAAAAAGAAAAAGAAAAAGCCAAGCGGCTAGCCAATAGGCTCACAAAATCATCATCACCCAAACGAAACAGGAAATTATGTAGTAAACATGTACCTATTTGTCGGGCAAACAAATTTTATTCTCGGCTCTAGCCTCCTTGCTATGACCTGTTCAATGATATATATGTATATGCAAGCAAATACGACCAATTTTCAATATAACTCAATATTCGATGTTATTAGGCATAATGGTTCAAAACTATCAAACAATTAAACAAACAACACAAACATCAATCAATTAGTGAATTAGAGTTTCAAATTCATAATTTTGATACATATACAAAAATCAGATTTTTGATGCCAAATCACAACAATAAGCCCTATCTAGTTTTGGTTCTCACACCAATCTGATGGAAATATATAGATAACTCACTCTCGACACTTGAACTCAATCACTGATGACGATGCCTCATCATCAGAATCGCCTCCAGCAACTAGAATGATTCTATATCTATCAAGTATATTAAAGCTTCGAATACACGTTTGCAAGACATATACCCAAAACCTTGTATACTCGATTGCCCACAATTCAATTTAAGATAACTATTCAAATACGAATATTTAAAATTTGAATTTACAAAACAAAATTTGTTTTCACTTTAAAAATATACTCTTCACACCCGTTCTAGGATACTACTAATCCTATCTCTAACGAGTCATTCCCATTGGATATTGCTAATCCAATATCTGATGAATTCTTTCGTATGTTTCTAATGTGTCTTGTTCTCTAGCTTTGTAAACCAAAGCTCTGATACCACGAGTAAAGACCCGCAACTTCCCCGTAAAGGAAAGCGTCGGATAGTTCGAGAACAAACCACAACAGAACACATATCAAAAGAACATTTCATTTTGTATATTACAACAATGCATCAGATTACAAGAATATACAGAGTAAAAGAATATTACACAGAAATATCAGAGATTTAAATTACATTTAAATACTTAGCAGCGGAAAATAATACAATAAACAACTAGAAGAGATATACGGATACAAAGCTTTCCGGATATCGTTCCAGCTGTAAACCAGGATCCTGTGAATATAAATCTGCAAAACCAAAACTACTAGCTGCCCGTGTCGAAAATAAGGGCACCCAGAGTTTAGGTTAAAACAATAAACTCCAGGTCAGTCATGGGACTGGTGTGAGAACTAAAACAGTTATTAATCTTTGTTTTTAAAGTTAGGTAAATCAAGGGACCACGCCGTATAACACGGAACGGGTTTCCTCCCAAGAATACCAGTGCATAAAACAAACAGCGCAATGCTAAATAAAGAAAATGAAGCTGTTATAAGACCCAGGTCCCATCACACAATGTAACGCAGTCGAGGATAGGGTTTTTACCTTATAACAGCCAAAGAATGCTTGCTACGTTTAAAACAAATCATTTGATACCATAATAAGTGCATAGTGTATAAAACAACTTCAAATCATAAGTATCAATCATAGGCGGCATAAGCGCCCCATCCCACTATGTCGCCATATATAGGATTACAAATAAAACCGCAAAGTCACGTATTTGGAAATTGGATTTCCATCTATGAACCGAGGCTAGGGGCAAGATCCTCAACCGATTCGAGACGCTCTAGCCCGCCCCTCAGGACCCAGACTCAGGTGGGCCCTTGGATCGTCAGGGCCGGTCCACCGATGTGGATTAAAATGCCTGAACACTACGTTTCCCCACCCTATGGGGTGTAAGTCTGGTCCGTCAGCCGACCAGAATGCATCGGCCGAAACCGATATAACCGAGGCGCCTCGCAACAGCAACAACCACATAAGTCAAACTCGTCAGGGCGTGTAAAACCACTGACGCCACTTCTAACTAGAAAGAAACGCAAGTCCTCCCTGAGGTCCGTCTCCCGTTTTTGGTTCATACCTGGTGTGAAACACGCGAGGTAAACGTTACACAAAGCTACGCCACAAAGGCCGTGCTTTGATCATCACCACAAGACTTTGCTTTTCAACAGAAGCCTTGATCATTTGCATCTTAGCATGCCACACAGGCAAACCACTCTATGCAACCGATATCAGTCACACAGAATGAAATCCAGTGTCAGACACACAGTCCATTTACAAGTCCGTTCTGGGCCTGAACGAAACCGGAGGCACCTAGTACCCCGCATATCCATCGATCTCCAAGTACGTCTGGACGATCACCAACTGTTTCCATCTTCTTGGGTGTACAGCCCAATCAAGATCATCAGCTATCACCCAAACGACGTGAAGACTTCCGGTCTTCGACCATCGTCTTCATCTTCGACTTATCGTCGTATCAGTTATTCAGAATGGGATAAACCCGGTCTTCCTGAATAACTCGCGTATATTTTATAAAAGTGTTACACAAACACAACATACGCCTCATTCCAATTCATTAGTCACTAACCGTAAATTAATCAAGAGAATAATTCCCCAAATATTAACCCCGAAGGCCGAAACCAACATCAGATCAATATCCAGAAAACCATTCTGTTTGGCTAACCGACAGTTAGTTTCTAAATTTCACGTTCAAATCTAATTAAAGATTTAACTATCGCCTGGAGCAAAACTGGTGATACTCCATTCTCGATCTTTCCAATCTAATTAAAGATTTATTAAAACTCCACTTAGTTTTAATCTTTTGACTGGGTTAAAGAATCAGTGTCATTTAAAAACACGGTTCACGATAAACCCAAAATCACATTCATTAATCGTCGGGTTAAAGAACGAGTGTTATTTAAAACACTGTCCACGATAAACCCAAAAATCAATATCGATTAAATTCCAATTAAATGTTATTTAATTGGTACACTTCATTAAATCTAAATAAAAAGATTTAATCATTTCTCAACTGGGTTCAAGAACAGTGTTAATGAAGACACCATTCACGACAAACCCAAATCACATTTGATATTAAATACAAGGCTCTGAATAGAAAATATCCCGGCTTATATTCAATATCAAATTCTACGATTAACAAATGTCGTATTGGAAATAACGATATAAATATATATCTTTCAAATTTCCATAACAACATCTGTATAATCACGAATTCCAACATCGAAATATTCCGAAGACAATTTCAATTCAAATCCACTCCAATGCAATCATTGGAAATTTTGGTTATTTTCAAAACCCTTTTCGAATTCAATTTATTTATTTAAAAATAAATAGAATTATAATTCTAGTTCAAAACTAGTTCATTTCGATAAAAAATCTATTTTTATCTTTTCAAATATGGAGTTTTTTCAACCCAAATCTTCACAAATCATTTCTTATGATTTTACATAAATTATTACTATTTTTAATAATTTTATCAAGGCCCGTACAGTCGATTTCCATCAACGGCCATCGAACTGCACTTACAGCGACCTTTTTCGAATTTGATTTGGACGTATCTCCAAATCCAACCGTTAGATTTCAAATTTCTAACCTTCTTTAGAAAGCTCTTTTCGATACGAACCCAACGGTTCCGGTTTTAGGAGAATCCGACGGTCGGATCTCCCGTAATGTCCGTTTGAAATAAATGGTCGAAATTCGCGAACTGCCGCGGCGCGGCGCGTTCTATTCAGGCCATTATATTATATATATAATATATATAATATATATATCGTCGATTACTATTTAAAACGAATTATATAAATAGTTTTGAATTCGTTTCAAAAACATTTTCAACTTCCATTTCAATTCAAATCAAAATTGAATTCTTCCTTATAAATTCGTTTTAAAATCCATTTCTATTCAATTCAAATTTCAATTCAATTTGAATTCATTTCACTTCGCTTTCAATTCAATTTGAATTCGTTTTCAATTTAATTCATTTCGAAATCGTTTTCAATTCAATTCATTTCGAGATCGTTTTCAATTCAATTCATTTCGAAATCGTTTTCAATTCAATTCATTTCGAAATCGTTTTCAATTTAATTCATTTCGAAATCGTTTTCAATTCAATTCATTTCGAAATCGTTTTCAATTCAATTCATTTCGAAATCGTTTTCAATTCAATTCATTTCGAAATCGTTTTCAATTCAATTCATTTCGAAATCGTTTTCAATTCAATTCATTTCGAAATCGTTTTCAATTCAATTCATTTCGAAATCGTTTTCAATTCAACTCATTTCGAAATCGTTTTCAATTCAATTCATTTCGAAATCGTTTTCAATTCAACTCATTTCGAAATCGTTTTCAATTCAATTCAAAATATTCGATTTCGAGATCACTTTTCAATATTCATTTTTAAGATGAATAAAATCGATATAAATATCGTTCACGTCAAAATGGCGTCAATCTAATCAACACGGCTTCGTAAATTTCTATTTTCAAATATTCTATTTCAAATATTCTATTTCAAATATTTCCTATTATCAAAATATTTGTTATTATCAAAATATTCTTTATTTTCACGATTGGAATGAGGCCCAATCAATTACCATATAAAATTAATTATATGGATTTTCATACAACACATGTATATGATAACATTGAAAATAATCAACCATCAACCAAAGTGCACTACACTGTATAAGCATCAAATATAGATATCTAACGCTTACAACAGCATGTCAATCAATCGATCGACATATTTAATCAATCAGGATGAGTGAACTTCAAATTTCATCCCAACACCCGTGTGGGGTTTCAAACAATCAAACACGTATTTTATTTGTGCAGTTAGGCGATGTGTAAAATTTATCGACCCAATCAACGTCATTCAAATAGGTGTACATAAACAAACCGTCTGGTTTGTAAATGAATATTTATTTATTCACATTCACGTTAAAAATTATATTTTTAACGATAACACATTTTATTTCAACCTATGAATTTCTATTCAATTCATTTACACAATAAAATGATATTTTTATTTTCTAACACATTTTAGAAAATTTCGGCGGCATAACGGCACGATACTAGAAACGGGACAAGGCCTAGCCTTATCCCCGGTCTAGTGAAGGCCCACGCCATTCACTTATCAATCAAATCAATTTGTTATGCAAACCACAAAATTTGGAGTAAGGGTCTAACCTAGCCTTACTCCTTCGCCTTATAACGGCGCACGTCTAATCCTAACCAATTTATCGATTCGATTTTTCACACCACAAACCACATTCAAACCAAATCATATAACTAACTACACAACCAAACAATTTAACAAACAAGTCATCCATGGTCTGTGGATGACGGGTGTCGGGTGCTACTAAGCACCGTCTGCATCCTAGTATATATATATAACTAGAAAAATAGAATTTGAGTGAGAAGTTCTCACCGATAGCTATCCTAGCCCCACGGCACTTCTAATGCAGGAAATCTTCGTCGTTTCGCCTTTTTGTCACCTTCGTTGTCCGCTTTCACTACATATGTAAAAATCGAATTTTTACTTTGCTATTCAATATATAAAAATCAAATTTTTAATTCGAAGTCCAACATATAAAAATCATATTTTTAATTCGAAGTTCAACATATAAAAATCATATTTTTAATTCGAAGTTCAACATATAAAAATCAAATTTTTAATTCGAAGTTCAACATATAAAAATCATATTTTTAATTCGAAGTAAATGCAAAATTCCTTTTAAAAACAAAGCTAACTTCATTTTCAAAACCAATGTATATTTTTAACTTTTCTATATATAAATAAAAAAAAAAAAATAATAATTATACTTTTAGCCTTCTAATTACTTTAGATAAATTAAATAATTAACTAAATAAAATGAATAAATCTTACAGTTAATCTTGGAGGAGGGGTATTGCGCGTCTAAGGTGGAGGGATGGAGATTGCTGGTCGTCATTGGCTGAAGGGGGGGGGGAATTCGCTCGCTGGCTGAAGGACCAGAGAGGGTGGCGTCGAATTGGAGAAGCAGGAGGTGGAGGAGCGGGGCGCCGTCGCGCTAGAGGGTCGGGGTAGTTAGGGGGAGGCGGTTTGGGTTTAGGGTCTCGGTTTGGAAGGGGCGACGAAGAGAGGCTGATGGAGGAGGGAAGAGTAGCTCGCTGGTCGGAGGGGAATGAAGGAGGAAGGCGGGGAGGATCCGGCGGTTGAGGCGCCAGTCGGAGGCTGGCCACGTCGAACGATGGCAGGAGTCTCCAGAGCCAACGGGGTTTTTTTTTTTTTTTTTTTTTTTTTTTTTTTTTTTTTCAGATCTGAGCGATAGAGGGAAATAGGATAGAGAAGAGGGAAGTTAAATATATATAATTATATTTATATTATTTTAATTTTCCCCCAAAAGTTGACTTTTACATACGACCTCGAAACGAGGCCCACCGCCTGTCGTCCATAGCGTTTTACCCCCATTCCGAACACAATGGGATATGTATCGCAAGCTGGTTTGATCATTACAATTGGTTTCCGTTGAAATTTACAATTTAAATCCTTATATTGAATTTTAAACGTACATTTCAAATTACCGGGGTCACATACTAACTAGAAAAGTTCCAGAAAAATATTTTCTAGCTTCGCATTGACGATACGGTCCTAACAAAACTAGTTTCATCGAATTCTGAGACCGTTGGAAAAATGGCCAATTTCCAGTCGATTAAATTCAACTGAAATGGTCAAAACGCGTTTTCCTTTGCCACGCTCACATATTGAATCGAAAAATTATGAAATTTAAAACCTAGCAATAATTTTACATCACGGACCCAACAAAACTGGTTTCGTCGAAATCCGAGGTTATTTGCAAAATGTCCATTTTTAAGGGCCTGAATTCCATAGCGACTATTCAGAATTTTCAACTGGACATATCTTTTGGTTCCCGATATGAAATCTTGATTATTCGGATTCGTTGGAAAGATATCCACTATTAGATTCCATTATTTTTGGTTTCACTAAAATCCGGATTGTTTTGCACCCGGTACATTCAATTGAAGTTTGAAATCGAATTATCGAACTACCGCGCCATTTTCAATTCTATTTATAATTATATATAAATATTTATATTCTAACGACGACGCGTATAAATATATACGTTCGAATTATTTTCAAAATAAATTTCACGTCGATATTATTTAAAATAATTCATTTTAAATAATCAAAATTCGTTAAAATTGCCAAAATAAAAATTTTAAACTGGCCCAGATTTTCCGGGTTGTTACAGATCTAGAGAGTAGATTTATTTCTAAGTTGTCTTTTAATCTCATAGTTTTTACCTATCTTGGTTTGTTAGTTTATTTTAGTTGTAGTTGTAGTTAAAACTTCACTCGAATTTTGTTTAGTTTAATTGAATATAATTAAAAATATTTCTTTCTCCCTGGATCGACCCGTACTCGCTAACGTACTACAAGTTTATGCCGTGCGCTTATGGTCTATTACACTTGCGACGGTTTTCTAATTAATATAATACTCGTCGTTGAACACATTACTAGCTTCAGATTTTTTCTCTTTGAATGTTTGATTCCCAGGATTTTCTCCATGTTTCACTTCTCCCTCAAGTTTTGATTTCAGTTGATACACCTTACTGTGTTTGCCATGGTTTCTCAGGCTTTGCATAGAGTTTGGTACCAATTTTTTTTTGTTTTCTCATTGTTTCTAACATTTTAGTTATAAGCTTTTGATTTGTATACGTTGGTTTTTAGGAAACTTAGTGTGTGTTGTTATGTGAACTTTATATGTATTTATAGATGAAGGATTGAGCCTAAGTCGGTTGGCTTTGGGTATGCGGGTACTTGCAACAGTGATGTGTGTTAATGTTTTGATTTTACAATACAAATTAAGTTTCTAACTTTGCCTCTAAGTATCACAGCTATGCCATGTTATTTCTGCACTTACATGTGCATATACAGGCCTTTGTATGTCCTATTTATATAAAAAATTCTTCCTTAATTCTTAAGAAAAACAACCTATTTGATGGCTTTGATCTCCTTTCACTTCGGTGTATTTGTTACTCAAAATTTACACATGAAATAAGACTGTTTCTTTTTTATTGGCAGCCTTATGTTATTTCAATCCTTTCTTCTTAAATGCTCAAGTCCAAACACCTAAGTTTTTCAGCCCACCTTTCCCGTGCAAAGCTATTTTTCTTCAGATTTTATGTAGGGATGTGCTATTGTTTGCACATGTTTACGATCACATAGGATAACACATTTATGCAGGCCAACCTATTCTTATGCTTTGTTTGCCTTTATTTTCTGTCCACTGACATGCTTAGGCTACATATGCCTATGGTTTCACTTGTCCATTCGTGTATGCATATCTTGTTATAACTTCTTTCATCTCACATATTTCATTCCATATTTTATTATAATTTCCTTTTAATTTTATTCTTGTTTTTATAGTTTTATGCATACATTTATATGTAACTTACATACGTGTCTTATATACATATATATTCTTCACATATATACATACTATATTTTCTTATATACAAATGAACCCCTCTCTCTCTCTATACACACATACACACATACACACACACAACCCCCTACATATATGTTTCCCATATATGTTTTAATCTATGCAAATGTTAGAACTTATCTTCTTTTATTCAATGTCGTGATTTTTAAGTTTAATACAACAAAGGTGTTTAAACTACATACACTTGATTATATATGTAATAAGTTAATATGGTTATTCTAAATTAAATGAGCCTGATCTTATCAATATTATAAAATTAATGAAAATCATCTATTTAATTTATGTTCCCCTTTTATTCCCTCCTTGAGTAATCTATATTCATGAGTCCAAAGAAATATCACAAGATGATAAAATATTGACTATTAGTTTTATACAGATATACATTGTCTTTCGCACTTTTCAAATCATCAACAAATAAATTTACTTGGAATTTCCCCCATATTTTTCTAATATATATATAAATCTTATTATATTAAATTAAATTAAATTAAATTAAAATATCAACGATTTATCATTATATATTATAAAACTTGCCTAAAAACTGGGTCATTACACCAGGGAGCAGAAGGTATTCAACTCGAAAGAGACTTTAAAGCGACTTCAACAGCGAAGGTGATAAACTAAACTGACGTTCGGAGTCCACGAAACTTTCTATGCATAACATCTAATCTTTTAGGTTAGAGCCAAGAGAATGCAGATTTTTTCCTTTTTCCAAATTAAGCTTCAACCGCCATTGGCTCGAGTTTCTCATGTTCTTTTATTAGGATTTTAGAATGGAAGCAACCGTACTAATGCTTTTCAATTTATTTCGCTCCAATAATTTTTTTTTCGGGCCTTATTGTTGAGCCGCGTTCTAGTGTCGTGGGTTGCATAAATGATGTTTAGTCATATTTCTTGGTGACTAGCATATTTATAATTTTAGGGTTGGCTAGCTTTATAATTAGGGATAAAAAAATATAGTTTTGAAAAAGTTAAACATAAATCACTATTCATTCATCAATGACTATAAAATATTAATTTTAATCAATAACTAATTCTAATTTATTAACCATTACTTTTTAATTATTTTTATTTTCAAATACAAGTCACATTTTTAGAAGTTCAATTTTTTTATTTTTCTTCAATTTCAAGTGAACATAATTATATTAATTTATTTCAAAAAGATTCAAAATCTTAATTTTTTTTTCAAATATTAAATATTATACACAATAATAGTAAAAAGTTAAATGTTACTTCTTAGTCATTAGTATTTCTCGCTAATTGTGAGTTATCATGTAATTTTAACTATTGATTGGTTATTAATTTTCAATTTTTATTAGTCATTATTCATTCTTTATTACTTAAAATTAATCACTAAATAACAATTGTAAAATGTTAATTATGAGTTACCATGTAATCATTCAAATGCAACAATTAGTAAAAAAATTTAAGGAAATTGCACATATACTTCGTATAATTAATGTTGACTCTGTCATTTTCTATGGTGGATGTTTCGTCGAGGTTTGTTATAACCTGTTTAAAACAATTTAACTATAGTAAATTAACATCATTTTTCTTAAATAAAAAGTTGTATAAAGCATTATGTTTAAAACTATTAAATGAACTTTTTAAATATTTTAAAGCTCAGAAATTTTGGTTATTTCGTGTCAAATAATAATTGGTTTTATAAACTTTATGGCTTGTTTAAAATTTATTCAGGATGATTTCAAATTTCTAAATTTTTTGAAATATAAAATATAATTATCAATTATAATTATAAAATATAAGTATCAGCTATAATTATCAACGGTAATTATTAAATACAATTATTAAAAATTAATTATTGAATACTAGATATCATTTCATAAGTGTTAAAATTTATTACTAATTATTAAATAATTATTATAATAAACTAATCTTCCCATCTCTTGCAAATTTGTTGGAATTCTGTTGCAAAATAGCTTCGATAAATATTCATCAAAATTCTGTCTTGATTTGCAGTGGAAAATAGCGGTAGAAGTTTTCTGTCGGTAACTTGACGCAATTTGCAAAGGCTTAGCGAAACGACCCAAACTCGCCCTTATGGGAAAGCCCGGTTGAGTTGAGAACACGACGCATCAGAACACAAACAATAGAACATTTCATTGCTATTACAACAATTTACATCAGAGTACAAGAATATAACAGAGTATGAATAAATAATATACATTTGATAAATATCAAAGATTAAAATACATTACATAGCAGTGGAAAATTAATAAATAACATAGCTGAAAGAAATACACGGATACAGAGCTTTCCGAATATAGCTGCAACTGTAAATCCCGGATCCATGGAAAAGAAATATCTGCGAAAACCAAAACTACTAGCTGCCCGTGCGGAAAATAGGGGTACCCAGAGTTTAGGTTAAAACAATAAACTCCAGGTCAGTCATGGGATTGGCGTGAGAACTAAAACAGTTATTTAAAACTTTACTTTAGAAATAAAGTAAATAAAGGGACCAAGCCATATAACACGGAACGGGTTTTCTGAAACACCCCACCTCCGTTAAGGTCACTCACAAAGGGAATACCTTAACTTCGGGGGAGGTTTATAAGTAAAAGTCACAGATAAAACACAAGACAAATATAAACACACACATATATATATAAACAGCGGAAAACAAACAGACTTTCATTTCATAAATACGTGTTCAAACAAAACATTTCCATAATTGCCTCAAAACAAACTTCCAATTATTACAACCATAATACCGTCTTGATTTAAAACTTAAAGAAGCATGAAACATAGTTAAAACTGCATAAATCCCCATAGAATGTCCAAAGCCATAGCCCAAACGAAAGAGATCCAAGCAATACATTCTCTCTCTTCAAGCTGGATGAAAAATCTGGCTAAGCTGAGGTGTTTCCTCCCTGTGGACCGGGGGGAAGAAAAGAAAGCGAAAGGAAAATGGGTCAGACATAAGTCTGGTAAGTCTAGTTATAATTCTAGCATGAGAACAATAAAAAGATCATGACTTGCATAAACTGAGAACAGGACAATACCAGAATATAAGATAAGATATGGCAGGAAATACTAACTATACTAAATGCACTCACCATTACTTCTCTGCGCCTACTAACTAGCCTAACTAGCACCATGTGTTCATGACAAGGTGATACTTTATTCGATCGGCTCTTACTCGCAACGTTTTCTTCTTGTGTCATACGGCCCCATATGATTGTAGACACCTATGCTGGTCCCACCATGGGGTGTATCAAGTTCCATGGTGGCGGCCCGACACAATTCTAGAATACATAGGTTATACTACTGGTGCCCAGTGCCCTGTTTGTCTGCTCCGAAGTGTGTGCACGCCCGCACTGCGTTAGAACCTACACTGCTGCACCAACCGCCTCGCTTTTGACTGCTTACAATCAGCCCAGTAATCGTGCCCCACCCTGCCTAGTTTCAGGGTACCATGATACCTAATTGGGTTACCACTGAAATAGGTCCCCGTTACTAGGGTTTTATAGTCAAACATGTTAAGTGGTTAAGTGTTCAGATTAACCTAACCCCACCCATCAGTTTTAGTTAACATGTTGAGTTGGTTAAGTGTTTTGGTTAACTTAACCCTACCAATCCTAACTTAGCTTTAATCTATTCATTAAAGCACCAACCACTCACATTAGACATGTATTGTTGCGGTTACTGGATGTGTCGGTTGGTTCCAGGCAGCTTTACACCGCAACTCAGTCTAACCTCGGGTCCTTATTGGGCTCAATGCCTTAACCGCCCACATTGGATAGGTATTGTTGTGATTATTGGACAGCCGGGCGGATCCGGGCAAGTTTACATCACAACTCAATCCAACCTCGGGTTAAGCATACTCGTATTTTCTAAATTTATATATTTGTTCTTTTACTCTTATATGTAAATTTGTTAACAATTAAATGTTATGGCCCACTTTCCAAGTTCATCATTTTTAGGTATATGATTTATACCGTTTCATGCCATAAATTACCTATGTGATTTTTCACCAATTTATGTCAAGTTTCCTATAATTACCAATTTTTCCCAACGTTACCCCATCTAAATATTAGGCTAACCATCTTAGCCTAATTTTTCGTCCGCATGATTTTTAACATATAATATTAAGCTAAAAACTTAGCCTAATTTAGCATACACAAAATTGGCATAAAGAAATTCATTAACATAAAAATAACATAGGTGTAAACTTGGCATTTTCGGCATAGTCAATATGAACATCATAGGTGTGAACTTGCAAAATAGTCAACATGAATATCATAGGTGTGAACTCGCAACGTAGACTAAATCAACATACATATATGTGAATTTGCAACACAGACTAAATAAACTTACATATATGTGAATTTGCAACATAGACTAAATCAACATACATATATGTGAATTTCCAAATCAATCACAAACATATGAATAAGTGTGAACTTGAAATATGACATAGGTTTAACATATACACATAAACTTGTAGATCTAACATTTGGTCACATATGTGATATGATTTTACAACTTGAAACTTGCATAACATGATAAACTACACAACTTGTCATAACAGGTTATACTCCAAGTTCATATACATATGAATAGACTTATCCATTAATTCCCAATTCAACATGATAATAAAATAGAACCACAGACATAGATCAATATCATTCAATTTCACATATAACATAATAAACATTGTTCAATTATCACTTTATTTCCAAGGCATGACATTAATTTTGGTTCGCATTCCAAAACGTAACTAAACTTACAACGAACGACGAACTTGAGTTCTGGATTCTGAGTTCTGGAATTGAGATGCTTTCCTTTGGGTAGATAAACGTTGTTTTGATTTTAATTTTGAATTAGATTTGTTCGTCTCTTAGCTTTCTTTAAGTGGAGGCTCCTCTCAGTTTTCTCCCGACAGCATGGCGGCTCTAGTTCTAAATTTTTGTGTGAATTTTGGTTGGAGACTTAAGTTGTTTATGTGACAACCCGGATTTTTACAACATGCTAAGACAAGAATCAAGGTAGAATTTAATTATAAAATTTGAATTAGGAGAAACGGGCTGTGCCATTGCGTTCGTCTCGGAAAAATACGCGAAATAGAGTCCGAGTTTTCGAAAATCGGAGTCCGTATGACCAAGTTATGGCCCGTCAAAGTTTTCAGAAAATTTCAAGTTAAAAAACAGTTCAAATTTGAATTCAAAATTCAAATTCAGCCAAGCAGGAGAGGCGGGAAAATTCCCGCCACCCCAAGTCGACTGGGGAGTCGACTTGGGAGTCAACACACCACAGGTGGTGTCGACTGCCCAGTCGACACCCCTGTCGACTTGGGTGGTCGGCCAGTTTGGCCTGGTTGCACCTGACTTGTTCCTCAAGACATGTTTGGAGGCCTGTGATGGATTTTGAGGGCTCAGATCTATCCTAGGGTTAATCTAAGGGCCTAAACTACTCCTAATCTCTATAAAAACACCCTAGGACCTAACCTAAATCACTTAAAATCAATCCTACAACTAAGTGCTGCCAAAATCTATCTTGATCATGGCCTCCATCTCCAACTCCAAGGGCTTATGCATTCAAATCGGGTTCAAATCAAAAGGTGCAAGCATCCTACATCAAATCGACGGAGTGTATCAACGTTGCTAGGCCAATTTCATGACGATTCTTCAACAAAGGAGCCACCTTTCTTCGTCAAGACGATGCATGATCCTTCCCTAAGCCTCGCTATGTAAGTTCTAGCTACTTGTAGATTATAACGGTGGTTCTAATGTGACATGGAATAAAATGCGATGAAACATAAGTATGCTAGCCTATGTGAACCTAATTTTGCCCCTTTTCTATGATCTATGACCTTGGGCTAAGTTTTAGCGACTTAATCATGTCACTCATGTTATGTTTCACCTAGTTTATCTTGCAAGTTCGAATCTTTATCTATGGAATGTTAGCATGAACCTTTGGGAACCATTTGACTTGTGAAACATTGGCAAAGACTTGACTTTGGGGCTTATGCATGTAAATGAACCCAACCCCCTTATGTTATCATGCATGTTTGTGGCCAAATTCCCTTATGATACTATGCATGCTTGTGGCTAATCCCGTTGTGACAATATGCATGTTTGAGGCCAAAAACCCCTTATGATGCTATGCATATTTTGAGGCCAAACCCCTTATGATACCATGCATGTTTGTGGCCAATCCCTTTTTGATATCGTGCATGTTTTGAGGCCAATATATAGCATAGTATCCTTACTATGTTGACTCGCTTTTACTTGGGTTGGAAACACGATTTGGGGTAGGTTAGACAAGCGTGATTACGACATGATAATTTGACATGGTATTTCATGAAAATATGACACTCATGATACACCTAAGTGTGGACATGACATGTGGGGGTAAGCATGGGACTTGAAACTAGACACGTATGGGTTGTAAGTGTAATATGACACTAGACCAAACATGAAAATGGCCAACTCGGGGTTGGGTTGAGTTTGTAGCATAAATCTACCCGGACCTGCCCGACTTAACTAGTGGCTACAAACAATAGGACTCAATGTGAGTAGTTGGTCACATAGCACTTAAAACCGAGGTTAGACTAGGTTGTGGTGTAAATCTACCCGGACCCGCCCGGCTTAACTAGTAACCACAACAAGGTCTAATGTGAGAGGTTAAGAGTGCATTAATTTAATTAATGCCACATGATTAGGTTAAGTAAATTTGATTAATGACACTTAACCGATATGACATGAATGGGTAGGTTAAGTTAAACCGGACTTGATCTCTTAATGACACTTAACCATATAAGACAATTAGGGGATGGGGTTAAGTAATTTACACTTAACTAATCCGACTTGGTAATTAGATGGGGCTAAGTAACTTAGACTTAACTAATCTAAACACGGTAATTAAATGGGGTTAAGTAACTTAGACTTAACTAATCTAAACACGGTAATTTGATGAGGTTAAGTAACCTACACTTAACTAATCTAAACACGATAATTCGATGGGGTTAAGTTAAACACTTAGCCAATCTAAACTTGGTAATTCAACGAGGTTAAGTAACCAATACTTAACCAACTTAACATGATAATTTGATGGGGTTAAGTAACTTATACTTAACCAATTATACATGATGATTTGATGAGGTTAAGTAACCTATACTTAACCAATCTAATATGCGGACCTGATAGGGTTAAGTCACAAGACCTTTTAAATATACTTAACCATTGTAATACGATTAGTGGATGGGGTTAAGCTAACCCATACTTAACCAATCCGACTCGATAATCTGATGGGATTAAGATAATCTATGCTTAATCAATCTAACACGATAATCTGATAGGGTTAAGACAAACAAATACTTAACCAATTTGACTTGATAGGGTTAAGTCGTGAGCTTCTTGGTATACTTAACCAACTTGTAGGGCTAAGCCTTGAACTTAAATACTTAGCCAATCTTGACATGATTCGTAGGCGGGTTAAGTCATGAACCTGAATAACAACACTTAACCCAATAGACAAAACCCTAGTTAGAGGAACTAGGTAGAAAATCGTAGTTAATCAAGGATAACGGGAAAAGAAGCTAAGTGGTAAACCTTAGTTAAGAATAGCTAAGTAATAATTCTTAGCCAAGGACATGGGACTAGTTCATAAATAGATGAGTAACCTAATACGGTAGGTCATCGCTTAGTATACGAGGAGGAGCAACTTATATGACTTGGATAAAAAGGCTCCAACGAACTGGGGGACGAAGCAGTAGCTTCGGGGGATGTGAGGATACTCTTGGTATCCCTCTGTGAGGTTGCAGATGATCCGCCTGGGCTCACAAGAGGTTAAGGTCTGTGGTAGAAGAACCAAGAGTATGCCTTGGTTGCTATGCGAGCAACGTAAAGACTGGGATGGATTAGCGTGGAGTCGACGATACTTGTTTTTGCCCTGGATAGCACGTCACCGACTACCTACCATCTTTAGTCAATCGTGCACTTACGGAAAGGCAGAGAACTCCCAACAGACCATATACTTGCTATCGGGTTATGGGTGAGGTTGGCCAATAGGTAAGTGGGGCATAGTGGGGCCGAGATGTAGTTCTCATACATGACTTTTCTTGGATTGCCTTTCAGTAGTTGAGGGAGGGGTCACGTGGGACCATGGCCACGGATACAAAAACAGACCTTGATATCTGCATCGGCAGATGACTTAAAGCTCCCGACCGAGTCCCGTATTTCTTGATTTGCCCTGGCATGGAACTCGGATGGCACATTGAGATACATGTGCATCTAGACATGGAAAACGATTCACGATACATACGTGGGATAAAGGGCGTGGTTGACGGGTGGCATAATCCCTAGTGGCCCTAGGTGGCTGGAACCCAAACCGAGACACGGAAACGTTCATTAGGTAGCATAATCCCTAGTGGTCCTAGGTGGCATAAATCCTAAGTGAACACGCGATAGTTCATGGTAAGAAAACATAACCAGATCAAGGGTAGCAGTCCAAAACAACTTCAAGGATAAAATGGTACTACGTTGATGTGGTATAGATTTACATGGGAAAGCCCGTACGGCCTACGGCAAAGGACTGAACTTATACATGGAAAGAAACATACGAGTTGGGAAAACCTACATATGCTATATATTAGGTTGACATGGACCATTACATGACATTGGGCAAGGGACATTCATAGTTAACACATGACGCGGGTTGGGATACTAGTACGAGAGGTGCAGAGTAAATATACATGATAAATACCTTGGGAGGTTATACATGATAGATACTGTGGGATGTTATACATGATAGATACCTTGGGATAGTATACTTCATAGAAACCTGACGATGTGATACCTTGATTTATCTTGACACCGTAGTTTATCATGATACCTTAGTTTATCTTGGTATAGTAGTTCATCCAGTTATCTTGGTTTAGCTTATCTATCTTGTCGTCATCCTTATGTTTACTTTCAGTTTATGCATGTCATGTTACCTTTACCTGTTTTTATACTGGAAGTAGATAGGACTTACCAGTCTTTATGACTGACCCCGTTTTGTTTTGCCTCTTTGTCTTCTGTTCCCCCCCCCCAGGTTTTAAGGGAGGAAACACTGTTATTTAGTTCGGACTTCCTCTGCTTGAAGGTCATCATGCATGGCTTGGACTTTTCTTGGCTATGGCTACCTTACTGTTTTACTTGGGGAATAATTTATGAAATGGTTTATGCTTCTTTACTATTGCAAGACAGGTTTTGATGTATTCTGATGTAAAAGGCTTTAGACCTTATTTTATAAGGTAATGAAATTTGTTTTACTTCCGCTGTTTTATATATGTACTGTCTTGTAATATTTCTGTGCATGTTTACCTCGATAATGCTTCACCAAACCTAGTGCATTCCCTTTGTGAGTGACCCTAGCGGAGGTGGGGTGTTACATTTGGTATCAGAGCAGAAGGTTACCAGACTGGGCCAAAGTTTTTAAAAACCTTCTGCAAACTATTAGAGAAACCGTTTACAAAGAAGCATTTTTCAGGAAAAGTTTTTAAAGGCTATTCCCCAAAAGCCATTAGCACTATCCTTTGTTTCCTTGATTGAACCTCTTTTCCTTTCTTTCCTCCATCTGTAGTCACAATAGTTTTAACTGCGACTAATCCTTGTCTAGCTACGTAAGTGTTTTCCCGTGCGATGGAGGAAGTTCTCGAGAGGCCTGTTACCGTGTTACAAGGAAGGGTAATAAGAGCAAGGATAAAGGACACGGACATAAGGATAAGCAACTTGTTGGTATGGATTAGTCCACGAAGGAAGATAAGGACAAGATCAGCGAGAGGGCAATTATATGCTCTCATTTCTAGCGTACCTAAGAGGAATGGTACCGTTTCTGTTAAAGGCTTAGCCTTTCTTTTCTATCGTCCCGTCTAGACTTTGTTTTGATCATCGCATCATTTAAGTCTGCCTCGATAGTTAAGTCTCTGCACCTTAGTACTAGCATGGTAGAAGATCCCACTTTAGTCCCAAAATCTGGTTGGAGAGTCGGTCCATTTATTCATGACTTGTTTGGATTTGAGAACGTCTATGCCAAGTGTTGAGATTAGAAGCAATGCTTCTATTGTTGAGCTATGGATGGATTCTAGGGATGAAGTGGTTATCCAGTAAGGGATGCCATTCTCGGTTTTGAAAGGAGGGTAGTTAAACTCTTAACTTGCCTTGGTAATACCCTCGAAGTCTCGTGTAACCTTTTGGGTTCTGTCATGGTTAGTTACCTAGAATCTCTTGATGCATTTATCGGAAATCTCTGATCCGATCGAGTAATGTTCGCCAATAAGGCGGATGGTTCATTATGCTTAAGCATGGGCTGTAGGAATCACCCTAGTAAGTACACGGGGCAACATGGCTGGCATCAGTTGTTTTCAAGGGAAAGTTCTTCTGCGTGGAATACCTCTTAGTAGGTAAACGAGATCCAAGATTCGCTAGTGAATTGTTGGAAAGCTTGCATGAAACCATGAGTACGCAGTTATGGTTGAGCCAAGTATTCTAGGAAAGAATAAGTGAAAAAGGAACGAGAGGCGACAGTGAAACAAGTTCCGACTCATACCTTGGAAATAGGAATCAAGGAGCTACGAAATCATGAAGTCAAAGGCGGTCAAGGCACAATGGAATTAACCTCATGGAAATGCGGCTTAGACGCGCGCACATGTCTCTTTTTAAGAGTATATCGTTGATCCTTGGTTCACCTGTAGAGCTTACTTGCATGTTATCGCTTGGTGGATATCCTCTCGGTCCTGTTTCTACTACAAACCCCGTAAGGAGTTTGTCTTGTTTATCTCCTCGATCTTATCTTGGGAACCTTAGATAGAACTCTATGGATGTAAACATGTATTTGAAACATGTTATGATTGATATGGTTGCAAATGGTTGCAAGTGGTTGCTCGTGGATGCGCGAATACACATTAGATACTAGATTGACGCGGTCACGTTTCATGTTGCATATGCACGAGTATTTATACTTGTTTATGGATGAAATTGAATGTGTTGTCATGCGGATGTTGCATATGAATGAATGTTTGTGCACACATATAGTGTTTATATGACTAGGACTATTTGCATACATGTTGGACTCATGGCACTAAACATATTTTGCATTAGAAAGATCATTCAGGCCTGATCATTAGCATTAGCTAAGGAGCATATACACACACGTTCTGCATATGTTCATATGGCATTAGAAATCGTCTAAGGAAAATGGTTGCCTGTGAATGATGTTTTGAGTAGATGGATGATGGATTGTAGGATACGTTCTTCCTAACTTGGAGATTTCGGGGACGAAATCCTTTAAGTTGGGGAGAATGTGACAACCCGGATTTTTACAACATGCTAAGACAAGAATCAAGGCAGAATTTAATTATAAAATCTGAATCAGGAGAAACGGGCTGTGCCATTGCGTTCGTCTTGGAAAAATACGTGAAACAGAGTCCGAGTTTTCGAAAATCGGAGTCCGTATGACCAAGTTATGGCCCGTCAAAGTTTTCAGAAAATTTCAAGTTCAAAAACAGTTCAAATTTGAATTCAGAATTCAAATTCAGCCAAGCAGGAGAGGCGGGAAAATTCCCGCCACCCCAAGTCGACTGGGGAGTCGACTTGGGAGTCGACACACCCCAGGTGGTGTCGACTGCCCAGTCGACACCCCTATCGACTTGGGTGGTCGGCCAGTTTGGCCTGGGTGCACCTGACTTGTTCCTCAAGACATGTTTGGAGGCCTGTGATGGATTTTGAGGGCTCAGATCTATCCTAGGGTTAATCTTAGGGCCTAAACTACTCCTAATCTCTATAAAAACACCCTAGAACCTAACCTAAATCACTAAAAATCAATCCTACAACTAAGTGCTGCCAAAATCTATCTTGATCATGGCCTCCATCTCAAACTCCAAGGGCTTATGCATTCAAATCGGGTTCAAATCAAAAGGTGCAAGCTTCCTACATCAAATCGAGGGAGTGGATCAACGTTGCTAGGCCAATTTCATGACGATTCTTCAACAAAGGAGCCACCTTTCTTCGTCAAGACGATGCATGATCCTTCTCTAAGCCTCGCTATGTAAGTTCTAGCTACTTGTAGATTCTAACTGTGGTTCTAATGTGACATGGAATAAAATGCGATGAAACATAAGTATGCTAGCCTATGTGAACCTAATTTTGCCCCTTTTCTATGATCTACGACCTTGGGCTAAGTTTTAGCGACTTAATCATGTCACTCATGTTATGTTTCACCTAGTTTATCTTGCAAGTTTGAATCTTTATCTATGGAATGTTAGCATGAACCTTTGGGAACCATTTGACTTGTGAAACATTGGCAAAGACTTGACTTTGGGGCTTATGCATGTAAATGAACCCAACCCCCTTATGTTATCATGCATGTTTGTGGCCAAATTCCCTTATGATACTATGCATGCTTGTGGCTAATCCCGTTGTGACATTATGCATGTTTGAGGCCAAAAACCCCTTATGATGCTATGCATATTTTGAGGCCAAACCCCTTATGATACCATGCATGTTTGTGGCCAATCCCTTTTTGATATCGTGCATGTTTTGAGGCCAATATGTAGCATAGTATCCTTACTATGTTGACTCGCTTTTACTTGGGTTGGAAACACGATTTGGGGTAGGTTAGACAAGCGTGATTACAACATGATAATTTGACATGGGATTTCATGAAAATATGACACTCATGATACACCTAAGTGTGGACATGACATGTGGGGTAAGCATGGGACTTGAAACTAGACACGTATGGGTTGTAAGTGTAATATGACACTAGACCAAACATGAAAATGGCCAACTCGAGGTTGGGTTGAGTTTGTAGCATAAATCTACCCGGACCTGCCCGGCTTAACTAGTGGTTACAAACAATAGGACTCAATGTGAGTAGTTGGTCACATAGCACTTAAAACCCGAGGTTAGACTAGGTTGTGGTGTAAATCTACCCGGACCCGCCCGGCTTAACTAGTAACCACAACAAGGTCTAATGTGAGAGGTTAAGAGTGCATTAATTTAATTAATGCCACATGATAAGGTTAAGTAAATTTGATTAATGACACTTAACCGATATGACATGAATGGGTAGGTTAAGTTAAACCAGACTTGATCTCTTAATGACACTTAACCATATAAGACAATTAGGGGATGGGGTTAAGTAATTTACACTTAACTAATCCGACTTGGTAATTAGATGGAGTTAAGTAACTTAGACTTAACTAATCTAAACACGGTAATTAAACGGGGTTAAGTAACTTAGACTTAACTAATCTAAACATGGTAATTTGATGAGGTTAAGTAACCTACACTTAACTAATCTAAACACGATAATTCGATGGGGTTAAGTTAAACACTTAGCCAATCTAAACTTGGTAATTCAACGAGGTTAAGTAACCAATACTTAACCAACTTAATATAATAATTTGATGGGGTTAAGTAACTTATACTTAACCAATTATACATGATGATTTGATGAGGTTAAGTAACCTATACTTAACCAATCTAATATGCGGACCTGATAGGGTTAAGTCACAAGACCTTTTAAATATACTTAACCATTGTAATACGATTAGTGGATGGGGTTAAGCTAACCCATACTTAACCAATCCGACTCGATAATCTGATGGGATTAAGATAATCTATGCTTAATCAATCTAACACGATAATCTGATAGGGTTAAGTCAAACAAATACTTAACCAATTTGACTTGATAGGGCTAAGTCGTGAGCTTCTTGGTATACTTAACCAACTTGTAGGGCTAAGCCTTGAACTTAAATACTTAGCCAATCTTGACATGATTCGTAGGCGGGTTAAGTCATGAACCTGAATAACAACACTTAACCCAATAGACAAAACCCTAGTTAGAGGAACTAGGTAGAAAATCGTAGTTAATCAAGGATAACGGGAAAAGAAGCTAAGTGGTAAACCTTAGTTAAGAATAGCTAAGTAATAATTCTTAGCCAAGGACATGGGACTAGTTCATAAATAGATGAGTAACCTGATACGGTAGGTCATCGCTTAGTATACGAGGAGGAGCAACTTATCTGACTTGGATAAAAAGGCTCCAACGAACTGGGGGACGAAGCGGTAGCTTCGGGGGACGTGAGGATACTCTTGGTATCCCTCTGTGAGGTTGCAGATGATCCGCCTGGGCTCACAAGAGGTTAAGGTCTGCGGTAGAAGAACCAAGAGTATGCCTTGGTTGCTATGCGAGCGACCTAAAGACTGGGATGGATTAGCGTGGAGTCGACGATACTTGTTTTTGCCCTGGATAGCACGTCGCCGACTACCTACCATCTTTAGTCAATCGTGCACGTACGAAAAGGCAGAGAACTCCCAACAGACCATATACTTGCTATCGGGTTATGGGTGAGGTTAGCCAATAGGTAAGTGGGGCATAGTGGGGCCGAGATGTAGTTCTCATACATGATTTTTCTTGGATTGCCTTTCAGTAGTTGAGGGAGGGGTCACGTGGGACCATAGTCACAGATACAAAAACAGACCTTGATATCTGCATCAGCAGATGACTTAAAGCTCCCGACCGAGTCCCGTATTTCTTGATTTGCCCTGGCACGGAACTCGGATGGCACATTGAGATACATGTGCATCTAGACATGGAAAACGATTCACGATACATACGTGGGATAAAGGGCGTGGTTGACGGGTGGCATAATCCCTAGTGGCCCTAGGTGGCTGGAACCCAAACCGAGACACGGAAACGTTCATTGGGTAGCATAATCCCTAGTGGTCCTAGGTGGCATAAATCCTAAGTGAACACGCGATAGTTCATGGTAAGAAAACATAACCAGATCAAGGGTAGCAGTCCAAAACAACTTCAAGGATAAAATGGTACTACGTTGAGGTGGTATAGATTTACATGGGAAAGCCTGTACGGCCTACGGCAAAGGACTGAACTTATACATGGAAAGAAACATACGAGTTGGGAAAACCTACATATGCTATATATTAGGTTGACATGGACCATTACATGACATTGGGCAAGGGACATTCATAGTTAACACATGACGCGGGTTGGGATACTAGTACGAGAGGTGCAGAGTAAATATACATGATAAATACCTTGGGAGGTTATACATGATAGATACCGTGGGATGTTATACATGATAGATACCTTGGGATAGTATACTTGATAGAAACCTGACGATGTGATACCTTGATTTATCTTGACACCGTAGTTTATCATGATACCTTAGTTTATCTTGGTATAGTAGTTCATCCAGTTATCTTGGTTTAGCTTATCTATCTTGTATTCATCCTTATGTTTACTTTCAGTTTATGCATGTCATGTTACCTTTACCTGTTTTTATACTGGAAGTAGATAGGACTTACCAGTCTTTATGACTGACCCCGTTTTGTTTCGCCTCTTTGTCTTCTGTTTCCCCCCCCCCCAAGTTTTCAGGGAGGAAACACTGTTATTTAGTTCGGACTTCCTCTGCTTGAAGGTCATCATGCATGGCTTGGACTTTTCTTGGCTATGGCTACCTTACTGTTTTACTTGGGGAATAATTTATGAAATGGTTTATGCATCTTTACTATTGCAAGACAGGTTTTGATGTATTATGATGTAAAAGGCTTTAGACCTTATTTTATAAGGTAATGAAATTTGTTTTACTTCCGCTGTTTTATATATGTACTGTCTTGTAATATTTCTGTGCATGTTTACCTCGATAATGCTTCACCAAACCTAGTGCATTCCCATTGTGAGTGACCCTAGCGGAGGTGGGGTGTTACATTTGGTATCAGAGCAGAAGGTTACCAGATTGGGCAAAAGTTTTTAAAAACCTTCTGAAAACTATTTGAGAAACCATTTACAAAGAAGCATTTTTCAAGAAAAGTTTTTAAAGGCTATTCCCCAAAAGCCATTAGCACTATCCTTTGTTTCCTTGATTGAACCTCTTTTCCTTTCTTTCCTCCATCTGTAGTCACAGTAGTTTTAACTGCGACTAATCCTTGTCTAGCTACGTAAGTGTTTTCCCGTGCGATGGAGGAAGTTCTCGAGAGGCCTGTTACCGTGTTACAAGGAAGGGTAATAAGAGCAAGGATAAAGGACACGGACGTAAGGATAAGCAACTTGTTGGTATGGATTAGTCCACGAAGGAAGATAAGGACAAGATCAGCGAGAGGGCAATTATATGCTCTCATTTCTAGCGTACCTAAGAGGAATGGTACCGTTTCTGTTAAAGGCTTAGCCTTTCTTTTCTATCGTCCCGTCTAGACTTTGTTTTGATCATCGCATCATTTAAGTCTGCCTCGATAGTTAAGTCTCTGCACCTTAGTACTAGCATGGTAGAAGATCCCACTTTAGTCCCAAAATCTGGTTGGAGAGTCGGTCCATTTATTCATGACTTGTTTGGATTTGAGAACGTCTATGCCAAGTGTTGAGATTAGAAGAAATGCTTCTATTGTTGAGCTATGGATGGATTCTAGGGATGAAGTGGTTATCCAGTAAGGGATGCCATTCTCGGTTTTGAAAGGAGGGTAGTTAAACTCTTAACTTGCCTTGGTAATACCCTCGAAGTCTCGTGTAACCTTTTGGGTTCTGTCATGGTTAGTTACCTAGAATCTCTTGATGCATTTATCGGAAATCTCTGATCCGATCGAGTAATGTTCGCCAATAAGGCGGATGGTTCATTATGCTTAAGCATGGGCTGTAGGAATCACCCTAGTAAGTACATGGGGCAACATGGCTGGCATCAGTTGTTTTCAAGGGAAAGTTCTTCTGCGTGGAATACCTCTTAGTAGGTAAACGAGATCCAAGATTCGCTAGTGAATTGTTGGAAAGCTTGCATGAAACCATGAGTACGCAGTTATGGTTGAGCCAAGTATTCTAGGAAAGAATAAGTGAAAAAGGAACGAGAGGCGACAGTGAAACAAGTTCCGACTCATACCTTGGAAATAGGAATCAAGGAGCTACGAAATCATGAAGTCAAAGGCGGTCAAGGCACAATGGAATTAAGCTCATGGAAATGCGGCTTAGACACGCGCACATGTCTCTTTTTAAGAGTATATCGTTGATCCTTGGTTCACCTGTAGAGCTTACTTGCATGCTATCGCTTGGTGGATATCCTCTCGGTCCTGTTTCTGCTACAAACCCCGTAAGGAGTTTGTCTTGTTTATCTCCTCGATCTTATCTTGGGAACCTTAGATAGAACTCTATGGATGTAAACATGTATTTGAAACATGTTATGATTGATATGGTTGCAAATGGTTGCAAGTGGTTGCTCGTGGATGTGCGAATACACATTAGATACTAGATTGACGCGGTCACGTTTCATGTTGCATATGCACGAGTATTTATACTTGTTTATGGATGAAATTGAATGTGTTGTCATGCGGATGTGGCATATGAATGAATGTTTGTGCACACATATAGTGTTTATATGACTAGGACTATTTGCATACATGTTGGACTCATGGCACAAAACATATTTGGCATTAGAAAGATCATTCAGGCCTGATCATTAGCATTAGCTAAGGAGCATATACACACACGTTCTGCATATGTTCATATGGCATTAGAAATCGTCTAAGGAAAATGGTTGCCTGTGAATGATGTTTTGAGTAGATGGATGATGGATGGTAGGATACGTTCTTCCTAACTTGGAGATTTCGGGGACGAAATCCTTTAAGTTGGGGAGAATGTGACAACCCGGATTTTTACAACATGCTAAGACAATAATCAAGGAAGAATTTAATTATAAAATCTGAATCAGGAGAAACGGGCTGTGCCATTGCGTTCGTCTCAGAAAAATACGTGAAATAGAGTCCGAGTTTTCGAAAATCGGAGTCCGTATGACCAAGTTATGGCCCGTCAAAGTTTTCAGAAAATTACAAGTTCAAAAACAGTTCAAATTTGAATTCAGAATTCAAATTCAGCCAAGCAGGAGAGGCGGGAAAATTCCCGCCACCCCAAGTTGACTGGGGAGTCGACTTGGGAGTCGACACACCCAAGGTGGTGTCGACTGGCCAGTCGACACCCCTGTCGACTTGGGTGGTCGGCCAGTTTGGCCTGGGTGCACCTGACTTGTTCCTCAAGACATGTTTGGAGGCCTGTGACGGATTTTGAGGGCTCAGATCTATCCTAGGATTAATCTAAGGGCCTAAACTACTCCTAATCTCTATAAAAACACCCTAGGACCTAACCTAAATCACTAAAAATCAATCCTACAACTAAGTGCTGCCAAAATCTATCTTGATCATGGCCTCCATCTCCAACTCCAAGAGCTTATGCATTCAAATCGGGTTCAAATCAAAAGGTGCAAGCTTCCTACATCAAATCGAGGGAGTGGATCAACGTTGCTAGGCCAATTTCATGACGATTCTTCAACAAAGGAGCCACCTTTCTTTGTCAAGACGATGCATGATCCTTCCCTAAGCCTCGTTATATAAGTTCTAGCTACTTGTAGATTCTAACTGTGGTTCTAATGTGACATGGAATAAAATGCGATGAAACATAAGTATGCTAGCCTATGTGAACCTAATTTTGCACCTTTTCTATGATCTATGACCTTGGACTAAGTTTTAGCGACTTAATCATGTCACTCATGTTATGTTTCACCTAGTTTATCTTGCAAGTTTGAATCTTTATCTATGGAATGTTAGCATGAACCTTTGGGAACCATTTGACTTGTGAAACATTGGCAAAGACTTGACTTTGGGGCTTATGCATGTAAATGAACCCAACCCCCTTATGTTATCATGCATGTTTGTGGCCAAATTCCCTTATGATACTATGCATGCTTGTGGCTAATCCCGTTATGACATTATGCATGTTTGAGGCCAAAAACCCCTTATGATGCTATGCATATTTTGAGGCCAAACCCCTTATGATACCATGCATGTTTGTGGCCAATCCCTTTTTGATACCGTGCATGTTTTGAGGCCAATATGTAGCATAGTATCCTTACTATGTTGACTCGCTTTTACTTGGGTTGGAAACACGATTTGGGGTAGGTTAGACAAGCGTGATTACGACATGATAATTTGACATGGGATTTCATGAAAATATGACACTCATGATACACCTAAGTGTGGACATGACATGTGGGGTAAGCATGGGACTTGAAACTAGACACGTATGGGTTGTAAGTGTAATATGACACTAGACCAAACATGAAAATGGCCAACTCGAGGTTGGGTTGAGTTTGTAGCATAAATCTACCCGGACCCGCCCGGCTTAACTAGTGGCTACAAACAATAGGACTCAATGTGAGTAGTTGGTCACATAGCACTTAAAACCCGAGGTTAGACTAGGTTGTGGAGTAAATCTACCCGGACCCGCCCGGCTTAACTAGTAACCACAACAAGGTCTAATGTGAGAGGTTAAGAGTGCATTAATTTAATTAATGCCACATGATAAGGTTAAGTAAATTTGATTAATGACACTTAACCGATATGACATGAATGGGTAGGTTAAGTTAAACCGGACTTGATCTCTTAATGACACTTAACCATATAAGACAATTAGGGGATGGGGTTAAGTAATTTACACTTAACTAATCCGACTTGGTAATTAGATGGGGTTAAGTAACTTAGACTTAACTAATCTAAACACGGTAATTAAATGGGGTTAAGTAACTTAGACTTAACTAATCTAAACACGGTAATTTGATGAGGTTAAGTAACCTACACTTAACTCATCTAAACACGATAATTCGATGGGGGTTAAGTTAAACACTTAGCCAATCTAAACTTGGTAATTCAACGAGGTTAAGTAACCAATACTTAACCAACTTAACATGATAATTTGATGGGGTTAAGTAACTTATACTTAACCAATTATACATGATGATTTGATGAGGTTAAGTAACCTATACTTAACCAATCTAATATGCGGACCTGATAGGGTTAAGTCACAAGACCTTTTAAATATACTTAACCATTGTAATACGATTAGTGGATGGGGTTAAGCTAAACCATACTTAACCAATCCGACTCGATAATCTGATGGGATTAAGATAATCTATGCTTAATCAATCTAACACGATAATCTGATAGGGTTAAGACAAACAAATACTCAACCAATTTGACTTGATAGGGTTAAGTCGTGAACTTCTTGGTATACTTAACCAACTTGTATGGCTAAGCCTTGAACTTAAATACTTAGCCAATCTTGACATGATTCGTAGGCGGGTTAAGTCATGAACCTGAATAACAACACTTAACCCAATAGACAAAACCCTAGTTAGAGGAACTAGGTATAAAATCGTAGTTAATCAAGGATAACGGGAAAAGAAGCTAAGTGGTAAACCTTAGTTAAGAATAGCTAAGTAATAATTCTTAGCCAAGGACATGGGACTAGTTCATAAATAGATGAGTAACCTGATACGGTAGGTCATCGCTTAGTATACGAGGAGGAGCAACTTATATGACTTGGATAAAAAGGCTCCAACGAACTGGGGACGAAGCGGTAGCTTCGGGGGACGTGAGGATACTCTTGGTATCCCTCTGTGAGGTTGCAGATGATCCGCCTGGGCTCACAAGAGGTTAAGGTCTGCGGTAGAAGAACCAAGAGTATGCCTTGGTTGCTATTCGAGCGACCTAAAGACTGGGATGGATTAGCGTGGAGTCGACGATACTTATTTTTGCCCTGGATAGCACGTCGCCGACTACCTACCATCTTTAGTCAATCGTGCACGTACGGAAAGGCAGAGAACTCCCAACAGACCATATACTTGCTATCGGGTTATGGGTTAGGTTGGCCAATAGGTAAGTGGGGCATAGTGGGGCCGAGATGTAGTTCTCATACATGATTTTTCTTGGATTGCCTTTCAGTAGTTGAGGGAGGGGTCACGTGGGACCATAGCTACGGATACAAAAACAGACCTTGATATCTGCATCGGCAGATGACTTAAAGCTCCCGACCGAGTCCCGTATTTCTTGATTTGCCCTGGCACGGAACTCGGATGGCACATTGAGATACATGTGCATCTAGACATGGAAAACGATTCACGATACATACATGGGATGAAGGGCGTGGTTGACGGGTGGCATAATCCCTAGTGGCCCTAGGTGGCTGGAACCCAAACCGAGACACATAAACGTTCATTAGGTAGCTTAATCCCTAGTGGTCCTAGGTGGCATAAATCCTAAGTGAACACGCGATAGTTCATGGTAAGAAAACATAACCAGATCAAGGGTAGCAGTCCAAAACAACTTCAAGGATAAAATGGTACTACGTTGAGGTGGTATAGATTTACATGGGAAAGCCCGTACGGCCTACGGCAAAGGACTGAACTTATACATGGAAAGAAACATACGAGTTGGGAAAACCTACATATGCTATATATTAGGTTGACATGGACCATTACATGACATTGGGCAAGGGACATTCATAGTTAACACATGACGCGGGTTGGGATACTAGTACGAGAGGTGCAGAGTAAATATACATGATAAATACCTTGGGAGGTTATACATGATAGATACCGTGGGATGTTATACATGATAGATACCTTGGGATAGTATACTTGATAGAAACCTGACGATGTGATACCTTGATTTATCTTGACACCGTAGTTTATCATGATACCTTGGTTTATCTTGGTATAGTAGTTCATCCAGTTATCTTGGTTTAGCTTATCTATCTTGTCTTCATCCTTATGTTTACTTTCAGTTTATGCATGTCATGTTACCTTTACCTGTTTTTATACTGGAAGTAGATAGGACTTACCAGTCTTTATGACTGACCCCGTTTTGTTTCGCCTCTTTGTCTTCCGTTCCCCCCCCCCAGGTTTTCAGGGAGGAAACACTGTTATTTAGTTCGGACTTCCTCTGCTTGAAGGTCATCATGCATGGCTTGGACTTTTCTTGGCTATGGCTACCTTACTGTTTTACTTGGGGAATAATTTATGAAATGGTTTATGCTTCTTTACTATTGCAAGACAGGTTTTGATGTATTCTGATGTAAAAGGCTTTAGACCTTATTTTATAAGGTAATGAAATTTGTTTTACTTCCGCTGTTTTATATATATTCTGTCTTGTAATATTTCTGTGCATGTTTACCTCGATAATGCTTCACCAAACCTAGTGCATTCCCTTTGTGAGTGACCCTAGCGGAGATGGGGTGTTACAGTTTATATAGAATTTCAAACTAATTAGAGCCGTCAGATGATCATAGGTGAATCTAGACCATTCACATCGAGGAGAGC
Source organism: Allium sativum (assembly GCA_030737875.1). NCBI lineage: Eukaryota > Viridiplantae > Streptophyta > Magnoliopsida > Asparagales > Amaryllidaceae > Allium > Allium sativum. Next base: position 163,086,900 of record CM060916.1, on the reverse strand, counting down.
CAACCAGAAAGTGACAAATCAGCCCTAGTGACACACCAGAACTCAGAAAATCGCTCAGAACCCGACCAGGCCAGCCAAGACCTGACCAGGTCGACTGGGCAGGTCGACCCATAGGTTCCAGGTCGACCACCTGGTCGACCTGGGTACCCAGGTCGACTCCCAGGTCGACACCCTAGTCGACCTAGGTCCTGGGCGGGAATTTTCCCGCCCAACCCAATTCTGGTCAATTTTTCGAATTTTGAACTTGTTTCGGGCTGTTTGAATTTTAAATTGAATTCTGAAACTTTCGAAGACCACAACTTCTTCATACAGAGTCTGATTTATGCAAACTCGGACTCTATCTCAAGAAGAATTCCGAGATGAACGCAATGACGTAACACGTTTCCCTTAACTCTTTCATTTAGAATTAATAATACTTAAATAAGTTAATTTATTGTTAACAGGAAATTCGGGGTGTTACATTCTCCTCTCCTTAAAGGATTTCATCCCCGGAAACTTCAAGTCAAGAAGAAAGTATATCCTAACATCCAATCGTCCATCTACTCAACCAGCAAACACAGGTGTCCATTGTTCTTAAAAGACTTCTAATGCTTCATGATCATATGCATAGTGTGTGTATATGTCCTTATCTAATGCAAAATAAGGCGGTCTACTGATTCAGTTGACCTCCTTAATGCGAATCATGTAAGTGTCATGAATCCATTATGTATGAAAAAATTTCCCTACTCATAATTCTACATGAGTGCGCAACCATTCATACAAATGCAACATCCATATGACAACATATCAAGTTTCAACCACATACAAATATGAATACATATATGCATATGCAATATGGAAATGATTGAGCCGATCTAATACCTAGGGTGTGTGTATATGCATTCACGAGTAACCACTAGCAACCACTTGCAGCCATCAATCATAATATGTTTCAAATACATGTTTACATCCATTAGTTTCTACCTAAGGAGTTAGGAGAAAAAGGCCCGAGAAGATACACTAAACGGTAGATACAAGTATAAACTTATGGAAAAAGAGAGAGAGATCAAAGATGTACCCTCAAAAAGAAAAGGTAGGCAGCGCATATTCTGTCCTCGGTTTCCTAAGTCGCGTCTTCCTTGGCATCGCTCCATTGAACTTTAACATGCTTGAATTCACGGTTGCATAGCTTTTTGATTTCAGTTCCTACGATTCGAGTTGGAACTCTCCTCACAGATGTTTCTCGTTCTATTTCAATTTCTTCTAGAATGCTTGGCTCCACCACTTCCGCAGACTCATGTAAACATTTCCAGAGATGAGAAACGTGAAAGACATTGTGAATTCCAGCCAACCTTTTGGGTAGCTCTACTCTATAAGCCATCTTCCCAATCTTCTCGATGATAGGGAACAGTCCTAAACACCTTGGCGCTAGCTTTCCTGCGGATCCAAAGCGAACGACGTTCCTTAAAGGAGATACCTTAAGGAAAACCCTATTCCCAACCTCAAACTCAAGGTCGATCCTTCTTTTGTCTGCGTAGGATTTCTGTCTATCTTGGGCAGTCTTCATTCTCCTTTGTATCAAGTCCACTTTTTCCGAAGTCTCTCTAATCATGTCTGGCCCAAGTATAAGCTTGTATGTACACTCCCACCAACAAGTTGGTGATCGGCACGGTCTTCCATACAAAGCTTCGAAGGGCGCCATGCCGATGGCGGCTTGGTAGCTGTTGTTGTAGGCGAATTCCACTAAAGGAAGATGATCCTCCCATGTCCCTCCAAAGTCAAGAACGCACAGTCTCAAAAGATCTTCTAATACTCTATTCACCCTTTCCGTCTGACCATCGGTTTGGGGGTGATAGGCCGTGCTCAGGCATAACTGTGTGCCTACAGCTTCTTGCAGACTCTGCCAAAACTCGCTCGTAAAGATGGCATCTCGGTCACTCACTATGCTAGAGGGTATTCCATGGAGTCGAACTATTTCCTTGAGATAAAGAGAGGCTAGAGATGAGGCAGTCCTTCTACTCTTGACAGGTATAAAGTGGGTGCTTTTTGTGAGCCTGTCCACTATTACCCAAATGCTAGTATTGCCCCTTCTTGACCTAGGCAACCCATCAATGAAGTCCATTGAAATGCTATCCCACTTCCATTGCGGGACTTCTAGAGGATGAAGCAGTCCTCCAGGCTTCTTCTGTTCCGCCTTGACCTGTTGGCATATCATGCACTTAGAAACGAAATCTGCCATGTCCTTCTTCATGTCGCTCCAAAAGAAAACTCTCTTTACGTCCTTGTACATCTTATCTCCACCTGGGTGTATTGTCATCTTGGAATGGTGTGCTTCCTCGAGAACCATCTTTACTAAATCCCTTGCTTATGGGACGCATAGTATTCCATCCCGCCTCAGCCAACCCTTATCATCGATGGAGTATCTATTGAGGTGATTGGATGTTTCACCCTTAATTAGCTTATCCATCACATCAACAAGCTAAGGGTCTTCATGTTGTGCGGCCCCTATTGAGTCTAAAAGAGTGGGCCGTATTTCTAGTGATGCCAACAAACTAGGTACAAAATCAGAGGAGGGCTTAAAGTCAAAACTGGCTATATACTCCAAGCTTTGCCTTTCTAGAAAGAGAGGGCTTAAGGTCAGCTTCTTTCTACTCAAGGCGTTTGCTATTACGTTGCCCTTTCCAGGAGTATAGGAAATCTCAAAATCATACGAGGCAAGGAACTCCATCCACCTTTGCTGCCTCAAGTTAAGATCTTTCTGCGAGAAAAGATACTTCAACGATTTATGATCAGTATATAATTCGAACTTCTCACCTAGGAGATAATGGTGTCAAGACTTAAGCGCAAAGAAGATGGCGGTCAACTCAAGATCGTGGGTTAGGTAGTTCATTTCATGAACTTTCAATTGTCTTCCACCATAAGCTACTACCTTCCCTTATTGCATCAAAACAGCGTCTAGTCCCATACCACAAGCATCCCTGTATACTGTGAACATCTTGCTTCCATTAGGCAAAGTCAGAACTGGGGCTGTTGTAAGAGCCCTTTTTAAGTGTTGGAAAGCAATATCACAATCCAAATCCCAAGCGAACGCTAGATTCTTCTTTGTTAGCCTTGTGAGTGGAGCTAAGATTTTCGCGAAATATCTAATGAACTTTCGGTAAAAACCTGCTAGCCCGAGAAAGCTTCGGACTTCGGTTGCATTTCTTGGTGCCTTCCAATCTTGCACCGCCACCACTTTCGCGGGGTCCACAGCTAACCCCTCTTTGGACACTACATGTCCAAGAAACCTTACTTCTTCCCTCCAAAAGTGGCACTTGGAGAATTTGGCTTTCAGCTGATGAACTCGAAGAGTTTCCATGATCTCCTTTAGATGTTGAGCATGTTCTTCCTCATTCTTTGAGAAGATCAAAATATCGTCTACGAAGACCACCACGAACTTATTGAGGAATTCTCCGAACACCCTGCTCATTAGGTCTACGATATAAGCGGGTGCGTTTGTCAAGCCGAAAGGCATGAAAAGCCACTCGAAGAAACCGTCTGGGGTTCTGAATGCCGTTTCATCAATGTTATCTTCAGCTACACTTAGCTGATGGAACCCAGTAGCCAGATCAAGTTGGGAGAAGACCGACGCACCTACAAGCTGATCAAACAAATCGTCTATTCTGGGAAGCGGGTGTCTATTCTTCTTAGTCAGCTTGTTAAGCTCCCTATAGTCCACACAAAGACGTAGTGAGCCATCTGCTTTGGTGGCGAACACCACTGGAGCACCCCATTCCGAGATACTCCGCCTTATAAACCCCTTCTCGAGAAGCTCCTTAACTTTCTTACTGAGCTCCTTTCTCTCCTTTGGAGCCATGTGTCTAACAGGTAAAGCTACGGGCTTTGCATTATCAACAAAATATATGTGAAAGTCTATTTCCCACCTCGGCGGTAAGCCTTTCACCTCTTCAAAGACATCCGTATATTCACGGACCACTCTAACCGACTGCAAATTCTCAATAGAAGCATCAAGCGACTCTAGATAACTAAGCATAACAACATTCAAGGGATTACAAGAAATTTATAGAGTGTTACCGAGTCGAGTCAAGAGTCTAACCACTCTCTTCTCACAATCAAGAATGGCACCATTACTGGATAACCAGTCCATGCCTAAGATCAATCCATATCCCGAGAAACCCAAAACAAAGGCACTACATCTAAACTCAACACTTAGAATAGAGATTTTCAAATCCAAACAAACCATTGACAAATAAGCTGAGCCCCCAATTGGATTTGAAACAATCAAGGGATCTTCTACCATACTAGTGTCTAGGTGCAGAGATTCTACTAAAGCAGATGAAATAAAGGAGTGTGATGCACCAGAATCAAAGAGAGTGCGAACTGGATGATCATAGAGATAAACTAAGCTTTCTACAGAAATATTTCTACCTCGTTCCTGCAGAGGTGCCACCAGCGCGTGAACCTGTCCCCCTGAAGTGGATCCAGTACTCTGTCCCTGCCCCCGCTTCTTTGGGCAGTCCTTAGCCATGTGTCCAGTTTCGCCGCAATGGAAACAACCACCATTCATCTTCGCCTTCTTCTTTCTGCAGTCTTTCACTATATGTCCAACAATGCCACAGAAATTACACCTTCTCTTTTCACGGGATTTGTTGTTCTTCCCGCCCTTCTTGAAGTCTGTTTTCTGAGCCTGTAAACCCTCTTTCTTTTCTTGAGGCACTTCCACCTTTGCCTCTTTCTTGCCTTTATCTTCCTCGTGTAGCAGCGCCATGTCCACCAAGCTTTCATAAGTCTCTCCCATGGGTATATAGGTCATAGCAAGGCTGTGTAGAGGCTCATTCAGACCTTTGATGAAGCGAAGAGCCTTCTTGCGTTGGGTATTTACTAAATCCAGGCCAAATCTGGCCAGCTGATTAAACTGATTGACGTACTCATTGATCATCATACTTCCTTGTTTAAGAGTTAGTAACTTGTCCATCTGTAGGCTTCTTTCAGCTTGGGAGAGGAATTTCATCTCAAAACTCATCCTGAAATCTTCCCAAGTTTCCACTGGCCTCTCAGCATGGGTAACTTCCCAACAATAAGAAGCTTCGTCTTTAAGCAACCACACAGCTAGCTGTATCTTTTGCCTGTTGTCAACTTTGAAGATGACGAACAAGTCTTCGGTCTACTTCAGCCAGATCCTTGTTACCACAAAGGATTCAGTTCCATAAAAGTCCTTTCCACCCATAGCCTTGAAGTCTCTACACGTCTTTGTGAAAGCATTTCCACGAGGAGGAGGAGGAGGAGGAACCGTTGCCATTGGGGGAGGAGGAATGTCTGCTGGGCCCGCGTCATTGGCCCTAGCCTCTAGGTACCTTCGGAACCAGCCAGGTATCGATACCCCTTCTGGAAGGTTAAGATCTCCAGACATGCTGAAACAAAAAGGAAAGATTCAAGACAAAAGGATAGAGAGATAGTGCATATGGATTTGGGGAATTATGCCTTTTAAAAACAACACTTTTTCTTAAAAAAAATGCTTCTTTAAACTTCTTTTTGAAAATAGTTTCATAAAACTTTATCTAATCTGGTAAACCTGTGCTTTGATACCAAGTGAAACACCCCACCTCCGTTAAGGTCACTCACAAAGGGAATACCTTAACTTCGGGGGAGGTTTATAAGTAAAAGTCACAGATAAAACACAAGACAGATATAAACACATATATATAAACAACGGAAAACAAACAGACTTTCATTTCATAAATACGTGTTCATACAAAACATTTCCATAATTGCCTCAAAACAAACTTCCAATTATTACAACCATAATACTGTCTTGATTTAAAACTTAAAGAAGCATGAAACATAGTTAAAACTGAATAAATCCCCATAGAATGTCCAAAGCCATAGCCCAAACGAAAGAGATCCAAGCAATACATTCTCTCTCTTCAAGCTGGATGAAAAATCTGGCTAAGCTGAGGTGTTTCCTCCCTGTGGACCTGAGGGGGGGAACGGAAGAAAAGAAAGTGAAAGGAAAATGGGTCAGACATAATTCTGGTAAGTCTAGTTATAATTCAAGCATGAGAACAATAAAAAGATCATGACTTGCATAAACTGAGAATAGGACAATACCAGAATATAAGACAAGATATGACAGGAAATACTAACTATACTAAACGCACTCACCATTACTTCTCTGCGCCTACTAACTAGCCTAACTAGCACCACGTGTTCATGACAAGGTGATCCATTATTCGATCGGCTCTTACTCGAAAAGTTTTCTTCCTGTGTCATACGACCCCATATGATTGTAGACACCTATGCAGGTCCCACCATGGGGTGTATCAAGTCCCATGGTGGCGGCCCAACACAATTCTAGAATGCATAGGTTATACTACTGGTTCTCAGTGCCCTGTTTGTCTGCTCTGAATTGTGTGCACGCCCGCACTCCGTTAGAACCTACAGTGCTGCACCAACCGCTGTCGCTTTTGACCGCTTACAATCAGCCCAGTAATCATGCCCCACCCTGCCTAGTTTCAGGGTAACATGATAACTAATTGGGTTACTACTGAAATGGGTCCCCATTACTAGGGTTTTCTTGTCAAACATGTTAAGTGGTTAAGTGTTCAGATTAACCTAACCCCACCCATCAGTTTTAGTTAACATGTTGAGTTGGTTAAGTGTTTTGGTTAACTTAACCCTACTATTCCCAACTTAGCTTTAACCTATTCATTAAAGCACCAATCACTCACATTAGACATGTATTGTTGCGATTACTGGATGTGCCGGTTGGTTCCGGGCAGGTTTACACCGCAACTCAGTCTAACCTCGGGTCCTTATTGGGCTCAATGCCTTAACCGCCCACATTGGATAGATATTATTGTGATTACTGGACAGTCGGGCGGGTCCGGGCAGGTTTACATCTCAACTCAATCCAACCTCGGGTTAAGCATACTCGTATTTTCTAAATTTACATATTTTTTCTTTTATTCTTATATGTAAATTTGTTAACAATTAAATGTTATGGCCCACTTTCCAAGTTCATCATTTTTAGGTATATGATTTATACCGTTTCATGCCATAAATTACCTATGTGATTTTTCACCAATTTATGTCAAGTTTCCTATAAATACCAATTTTTCCCAATGTTACCCCGTCTAAATATTAGGCTAACAATCTTAGCCTATTTTTTCGTCTGCATGATTTTTAACATATAATATTAGGCTAAAAACTTACCTAATTTAGCGTACACAAAATTGGCATAAAGAAATTCACTGACATAAACATGACATAGGTATAAACTTGGCATTTTCGGCATAGTCAATATGAACATCATAGGTGTGAACTTGCAAAATAGTCAACATGAATATCATAGGTGTGAACTTGCAACGTAGACTAAATCAACATACATATATGTGAATTTGCAACATAGACTAAATCAACTTACATATATGTGAATTTGCAACATAGGCTAGATCAACTTACATATATGTGAATTTGCAACATAGACTAAATCAACTTACATATATGTGAATTTCCAAATCAATCACAAACATATGAATAAGTGTGAACTTGAAATATGACATAGGTTTAACATATACACATAAACATGTAGATCTAACATTTGGTCACATACGTGATATGATTTTACAACCTGAAACTTGCATAACATGATAAACTACACAACTTGTCATAACAGGTTATACTCCAAGTTCATATACATATGAACAGACTTATCCATTAATTCCCAATTCAACATGATAATAAAATAGAACCACAGACATAGATCAATATCATTCAATTCCATGTATAACATAATAAACATTGTTCTATTATCACTTATTTCCAAGGCATGACATTAATTTTGGTTCGCATCCCAAAACATAACTAAACTTACAACGAACGACGAACTTGAGTTTTGCATTCTGGGTTCTGGAATTGAGATGCTCTCCTTTGGGTAGATAAAAGTTGTTTTGATTTTAATTTTGAATAAGATTTGTTTGTCTCTTAGCTTTCTTCAAGTGGAGGCTCCTCTCAGTTTTCTCCCGATAGCATGGCGGCTCTGGTTCTAAATTTTTGTGTGAATTTAGGTTGGAGATTTAAGTTGTTAATATAGAATTTCAAACTAATTAGAGCCGTCAGATGGTCATAGATGAATCTAGACCATTCACATCGAGGAGTGCCAACCAGGAAGTGACAAATCAGCCCTAGTGACACACCAGAACTCAGAAAATCACTCAGAACCCGATCAGGCCTGCCTAGACCTGACCAGGTCGACTAGGCAGGTCAACCCCCAGGTCAACCACCTGGTCGACCTGGGTCCTGGGCGGGAATTTTCCCGCCCAGCCCAATTCTGGTCTAGTTTTCGAATTTTGAACTTTTTTCGAGCTGTTTGAATTTTAAATTGAATTCTGAAACTTCCGAAGACCACAACTTCTTCACACGGAGTCTGATTTACACAAACTCGGACTCTATCTCAAGCAGAATTCCGGGACGAACGCAATGGCGTAACCCGTTTCCCTTAATTCTTTCATTTATAACTAATTATACTTTAATTTTTTAATTTATTGTTAACAGAAAATTCGGGGTGTTGCATTTTCTCCCAAGAATACCAATGCATAACCATTTTATAATCAGCGCAATGCTTTTCAAAAAAAATGAAGCTATTATAAGACTCGGGTCCAATAAAACAATGCAACGCAAGCCGGAGGATAGATTTTTCCCTTATAATAACCAATCATGTTTGGTACATTTTAAAACAAATCATTTTGATATTATTATAAGTGCATAGTGTTTAAAAACAACTTCAAATATAAATGTATCAATCATAGACAGTATGGGTACCATATATCATGTTGCCATACTATTTCTACAATTAAAAACGCACGATGTCGTATTGGAAATTGGATTTCCATCATGAACCAAGGCAAGGGATCATCCTTACCGAATTCGAGACAATCTAGCCCATGTCTCAGGATCAGTCGCAACTGCACCTTGGATCTTCAGGGTCGGTCCTCTCTTACATTTAAGTATTAGTAATTCCTGAATAATAAGTTTCCCCGCCCTATGAGGCGTAAGTCTAATCAGTATGTCGACTATATCATCCATCGGCCCCATAGTGTCTGATATATCCGAGGTACCTTGCTTTCCATCATCCACATAAGTAAAAATGTCTGGGCTCCATACCATGAAACCACTCCTAGCTAGAAAGAAGCACATATTCTCCCTGCAGTCCTCTCCCATTTTCGGTTCATACTGGGGTGAGAGGCTCGCAAATTAACGCTACACAAAACTGTGCTATTTAAAGTCGTGCTTTGATCATCAACCACAAGACTCTGCTTTTCAACAAAAGCCTTAATCATTTGCATCTCAGCATGCTACACCGAAAACTCACACCATGCAACTGATGTCTATCAATATATAACCTCTAAGCTTGTATGTCTCAGAGAAGGGCGTTAAGCAAGAGAATAAATTCTCCGCTACCAAACAGATATATAATTAATAGAGATCAATCAACACAGAATAAAATCCAATGTCATACACACACCCATTTACTAGTCCGTTCTGGGTATGAACGAAGCAGGTGGCACCTTATTCCTCATCCCATATGTCCAATACAGGAGAGAGGTCCTCGTATTTTCGATCGATCTCCAAGTATGTCTGGACAATCACCACTTATTACCTTGTCTTGGGTATACAACCCAATCAAGACATCAGTAATCATCCAAACGATGTGAAGAACTCCGGTCTTCAACCATCGTCGACTCATCGTCGAATCAATTATTCAGAATGGGTATAAACCCGACCTTTCCGAATAATTCACGTATCTTATAATCAAGTGCAATAAAAACAACAACATACGCCTCATTTCAATCCAGAATATTCTTTTATTCAAATATTCTTTCACAATTTAAACCAAACTAAGGTTTTCCAAACTAGTCAGGAATAGCGCAGCTTACCGAAGTAATCACTTATTATATTTCCCAATCCCAACCTATTCATCCCATGGAGCGAAACTGGTAATACTCCATATCTACTAAAACCACGGTGTTATCAATAAATTTAATTACCATTTCACGTTCAAATCTAATTAAAGATTTAACTATCGCTTTGAGTAAAAACTGATGATACTCCATTCTCGACCATTTCCCAAATTTGATAATTTACATTATCACATTCACATTTCAATCTATTTAATGATTTGTTGGAGAATGGAGTTTTGATGACAACAACCTTATTTCAATTATCATTGATTATAAAATATATGCTAACACTTTTTTTATAGAATATATATATACATATATGTATGTATGTATGTGCAGGAATTATATACAGGAAATATGACTGAAGACTATACAGTTATAAAGATGATAGAGATTCAAAGATCGAAGAAATTTCAAGACTCATGAGTAATCAAGATTTCAAGAGTTCAAGATTAATATATTTATGTAGTCTTGATTTTGTAAAACTCTAAATAGCACTCTAGGTTCAAATTCAAATTATAATTTTAAAATTCTAATTTTGAATCCTCAATCCTCTCTATTTTATTTTTCTATTTTATTCTCAATCCTCTCCATTCTGTTTCTATTTTTATTCTTCTTGGTTTTTCAAACTTAAATTTTTATATACTTTATATTTATACTTTATATAGTTTTAAACCTTAAAATTTTATAAATATATTCATATAGTTTAAAAGTATATTTTCATATGGTTTTCTATCATATAGTATTATTTTACAGCACTAGAATTTTACTCAAGAATTTCCAGAATTAGTTTTATATCAAAACACCTGAAAATGCTTTGAAAATCAAAAATATACATGGGTATGTTGACATACCAAAAAGAGCATATCGACATATAACAGCTATTTTTTCTAATTTTGAAGGGAAGTGTCTTTTCACTATTTGAAACGCTCCAGAACCGTTGCAACCCTTCATACTCTATAAAAAGAGGTTAAAACTGAATTTTTATGATATCTTCTTCTCTAACTTCATACTCTTTCATCCCACCATTATTCTTAATCATTTTTATGGTTTCTACACTTATACTCTGCCGAATTAAATTCTGTTTTGATAAAACTTCTTCTCTCTACACTCTTTACTCTCTGAATCAAATGCTATTGAAGAGGTATAGGGGTGTTTTGTAATTGGTTATGTTGAATAAACCTTTTTGTGAGTCAAAGAGGAGTCAGTGTGTCCTTGTGAGTTTTGAAATCAACGAAATAGGAGTCGGTGTGTTCTTGTGAGCCGTGAAATCAAGAAAGTAGGAATTGTGTCTCCGTGTGAGCCGTGAAATCAGGGAGGGTGTAATTGACTATTGAAAGAGTAATAAAACTCTGCACAATCCAACGTTGTACTGGACTGGACGTAGGAGTGATCCGAACCAGTATAAAATCCAGTGTGTTCTTTCCTTTTCTGCATTTTTATTTTTGTTTATTTTGCATTTATGTTTGAACCTGTGCCTGTGATTGTGTTTGTTTTGTTAGATTCATTCCATAATTCTCTTTAGTTTTAAGTTTTGGTTAAATTCTAACAAACACTATTCAACCCCCCTCTAGTGTTTGTTTTTCCTTAACGATCCATTTCGCAGTCCCTAACAATTGGCATCAGAGCAAGGTCTTTCAAAAAGTTCATAATTTGATTTTTTAAAATAGTGATAATGGAAACCAACACTGGTAGCAAAAAAGTTCTTTTTCAGAGGGCCAATCCACTGTTAGACCACCATTATTTAATGGTAGTAATTATTCACATTAGGCATGTAGAATGAAAATTTATTTATAGTCTGTAGAATTAGACACATGGAATAGTACACAAAATGAATATATTGAACCAACAACTGCATTTACGAAATGGACAAATGAACAAAAAGCTGCTGCACAGAGCAATTCTAAATCCATGAATATGTTTTTTTTTCATTAGATGGGAATGAATTTAATAGAGTATCAGTATGTAAGACCGCTTATGAAATCTGGAGAACTTTAGAAGTAACTCATGAAGGAACTAGTAAGGTTAAACAGACTAAGATAGGCATGCTAGTTAATCAGTTTGAATTATTCAAAATGAATGAAAATGAGTGTATTTTGGATATGTATTGCAGATTTCAAGAGATATTGCATTCACTAACTGCACTTGGAAAAAATTATTTAGAAGCAGATCAAGTCAAAAAATGTTAAATTCATTAACTCAAGAATTGGATCAGAAGACTTTCGCTATAAAAGAAGCCAATGATATCAATAATATGAAGATTGAAGAGTTAATTGGGAATTTGATATCATATGATGTTCAATTACAGAAAAGAAAAGAAAATATATTGACTGAAAAGAAATCTATTGCACTGAAAGTAAAAACTAATGATTCTGACTCAAGCAGTGAAGATGATGAAGAAACTACACTCATGACAAATCATTTTAGAAAATTTCTAAAATATAGAAGGAAGGGTTATAATCAAGCAAAATTTAATGGTGGACGATGTTTTAACTACAACAAACCAGGTCATATAAAGAGAATGTGTCCATATCCAGATAAATCTACTCAACAAACTGACAACACCAATTCATCAGGGAAAAGAAAGAAAGCATACACAGCAACATTAGCTTATTCAGATTCATCATCAAGTGATGAGGAATCAGAAACAGGAAATACAAATATATGCTTTACAACAGTTTAGAATTCAGAAGATCATGAAGAAAAGGACAAAAAAATCGGGTACGCATTAATTAAATTTTAATTTTATTTGGTTGAATGCTTGCTTTGTTTGTTATTATTTAAATTTAAATCTTTAGGATATAAATTTTTGAAATTTGAAATTCAAATAATAATATAATATTAAATAACCAATAAATTAAAAAAATAAATTGTTTGTATGTTCATTAGGATTAGAAGTATTTCAAGAAATCGTTAAACCTGAAATATAAATCGATAATTTAATTCAAAAACTTGAAAAGCCAATTTCCTTTTGAAATATGCCTTGTATGTCGACATATCCAACAGTTTTGAAATTTAGAATTTCAAAATTTTAAACTTTCGAACTTCCCTCCAATCTTTTCACCAACTCCCAAGGTCTGAAAAGGTGTCCTTTCAATTTGAAAAGTTGTGCCTATTCAATTCATATTCATTGAATTCATATCTATTCATTTTCTATATATATCCGTCCTTTTTACCTTCCATTCACAACTCAAAACAATATTCTTCATATAAATTCTCTTCAAAATTATCATATCAATGGCTTCCTTAAGTTCATCTTAGTAATTGAAGATAACCAAAACTATAAAAGGTTATATTTACAATGACAAAGAGGCCATCAAAATCTATGGTAACTATTTAGCAAATACTAAAGTTAACACGGGTGCTTTCGCCGTCTTTAGCGACTTTCCAACTTATGATCTCGTCTCTCTTTTCCAACACAACGAAGTCTTGAGTCTAATTGACTCTCGTGAAAACGACGAAGTATGTTATCCCAAACTCGTGAAGATATTCTATGCGAATCTTAACCGTAGATTTTATCAAGGCAATGAAAATCAAATTTGGAGTAGTGTCAAGGTAACTCAAATTGTTCTCGATGCCGATCTTTTAGGCGAAATTCTAAATTGTAGAAGCGAGGGCATGGATTTCTCAACTTTTTCTATCGATGAAACCGATATGGAAACCTATCACGACATCTTTGAAGATGGTGCTCCAATGGATTTCAAAAATCATTTTTTTCATCCAAAAACAAGAATTGTCAACCTTCTCCTTTAACATACTATCACTTCTCGTTCTAGAAATTACAACAATCCAACTATAATAGTCCAAAAGGCTCTCTTTGCCATTATGGGTAATTACCTTATAAATTGGGCTGATATGTTATAAATTGGGCTGATATGATTCTAAATGAATTTAAGCTCATAAATGTATCTTCAAGAGAAAACACTCTCTACTATGGTGTTTATCTCACTCACATTTTCAAATACTTTGGAGTTGATCTAAACGGAGAAGAATTTGTCCCTAGAAAAGTGTTTGATGCATCAAACATTCATCTCATGCAAATTCCTCTCACTTTCCAACCTTATAAGACATATAAGGCCAAACAAGCTCGATTGCAACAAGAACAAGATCCAGTGCAAGTCGAAGAAGAAGAAGAGACTTCAATGGAAAGCATTGAGTATCTAACCTCAAAGCATAATCTCAAAGCATAATCTCAAAGAAACGATTATCCAAAATCAATTAAAAATCGTCAAAAATCAGAAGAAGCTTAACAAGAAGCTTTCCAAAATATCCAATTTCAAGATCAAGGTAGGAAGAAAATTTGGAATTTAATCTTTCTCGTCATCATCCGAAAACTAGGCCATCTAGTTTAATCTATCTTTATATATTTCCTTGTATTTGCTTTCGAATCTCGTATTTAAAGTGTGTCTTGTTTAGTTGGATGTATTTACTTTCTATTAAGTAATGAATGGAGTTTTATTTCTGATTAAATCATCTTTATGTTTCTGGAAAAACCATAAAACATATAACAATATTACGAGAGTTCAAAAGTATTCAAAAATTCAAAATTCTCAATAAACATACTGTAGTATGTCGACATATAACAGACATATTTTCAAATCTTTTCAAATTTTGAAATTAAAATAACTACTCATGTCCATTCAAAATCCAACGAACTCCAGACCCTATTTAAGTACATTTCTTCTAGAAGACTTCATTATTCCATTAGTGGTTTGCGAACAAATTATACAATTGTAAACAACTGTAAAATCCGTTCGGCTTTCCTAAACAACAAGGATTGTTGTAGAGGGTGTCGAACTCTGGGACCAAAAATATTTAAATTAGTAAATCCAATCAAGTTATTCCAGGAATTTGATTGATTTAAAACACAGAAAATCAGCAATTAAATAAAAAAGAGAGATTTATGTAATTAAAGAAAACAATTAGGGAGTGATGACATAAATTAGATTAATATTCATCAATAGCCAAACAGATTAATCAGATCTAATTCATGTTTCTGTCACAAACATGAATCAACGATAATTAGGTTTCTAGAAACAAATATGTGAATAACAACAAGTATAGCCTATGCAGGAGCTAAGCTCTTAAACAACCATAGGCTATCAGGACAGATTCACAAATTAATTTCTAAAAACCTAAAATTAGATCTAAATCTGATAATTGTTAGATCGAACACGAATATACCCTGTGAAGGAGCATAGCTCTTAAACGACACAGAATATGAAGGTTCAGATCTAACCCTTGATTCAGATCTAGATCTACATATATAAAGTCCTCATCTATTGGCTATATGATTCATGTTGAATCGTATCTATTAGCGTCATCACCCCCCTAATCAAAAGGGATTAGCTAGACATAGCTAAAGAAGAAGAGAAACAGAAATTAAATAACATGAACATAAATAAAACTAAAACTAAATAGAACAGAGGAAAAAGAGTTTTATTCCAAGAGAAAGATTACAGTATAAAACTAAGTGTGTTTTACAATGAATGAGATAAAGTGTATTTATAGCTGATATGACAAAGGCTACTTGGAAAATTCCATAATGTGGGACAAATCCCCTTTTCCAAACTATGACACATAAACTAAATAGCTTAATGTGAATGCGTGCAGCGCATGAATGAGAAGCCTTGCAAATAACTTAGCCCAATTAGCAACTAGACCAATGTGAATGCATGCAGATGTCATGGAATATAGGTTGCGGGCTTCAATTCCAATTGCCTTGAGAATGAATAACAACTCCAAGTGATTATTATGAAAAAGCATTGAATCTTGTCTTTAAAATACGCAGCAAAAAGGTGATTGAATAACAACATTTCTTCAGGTCTTCAAGCTTTAATCCAGCTCTAAAATTCAACACTCTTCTTGCACAAATTCTTCAAGCTTTTCAATAACTAGATGCATTAATCCATTCATATCAAATAATCTGTAAACATAGCTATAAATGCACAGTATCAATTATTTAAAAGTTAAAATAAGATAAATATGTGGATAAAATATACACATTTACGTGTATATCAAATACCCCCACACTTATCTTTTTATTCATCCTCGAATAAACTAAACTAAGATATGTCACACTTTCGTAGGAAACACGATTGCATTTAGCATATGCAACAAGCCGTTAAACCCCTAGGTGTCCCTAGTAGGATGAGTGTTGTCTCGTGAGGGTTTTCAGCCCCACAAAATCCAAAGCGTCTTATATACGCGGATTAATCAAACAATATATTTAAGGTCTTTCACATTCCAAGGACTTGACCTAACTTCCATAACAACAGTTTAGCCCCAAATTGTCCATCCCATAATTAGTGCAAAAATGTATAAAAAATTTCAAACTGAATCGTAATTCCTTGATAACACTGTAATTGTCATGAAGGTTAAGAGCGTGGTGTCAACCAAAGTTCTACACATCGACAATGTGCACCCAATCATTTCTTTATTCTTTATTCCTCTTTTTATTTGAATGATTTTGCACCAGTGTAACTGTAATGTATTGGATATGAATTATGCATAGATGAAGGAAAATTTTTGTAAGTTCTAAAAATATTCTAAATAAGAGGGTAAGTGTATTAGTTGAATTTCAAGCTACAAAAGATAAAGTAATACTAAGGCACATATGGACGTTTTGTTTCCTTTCATCTCCTCAACTACAATCCTTGCTTCTAAGTACGGTATGATGGATGTGGCTGGAATGGAAATGGATGCTTCATAGTCAAGAATGATGAAGACTATTTTATTCAGAGAGACTCTCTCTTTATTTCATTTTTTTTCCTTTTCTTTTTCTCTTTTTTTTCTTTCATTCTTTTTTTTTTGCATGATGAATGATGAATGGAGATGGAATGGAATGATGTCGTACATTATTTCATTTGATTCCTCCTCTACTAAACCAATACTTCATGAAAAGAAAGTTTTGTGCCCTAGTTACTCTACTTCTATAACCCTAATTCAACACACAAGTCTGGATTGATGTTATACAAAAAGCTGAAAGGAATGATAAGCAAAGTTTCGTAAGATAGATAACCCATATAAAATAAGATGTGGTATATGGTTATCCTACCTTAAAACAAGTACGGAGTGGGTAGTGTAATATTGGTATAAAAAGTGACATTTTTGAACCTTTGAAAATAAATCAGTACAAGGTTCTTGAGTATACCAATATAAGATAAACTTGTCGAAACATGGATGTAAATCGACTAAAACTTGGGTTTGAATAATGTGGTGTATCGAAGAAGAACGCTACAATGAGTCATTTCTCCTTAATTGGGCCAAGTGGATCTTAGAACTTACGATTTTGAAAATTTGAGTGAAAAGAAAATATTATGCATGAAAACGAACTCAGAAAATCCAATCAAATGTAAGTGCAAAATCATTATTATTTGATTTTTTTTTGATTTTTTTTACTTGCACATTCTAACATGTATAACAAAGGTTGACACGCTTACTCCATAACACGACTAACATCTACACAGTCTCAAGCTAGCATCTTAAAAAGACACATTACGATTCAATGAATAAATAATGTTCATTCCCATCACCCAACAGTTCAACTTATCAAACAAGAACCAAGGTGTTATTTATGAATTTAAGTTAATCCTTGTTCAATGAATGACCTACTTAATAAAATTTGATTGCTAATGTAATATAAATTCCCCCCACACTTGAGTGTGACTGTGTCCTCACGGTCAATATTCAGACATATCTTAGTGAAAGGGAAATAAATAAGAGAATATTTACATATGTACAAAAGAGGGTTAGTGCATCTTATCGAATGTAATGTGGCTCATGGAGGACCATGAGCTCTTCCTCTTGGTTGGGTATTGGTTCCAAGTAAGGTTTAAGGCGTTGACCATTGACCTTAAAGGATGATCCATCGGTTGGATTCTCAATTTCTACCGCACCACATGGAAAAACAGTCCGTACAGTGTAAGGTCCTGTCCATCTAGATTTTAACTTACCCGAAAATAAATGCAGTTTTGAGTCATACAACAGAACTTTTTGACCTGGCATGAGAGTTTTACGTAAAATTGATTTATCATGAAAAACTTTTGTTCTGTCCTTGTAAATTCGTTCATTTTCATAGGCATCATTTCGAATTTCATCAAGTTCATTAAGTTGAAGCTTCCTATGTTCACCTGCTTGCTCTAGATCAAGATTTAAAGTTTTTATTGCCCATAACGCCCTATGTTCTAGTTCAACTGGCAAGTGACATGGCTTACCAAAAATCAACCGATAAGGGGACATACCCAAGTTGGTTTTGAAAGCGGTGCGGTAAGCCTAAAGAGCGTCGGTTAACTTTTGGGACCAATCTTTATGATTTCGATTCACAGTTTTCTCAGGAATTTGTTTAATCTGCCTATTCGATACTTCAACTTGCCCACAAGTTTGAGGATGGTAAGGAGTAGATAACTTGTGGGTTATCGAATACTTTCTCATGAGAGCTTCAAAAGAACGATTACAGAAGTGTGTACCATTATCACTGATTATTGTGCGAGGTGTGCCAAACCTAGAAAAGATGTTTTCTTTCAAGAAGCGCACAACAACCTTGTTATCGTTTGTTTTGCATGGTACAGCTTCGACCCATTTGGAAACAAAATGTGACGGCCGGGAATTTCGCTCGATCTGAATCAGTCGTTAAACCGATCTAGACCGTTCGAAACCCCTGACTGTTTGAGAACAGGACACATCAGAACGCAGACGGAAGAACATTTCATTGTTATTACAACAATTCCATCAGATACAAGAATATACAGAGTATAAATGAATACATTACATTCGATAAATATCAGAGATTACAATAAATTACATAGCAGCGGAAAATAATACAAAGCACAACTGAAGGTGATATACGGATACAGAGCTTTCCGGATATCATTCCAGCTGTAAACCAGGATCCTGTGAATATAAATCTGCAAAACCAAAACTACTAGCTGCCCGTGCGGAAAATAGGGGCACCCAGAGTTTAGGTTAAAACAATAAACTCCAGGTCAGTCATGTGACTGGTGTGAGAACTAAAACAGTTATTTAAAGCTTTACTTTAAAAGAGAGTAATTCAAGGGACCACGCCGTATAACACGGAACGGGTTTCCTCCCAAGAATACCAGTGCATAGAATAAACAACGCAATGCTTTTTCGAAAAATGAAGCTATTATAAGACCCAGGTCCCATCACACAATGCAACGCAAGCCGGAGGATAGGGTTTTCCCTTATAATAGCCAAACATGCTTGGTACGTTTAAAACAAATCATTTGATACTATAATAAGTGTATAGTGTCAAAACAATTTTCAATCATAAATATCAATCATAGGCGGCATAGCTACCATCTACTATGTCGCCATACTAGTTCTACAATTAAAACCACAATATCACGTATTGGAAATTGGGTTTCCGTCATGAGTCGAGGCAAGGGGCAAGATCCTCTCCGCGCTCGAGACACTCTAGCAAATGCCTCAGGGCTACGCACTCTGGGTAACCCTGGATGCGGCTGGGCCGGTCCTCACTTACGTTGGAGGATTAGTTATTCCTGAACACACGTTTCCCGGTCCTTACAGACCTATAATCGAGGCGCCTCATTCCAACAACCACAAAGGTGAAAAGTATATAAATGTCAGGGCTGGTAAGTCACTGACACCACCATAGCTAGAAAGAAACGTCGTGCTCTCCCAGCGGTCCTTATCCCGTTTTTAACTCATACCGAGGTGTGAGGCTCGCGAATTCACGTTATACACAAAGCTATGCCACAAAGGCCGTGCTTTGATCATCAACCACAAGACTCTGCTTTTCAACAAAAGCCTTGATCATTGCATCTTAGCGTGCCACACAGGCAATTCATGCCATGCGACTGATGTCCTCGATATACAACCTCTGAGCTCGTACGTCTCAGAGAACGGCGTTAAGCAAAAGAATAAATTCTCCGCCGCCAAACAGATGTATATTTAACAGAAATCAATCAACACAGAATAAAATCCAGTGTCAGACACACAATCCATTTACAAGTTCGTTTTGGGTCTGAATGAAACCGGAGGCACTTTCCTCGCATATCCATCGATCTCCAAGTACGTCTGGACGACCACCAACTATTTCCATCCTCTTGGGTGTACAGCCCAATCAGGATCGTCAGTAATTATCCAAACGATGTGAAGACTTCCGGTCTTCGACCACCGTCTTCATCTTCGACTTATCGTCGAATCGGTTATTCAGAATGGGTGTAAACCCGGCCTTTCCGAACAACCCGCGTATATTAAAAACAAATGTTACACAAACACAACATACGCCTCATTCCAATTCATTAGTCACTAACCGCAAATTAGCAAGAGAACAATTTCCTAAACATTAACCCCGAAGGCCGAAACCAACATCAGATCAATACCCAGGAAACCATTCTTCTTAGCCAACCTACAGCTAGTTTCTAAATTCCACATTCTTAGGGAAAGGTTCCCATTAATTTTATCCAAGATAAATTCTTTAAAATTTATCCTGTAATCTTCCTTTGGATGACATTTCAAACCAAATTATGGTTTTCTAAACTAGTCGAGATTAGCGAACCACAACGAAGTAATTATTTATTTTATTTCCCAATCCCAACCTATTCATCCCATGAAGCAAAACTGGTAATACTCCATATCTAATACTATGGTGTTATCGGTAAAATTAATTACCATTTCACGTTCAAATCAAATTAAAGATTTAACTATCGCTTTGGATCCAAACCGGTGATACTCCATTCTCGCTCATTTTCTAAATTTGATAATTTAGATTATCTATTCACATTTCAACCTAATTGCAGATTCGTTAAAACTCCTTTTACTGGGTTAAAGAACTAGGTGTTATTTAAAACACAGTTCACGACAAACCCAAATCACATTCTATTCATTATCGGGTTAAAGAACTAGTGTTATTTAAAACACTGTTCACGATAAACCCACAAATCAATTCTAGTTCAATTCAAATCAAATATATTAGGAATCCCGTTTATTTAAAACCCCTTTTTAAATCTAATTTATTTATTTAAAAAGAAATCGGGTTTTAAATTTAGTTCAATCTAGTTCATTTCGATAAAAATCTATTTTTATCTTTTCAAATATGGAGTTTTTCACCCCAATTTTTCTCAAATCACTTCTTATGATTTTACACAAATTATTACTATTTTTAATAATTTTATCAAGGCCCGTACAGTCGATTTCCATCAACGGCCATCGAACTGCACTTACAGCGACCTTTTCCAATTTTGATTTGGACGTAACTCCAAATCCAACCGTAAGATTTCAAATTTCTAATATTCGTTAGAAAGCACTTTTCGATACGAACCCAACGGTTCCGGTTTTAGGAGAATCCGACGGTCGGATCTCCCGTAATGTCCGTTTGAAATAAATGGTCGTAATTTACGAACTGCCGCGGCGCGGCGCGTTCTATTCAGGCCATTATATTATATATATAATATATATTTCGTCGATTACTATTTAAAACAAATTATATAAATAGTTTTAAATTCGTTTCAAAAACAGTTTCAACTTCCATTTCAATTCAAATCAAAATTGAGTTCTTCTTTATAAATTCGTTTTAAAATTCATTTCTATTCAATTCAAATTTGGATTCAATTGAAATCAAATTCGTTTTCTATTCAAATCATTTCGAAATCGTTTTCAATTTTCATTTTAAAATCACTTTTCGATATTCATTTTAAAATCACTTTTCGATATTCATTTTAAAATCACTTTTCGATATTCATTTTAAAATGACTTTTCGATATTCATTTTAAAATCACTTTTCGATATTCATTTTAAAATCACTTTTCGATATTCATTTTAAAATCACTTATCGATATTCATTTTAAAATCACTTTTCGATATTCATTTTAAAATGAATAAAATCGATATAAATATCGTTCACGTCTAAATGGCGTCAATCTAATCAACACGGCTTCATATATTTCTATTTTCAAATATCCTATTTCAAATATTTCCTATTATCAAAATATTTGTTATTATCAAAATATTTCGTTCAACACATGACTAATCTCAACGGATGAGTACAGTCAACACATGAACCTTTACTTTATATTGATAAAGATGTAAATTTTATTATTAAAATATTTCGTTCAACACATGACTAATCTCAACGGATGAGTACAGTCAACACATGAACCTTTACTTTATATTGATAAAGATGTAAATTTTATTATTAAAATATTTTGTTCAACACCTGACTAATCTCAACGGATGAGTACAGTCAACACATGAACCTTTACTTTATATTGATAAAGATGTAAATTTTATTATTAAAATATTTCGTTCAACACAAGACTAATCTCAACGGATGAGTACAGTCAACACATGAACATTTACTTTATATTGATAAAGATGTAAATTTTATTATTAAAATATTTCGTTCAACACATGACTAATCTCAACGGATGAGTACAGTCAACACATGAATCTTTACTTTATAATATTCTTTATTTTCTAAATTGGAATGAGGCCCAATCAATTACCATATAATCTTAATTATATGGATTTTCATACAACACATGTATATAATAGCATTGAAAAATAATCAACCATCAACCAAAGTGCACTACACTGTATAAGCATCAAATATAGATATCTAACGCTTATAACAGCCTGTCAATCAATCGATCGACATATTTAATCAATCAGGATGAGTGAACTTCAAATTTCATCCCAACACCCGTGTGGGGTTTCAAATCAACAAACACAAATTTTATTTGTGCAGTTGGGCGATGTGTAAAATTTATCGTCCCAATCAATGTCCTTCAAATAGGTGTACATAAACAAACCGTCTGGTTTGTAAATGAATATTTATTTATTCACATTCACGTTAAAAATTATATTTTTAACGATAACATATTTTATTTTAATACATGGGTTTCTATTCAGTTCCTGTATAAAATAAAAATGATATTTTTATTTTTCTAACTTATTTTAGAAAATTTCGGCGGCATAACGGCACGATACTAGAAACGGGACGAGGCCTAGCCTTATCCCCGGTCTAGTGAAGGCCCACGCCATTCACACATCAATCAATCCATTCCATTTCACCAAACAATTCAATTTCAAATCAAATCATCTAACTAATCTATGCAACCAAACAAACAAGTCCATGGTCTGTGGACGATTGTGTCGGGTGCTACTAAGCACCGTCTGCATCCTAGTATATATATAACTAGAAAAAGAAATTGAAAGGTGAGAAATTCTCACCGATAGCTATCCAATCATCTTGACTCTTCTTTGATAGAAGTCTTTGTCGCGTCCCGCCTTTTGTCACTTTCGTTGTCCGCGCTCGCTACATATATAAAAATCACATTTTTATATTCTCTAGTACATAAAAATCATATTTTTAATCTTCACATCTAATAATGATTCAATTTTTTTTCGCTATTCAAATAATTAAAAAATCAAATTTTCATTTCACCATCTCCTTATTATAAAGATCGAATCTTTATTTTAAAAACAACTTCTTTTTATACATTAACCCACTATAAAAAATCTCATTTTTACTTTGTTATTGTATATATAAAAATCAAATTTTTATATTATCACCTACACACGATGAAATTTATATTTTTGTCTAACCAAAAATAATGTTTTCATATCGCTATTCAAATTATAAAAATCACATATTTTATCATCCTACCATATAAAGATCATATTTTTAATATGCCTCTAGTATAAAAATTATATTTTTAACCTTTCCATAATATAAAATTTTTTTTTTTAACTTCTACATATTATAAAAGTTATATTTTTATCTTACTACTTGAATAAAAATTATATTTTTATCCTACTAATTAAACGATAGAAATCCTAACTCTGCATAAACAAAGATAGTATTTTTCTTTAAACAAGGATCGTATTTTTATTTTCGCTTCCTCTTCGCTTTCATATGATAAAGATCAAATTTTTATTGTGTTAAAAATCGTATTTTGATATGAGTAAAAATCCTATTTTTATTCGACTTAAAATCAAATCTTCTCCTATTTATAAATCTAATCCTTTCTAGCATTGAAAATTAAATCAGAAAAGAAGAAGAAAATTAAAATAAAATTCATATTTTTGAAATTAAAACTTACATTAAAATGGGAAGGGGCATCCTCGCTGTCGAGCTGAGGAGGAGGTGGACTTGCACTGACCGGTGGCGTCGCTTTTTGGGCAACGGCTTCAGGGGGGGTGCGGATTGGGTCTTCACGGTTGGAATGGGGGAGGGATGATGAGAGGGGGGCAGCGGACTTCGGTCGAACGGTGGTGGGTGGCTCGTTCGCGGCTAGGGTTGGACGGAGGTGACTGCAGTGGTCGAGGGGTGAGGCTAGGGCTTGGTTTGTCGCGCATCGAAGAAGGAAGAAGGAGGGAAGCAGGGGGTCGCGGCACGAGGGGTGAGGGACGGCGCCTGGCGCCGGCGGTGGTGGGGACTCCGTCGAGGTGGCGACGGGCTTCAACGCCCCCTTTTTCTCTTTTTTTTTAAACGATCTGAGGAAATGAACGTGGGGAGGAGAGAGATAAAGGAGTGAGGGTGGGGGTTTTTAGTCATTTAATTTAAATTAATTTTCTATAAAAATTGACTTTTTATTCCAACTCGAAACGGGACCCAACGACTGTCGTCCCTAGCGTTTTACCCCCGTTCCAAACACAATGCGATATGTATCGTAGGCCAATTCGACTGTTTGAATCAGTTTCCGTCAAATTTAAAATAAAAATTAGTATATATTCAATTTGAACGCACATTTCAATTTACCGGGGCCACATACGAACTTTAAAAATTCTAGAAAAATATTTTCTAGCTTCGTATTGACGATACGGTCCTAACAAAACTATTTTCGTTGAATTCTGAGGCCGTTGGAAAAATGGCCAATTTCCAGTCGATTAAAATCAACTGAAACTGGTCAAACACGTTTTCCTATGCCACGCTCACATATTGATTCGAAAAATTATGAAATTTGGAATCTAGCAATAATTTAACATCACGGACCCAACAAAAGTGGTTTCGTCGAAATCCGAGGTCGTTTGCAAAATTCCCATTTTTAAGGGCCTGAATTCCATAGCGACTATTCAGAATTTTCAACTGGACATATCTTTTGATTCCCGCTATGAAATTTCGATTTTTCGGATTCGCTGGAAAGATATTATCAATTAGATCCTAATGTTTTTGGTTTCACTAAAATCCGGATTGTTTTGCACTCGGTACGTTCAATTGAAGTTTGAAAGCGAATTATCGAACTACCGTGCCATTTTCAATTCTATTTATAATTATATATAAATATTTATATTCTAACGACGACGTATATAATATATTCGTTCGAATTATATTCAAAATAAGTTTTCGACGATATTATTTAAAATAATCTATTTTAAATATTCAAAATTCGCTAAAATTGCCAAAATAAAAATTTTAAACTGGTCTAGATTTTCCGGGTTATTACACATAATCAATAGCTAAGAGAATGTAAAGGTTCCCAAAAGAGTTAGGGAAGGGTCCCATGAAGTCTATACCCCAAACATCAAAAATCTCGACCTCTAGAATGGGGTTTAGGGGCATCATATTCCGTTTAGAAATTTTCCCTAAGAATTGACATCGATCACATGTTTTACAAAATTCGTATGCGTCTTTGAAAAGGTTGGGCCAGTAAAACCCCGATTAGAGAACCTTTTCGGCCGTCTTTTTGGGACCGAAGTGACCACCACAGGCTTGGTCATGACAGAAAGAGAGGACACTGTGAGTTTCAGTGTCGGGAACACACCTTCGAATGATTTGGTCGGGACAATACTTGAAAAGATAGGGGTCGTCCCAATAAAAATGTTTAATTTGGGAAAAGAATTTGTGTTTATCCTGCTTAGATCAAAAAGAAGGGGTCTGCTTGGTGACTAAGTAGTTGACAATGTCAGTGAACTAAGGATCAGTGGATAAAGAAAATAACTGTTCGTCAGGGAAATTCTCATTGATCGGAAGAGAAGAAGACGGGGCATTTGGAAGACGAGACAAGTGGTACGCAATAACGTTGTCAGATCCTTTTTTATCCTTAATGGTAAGGTCAAATTCTTGAAGTAGAAGGATCCAACGAATGAGACGAGCCTTAGCATCCTTTTTAGAGAAAAGGTACCTAAGTGCGGAATGATCGGTATGAACAGTGATGTGTGAGCCAACTAGATAAGGTCTGAATTTTTCTAAAGCGAAAACGACTGCCAAGAGTTCCTTTTCAGTGGTTGTATAATTGATTTGAGCGTCGTTCAAAGTTTTACTCGCGTAGTAAATGACGTGAAGAATTTTATCGATGCGTCGTCCTAAGACAGTGCCAACAGCAAAATTCGAGGCGTCACACATGATTTCAAAAGGCAGCTTCCAGTTGGGAGAGCAGATGATCGGGACAGAGACATGTTCATTTTTAAGATTCTCAAAAGATGAAATGCAATCAGAATTGAAGTCGAAAGGAACACCATTAACAAGAAGATTGGTCAAAGGTCGAGTGATTTTGCTAAAATCCTTTATAAAGCGACGATAGAAGCCAGCATGACCTAAAAAGGATCGGATGTCCTTAACGGATTTGGGAATGGGAAGATTCGAGATAACCTCAATTTTGGCTTTATCTACTTCAATTCCTTTATTAGAGATGACATGTCCTAAAACAATGCCATGTTTGACCATGAAGTGACACTTTTCCCAATTAAGCGTTTAGTGTTTATCTTTGCAACGGTTAAGAACAAGATCCAGGTGATGTAAACACTCAGTGTAGGAATCCCCGAAGATGGAAAAAACATCCATGAACACTTCCAAAAATCGCTCGATCATATCAGAAAAATGCTAATCATGCACCTCTGAAAGGTTGCAGGTGCATTACAGAGACCAAAAGGCATACGTCGGTAAGCAAATGTACCAAATGGACAAGTGAAAGTGGTTTTCTCTTGGTCCTCAAGAGCGATAGGGATTTGATTATAGCCCGAGTACCCGTCAAGGAAATAATAGTACTCATGACCAACTAGTCGTTCTAACATTTGATCGATAAATGGCAGAGGGAAATGATCCTTACGTGTTGCAGCGTTAAGTTTCCTATAGTCAATGCAAACACGCCAACCGGTCTGGGTGCGGGTTGGGATAAGCTCGTTAGCTTCATTTTGGATCACGGTAATCCCTGATTTCTTAGGTACGACATGAATCGGACTAACCCATTGACTATCAAAAATCGGGTAGATGATTCCATTGTCAAGGCATTTAAGGATTTCAGCATGAACTGCTTCTTTCATGATGGGGTTTAGTCGACGCTGGGGATCACGAGTGGGTTTGGCATCATCTATAAGGTGGATTCGATGTTGGACAATCGAAGGACTAATCCCCTTAATATCAGCCATGGACCAACCAGTTGCTTCCTTATTTTTCTTAAAAATGGGAAGGAGCAATTGTTCCTGCTCTAAAGTAAGGTCAGAAGCGATGATGACATGAAAAGTTTCATTGTCTCCTAAGTAAGCGTACTTAAGATGACTGGGCAGCACTTTGAGTTCAGATTTTGGGGACGACTCAACCGAAGAAATTGGTTGAGGAATAGGCTCAATTGTGAGCGGCTCAACAGAAATTGAATCAGAGACATTTTCGGGAATATCTTGAAATAATGTTTCATAATTTGATTCCATTTCGTTGCTCAGATGGCCGAGCTCAGATTCATTATCATGGACAGCATGGATTTCAGAAAACTGGTCCACATAAGAGTTAGGAGAGTTTTTAGTTCTGAAGATGTTTAGCTCGACAGTCATGTTACCGAAAGAAAGTTTCATATACCCATTTCTATAGTTGATAAGCGCATTAGAGGTCGCTAAGAAGGGTCGTCCTAAAATCAAAGGGATCTGGTTCGCAGGATTGCTTACCTGTTGAGTTTCTAGGACAATGAAATCAACTGGAAAGATGAATTCGCCTATTTTGATCAACACATCCTCGATTTCGCCTACAGGTTTCTTAATTGACCGGTCAACAAGTTGAAGGGTAACCCTGGTGGGTTTCAGTTCTCCTATCCCTAATTGGCGATAGACGGAATATGGAAGCAAGTTAACACTAGCACCTAAGTCTAGCAGGCATCTATCGATTTTCTTGTCCCTAATAGTACATGATATTGTGGGGCAGCCAGGATCTTTGTATTCACTGGCATTGATTGGGACAACACCTCGCTTAGAGTTGCCACTAGAAACACTTTCTTAGGTACTTGTGTATGACGTTTTTGAGTGCACAAATCTTTTAGAAATTTCGCGTACTGTGGAACTTGTTGTATAATATCTAAAAGAGGAATGTTCACTTTAACTTGCTTAAATATTTCAAGCGTCTTTTCTAGCTGATCCGTCTTTTTCCTAGGTTGGAGTCTATGAGGAAATGGAGCAGACAACTCAGTAGGTTGCGCTACTTGAGTTTGAGGACGGTCCTTGTCAGAAATTGGCTCAATGTTTTGATCTGAGTTGGTCGAATTTTCGAGAGGGTTTGGAAGATCGTCCGGTAAAGCATTCGGGTTGACCACATGGTAGTCAATCTTTTTGCCGGATCTAAGAGTCGTGACAACATTCAATTGACTAACGTTTGAATCCTGAATGATGTGAATTTGGTTGGGGTTTGAATTTTGTCCTCTAGGGTTTTGAATGGGTTGACTTGGAAAAGTACCCTTTTCCCGTTCACTTAATCTAGAGTTAAGCTGAGACATTTGTTTTTGGAGTTCACTCATTTGTTGATTCGTGTTTTGCATATATGATTGCAAGGAGTTGTCTAGCTTGTTTTGATTTTCAACAGTTTGCTTAGTCATTTGCGCTAATAGGTTGCTCACCTCAGATAAATTCCCCTCAATCGTAGAAAGGCGTTTTTCATATTGGGGTGCAACCATTTGATTGTGGAAAGGCGCCTGGTTCGAAGTGTACTGATTTTTCCTAAGAGGAGGGTTCACAGCATTGTTTGGAAATGCTCGATTCAAAGGTCTATTCATCAGGGGGTTATTTGGACCATAAGAAAGATTTGGGTGGTTGTTAGGTCTATTGAAAGCGTTTACTTGCTCAAGGGACTAGGGACAGTCATCAGCCATGTGATTGGAGTCAAGACAGATGTGACACATGGCTTGGGAAGCGTTATTAGACTGAGTGTGTGTTCTAACAACGTTCAGTATGGCATCAACAAGAGTATTAGAAGAAGAAGAAGTGGATTCGACCGAATTATTACTGGATCGCGAATAGAGAGATTTTTCATTGGTTCGTTCCCATTGTTTCGATTTTTCTGCTAACTCGTCCAGAAATTCCCAAGCTTCTACGTCAGTCTGTTTTAGAAAATTGCCTTGACACGTGGACTCTAACATTTTCCTAGTACTATTATCAAGTCCATTGTATACAGTTTGACATAACGACCATGTTTCGTAACCATGATGGGGACAACTTAACAGCAGTTCTTTAAATCTTTTGAAGTATTGCCAAAAAGATTCACCCTGTTTTTGGTGGAAATTGGTGATTTCATTTCTGACTCTAGCTGTTTTTTCTGGGGGTTAAAACTTTTTAAGGAAAACTGCTGTAAATTCATCCCATTTTTTAATCGAATTTGGGGGTAAGCTGAGAAACCATTTTTCTACGGAGTCAATTAGTGTGAATGGAATCAAACGAAGTTTAATACCATCCTCACATAACTGTTGTAATTTAAAGGTTGCACAAGCATATTCAAATTTCGTTAAGAATCTATATGGTTCATCATGAGAAAAAAATCCAAATTTGGGAAGGATGTTTATCTGACTCGATCGGATTTCAAAGTGGTTACCCACGGGATTGGGTAACTGAATGCAAGAAGGCACAGAAACTTTATCGGTAAGAATTCTGTCCATTAGGGTACGAGGTGCGGGTTCGTTACCCATTTCTAAAAGTTGTTCGGGAAAATTGGTTTTTAAGGAAAGAGAAGGTGGTTCGATTCTAACTAAACGACGAGATTCTTGGTCACGGGTCCAAGTTTGCATGCACTAGGAAGAAGAAAATGAGAGTTTGTCAAGGAAATTTAGACAATGGAGGAGTTCGGAAAGAGGTGAGAAGGAAAAAAAATTTGAAAATGGGAGTTTTTTTTGAACAAGTACGACTTATAGACTAGAGAGGTTTAAAAGAAAAAAAATGATAATTTTTTTTATTTGTTCTTGTTTTTCAAATTTTTATTTGTTTTTGAGGAGTTTTGATTTTTTTTTCACAAAACAATCACACACAGAAATTAGCTATAATGAAATTTTCTGTCCTTAATGGCTCCTAACTCAAAATTATATAGTGACACGTTTGATTACTTAGACCAAAAGATTTCTCAGCCAGTTAACGGACAGGAGTTATCGGTGCACCAGGAATCACCCTAGCAATGCAGCCGAAGGTTTAAGTACCTTCAGAGTAACAACCGATATAATATTTACGAATCACCGTAATATTTATAAACGGTTATTTCTCTGCCGTAGTCTAGACACCAAGAAATAATTCGTTCCAAATGAATCAACTATCAAAATACAATTAAGCCCTAGATGAGCCTGCGACTCCCTTATGTCCAACGTCTAACTGTTATTATTAGTCAAATTCTACGATGAATGCAGTTTATGGGCTAAGGAAAGGGTGATGAAATCCCTCACCATATGTGAATTGGGGTATTGCCCTTAACAGAATGAATACAGATGCAGAAATAATAATCATATAAATTAAAAGATTTTACAAGCAAGTCGCTGCCCCTGCAGAAGATTTTTACAAGCAATATCTATATTATTTTTATTTGCAGCAGAGCACCTGTAGAGTTTAGAAAATTTTACAGTGATCGGCAGTCCGTCCAGTGCAATTGAGTCGCGCTAGCGCATTCACACCTCACTTGGTGTGCAACCGCTCAAACCCTGAATAGTCCGCTGTTATTTTGTTGTTGTCGCCTCCTTTTAATTAGACTAAGCTAAACTACAATTGACTAAACAGAAAAATCAAAACTCAACAAAAACCAAACTAGACTCAAACTTATAACTCAATAGAATCAACTTACAACTCGACAACAAACAACTAAAGTTCACTACACCACACGGTAAAGTATACCACTAGATTTATAATTTGTTTGCTGTCCAAAGTAATATCAACTCAAAAACTAACAGTCCCAATCCCCTACATTTTTTTTAACAAAGTATTTTTTTTATATATAAGGAACTTTCTCAAGATACAACTCAAACCCGCAAGTCCAAAGAGAAAAGAAGGGACGCACACGACGTAGCCTATAAGTGAACCCGCAAGTCCAAACCCGGTATCAAAACGCTTATTTAAATATGTCAACCCACAATCAGATCAGATCAATAAAAATAAAACAGAAAATCAAACCACACAAATTCTCAGATGAAATTCTAACATCAAAATCGTTCGGGATAGCTTCGAATTTGAAGTGACTGGTTGCGAGTTTGTGGTTTCTGGACAGGGTCCGACGCGATTTGTAGCTCGGAATTTTTGGAAATCGATTTAGTGTTCGACTCGGTGGTTGCAGTAGGGTCCCAGGTAGGACTGGTGATTCAAAAGGATCGAGGTCAGAAGGGGAGGAGTGATTTCTGGCGTGGAGATTTCCGTTCAGATGTTTCCCAAAAACTGCTATTTGGGTTTGTTTGAATTGATTTCAGATTTGGGTGTTTAGGCGGCGGTTTGTGTAGGCGTGTGATGGTTTACTATGTGATCTGATTTTGTTGAAGGCGGAGAAGGGTTTTCCGGCGTTCTAACTGCAATTGTTCGATCAGCGATTTAGGGCAGATGCCCAGGATTGTTTGAGGCGCAGGGTTTCGTAATCGAACTGGGTGTTTTCAACGGTGTCTGAACGGTGGGTGCATGAGGCAATTTACTGGCGTTTGATTTCTGGAAGTGGTTCGTTGGACTGTGTTTGATTGTTTATTGCTATTGAGGTGTTAAGGATCTTGGGTGCTATTGTATGTGTGGCAACAAAGAGAATGGTTGTCTCAGGTTGGTCTTTGTGAACGGGGGAGGTGATAGGATTTGTTGTATGGTTGAAATCGTGTAGAGCGAGCAGTGGGAAAATTCAGGTTGCGTGAGGAGGGCTGTGTTGTTGTGGAGTATTGCTGATGTTGAGGAAATTGGCTTCGGGTCTGTTGCGATTGGGGAAGGAGTTATTTGGTGAAGTTCGTACGGGCTAGTGGTGAAAGGTCTGAGCTTGGGTATGGGGTGGACGCTGATGGGAAATTATTGAAGAGCTGTTTGTATGTGGGTGGATGGATGATGTGGATGAACGTGAGTTGAGGATGATTGTTGCGTGGTAGAGTTTGAAGATTGAGAAATTTGGAGATATGTCAGTGGAGATCAGGTTGAAGACAGAAGAGGACGTTATGGATGTATGATGCTTTATTGAGGTGTACGAGTATTTGATGACTATGGTGATTTATGAGAGAAGAAATTGACAAAAGAAGAAAGTCCTGATTTTTTTATTTTGTAAAAGAAGAATTGGAAAGAAATTTTGGAAAAAGGAAAGATATCTGAGAGAAAGAAGCAAGAAAGAAAGGAAATCAGAAGAAGAATCTTTTTTTTTCTTTAAACTGTTGACAAAAAGGAAAAATTGTAAAAGAGATCGGAAATTGGGGAAAGAAAATCTCAAAAAGATTTTATTTATTTATTTATTATGACACTTGTAGGAAAAGAAATGCAAGTAGTCGGAAAAGAAATTTTAAAAAATGGAAGGGAATCGATAAAAAAATGACGCATTTTTTTTTGTTACATAGATTGTGGAATCAACAAGTAATACCAAATCAATTTAAACAAGAATTTTCTTCTTGTGAAAGAAAACAAAAAGTGAACCTAACAATAATAAAAATCAAATAAATAAAAGTTTTTTTTTATATATATATAGAAGAAACTAAAAATAAGAAAATAAATTAAAAAAAAAAATATAACCCGAAGGATTTAAAAATAAAAATTATTTTGGTCCCCGGCAACGGCGCCAAAATTTGTTTGCGAACAAATTATACAATTGTAAACAACTGTAAAATCCGTTCGGCTTTCCTAAACAACAAGGATTGTTGTAGAGGGTGTCGAACTCTGGGACCAAAAATTTTAAATTAGTAAATCCAATCAAGTTATTCCAGGAATTTGATTGATTGAAAACACAGAAAATCATCAATTAAATAAAAAAGAGAGATTTATGTAATTAAAGAAAACAATTAGGGAGTGATGACATAAATTAGATTAATATTCATCAATAGCCAAACAGATTAATCAGATCTAATTCATGTTTCTGTCACAAACATGAATCAACGATAATTAGGTTTCTAGAAACAAATATGTGAATAACAACAAGTATAGCCTATGCAGGAGCTAAGCTCTTAAACAACCATAGGCTATCAGGACAGATTCACAAATTAATTTCTAAAAACCTAAAATTAGATCTAAATCTGATAAATGTTAGATCGAACACGAATATACCCTGTGAAGGAGCATAGCTCTTCAACGACACAGAATATGAAGGTTCAGATCTAACCCTTGATTCAGATCTAGATCTACATATATAAAGTCCTCATTTATTGGCTATGTGATTCATGTTGAATCATATCTATTAGCGTCATCACCCCCTAATCAAAGGGGATTAGCTAGACCTAGCTAAAGAAGAAGAGAAACAGAAATTAAATAACATGAACATAAATAAAACTAAAACTAAATAGAACAGAGGAAAAAGAGTTTTATTCCAAGAGAAAGATTACAGAATAAAACTAAGTGTGTTTTACAATGAATGAGATAAAGTGTATTTATAGCTGATATGACAAAGGCTACTTGGAAAATTCCATAATGTGGGACAAATCCCCTTTTCCAAACTATGACACATAAACTAATTAGCTTAATGTGAACGCGTGCATCGCATGAATGAGAAGCCTTGCAAATAACTTAGCCCAATTAGCAACTAGACCAATGTGAATGCATGCAGATGTCATGGAATATAGGTTGCGGACTTCAACTCCAATTGCCTTGAGAATGAATAACAACTCCAAGTGATTATTATGAAAAAACATTGAATCTTGTCTTTAAAATATGCAGCAAAAAGGTGATTGAAT
This sequence comes from Allium sativum, assembly GCA_030737875.1. Classification (NCBI taxonomy): domain Eukaryota; kingdom Viridiplantae; phylum Streptophyta; class Magnoliopsida; order Asparagales; family Amaryllidaceae; genus Allium; species Allium sativum. The sequence goes on along the minus strand of CM060916.1, from coordinate 163,052,924 downwards.
AACAACATTTCTTCAGGTCTTCAAGCTTTAATCCAGCTCTAAAATTCAACACTCTTCTTGCACAAATTCTTCAAGCTTTTCAATAACTAGATGCATTAATCCATTCATCTCAAATAATCTGTAAACATAGCTATAAATGCACAATATCAATTATTTAAAAGATAAAATAAGATAAATATGCGGATAAAATATACACATTTACGTGTATATCATTAGTCCTTCTTCCTTAATCATATCTCATCAAATCCATGGCAAATCCTATCCATAATCTTAGTGAAAATCTAGAAGAAACTCTCAATTCATTCAAAAATATTCTCTCTATCATTCTACGAAATCAGCATCATCTTGAATTAAGTCTAATAAAGATGTTCAGACAACAAGAAAAGCACTTTAATGCAATGCGATGGCTAATCTTTTCTCTTTTCAGAGATGAAGAAAATAATCTCGCAAAGGCTCCACCAACCAAAGAAGATAAAGATTGGGAAGTAATTAAGAATGATGCTATCTTTGGAGAACATGGTTGGGTTGTGTAACACCCCACGTCCATTAATGTTAGTCTCAAAGGGAATGCATTAACTTCCATGGAGTATTATTGGTGAATAGAACAGAATATAACAAGACAGATACATATATTGGTACTTGATTTTTTTTTCAAAACAACATTTATTGCACCAGAGAAATAGTTTGAGTACAACAACATCATAAACCAACAGAAAAACCAAGTATACTTAGTAACCATCTTGACAAATTGTTTTCTGAGTACATAAAATAAAAAGCATAACCCCAACACAAGTAGCCATAAAAGAGATGAGCTGAACTTTACTTTCAACAATCCAAGCACTTCCAAAAGAGAGAGAAAGAGATCCAAGACCAAGCTCCACTAGTACTAATCCCACCGTAAGAACCTGGGGGGAGAAAGGAAGAAAAGAGGCGAAAACAAGGGGGTCAGACATAAAGTCTGGCGAGTATAATAACTTTAACAATATAATTATTAAAGTAACTATGATAAGGAATAAACTGGTAAAACAAGGTATGACCATGAAACAAGTGGGCATGACAAAACAACAAGAGGAATATTCTGGTGTTAATCTCGTTCCTAATCACTATAGGATAATTACTATACTGCACCATTACTAGTCACCCTAAAAATTGATCCCGCCTATAGAACTTAATAATGATAATGGTAGTCTCATGTACCCCTAGTTGCCTTCATAGGTGTTGCCTGCCCCTTTCTCCACAAGTTGTACCCACTACCCCCATGCGATCGGCTCCCTAACTCGTAGATACCCTGCCGATCCCACAGTGGAGTGTATCACTCCCCAAAGTGGCAACCCGATACCACTAAAGATGCACAGCTTATATCTACACAATGCAACAACGTCTTACCTCCCAGCCCAGGCCTACTCACGCACATGACCCTATTGGACTTGCGTTGCCACCGCTAACCCGTTTTGACCTCTTACAATCAAACCCAGTAAGCGTGTCCCGTCCTTGATCTAACTCGAGCTCACAAAGATACTTAATGGGTTATTGGTTTGAAAAGGGTCCGCATGTTTGACACAAGCTTTCCACCTATGCTTGGTCCCCACTAGAACTTCCCACTTAACCCCTTTTTATTCATGTCATCTTACATGTTTTTAACTTGGTTAAGTGTTTCTAATCGTATTTCACATGCCACCTAGGCCACCCATGTCCCGCCACATGTTTATCTGATTAAGTGTTACTTAATTCATTAGAACCGTAACCTTGTAAAGACCTCTCACATTAGACTACCGTTTGCGGTCGCTGGATTTGCCGGGCGGGTCCAAGCAGTCTTATAACGCAAACGAGCCTAACCTCGTGTATTTACAATTGTTACGCATTTAATTTGTGCCTTTGACCTCTCACATTAGACTATCGTTTGTGGTTGTTGGATTTGTCAGGTGGGTCTGGGAAGTCTTATACCACAAATGAGTCCAACCTCGTGTCCTAGGCGGTTAATTATTACACATAATTATTTAACCCCAAATTGGATTAACATCCCTATTCAAATTTGTCAATAAATTCCAAATTAATTTATGTCCATAATTGTCACCTAAATTATGTCCATAATTTCAGGTATATAAATTTATACCAATTAATGTCTCAAATTAATTATATACCTTTAAGGCCATTTTATGCCAATTCACAATTATGTATATTTAATATTTTCCCATTGCCCCCACGCTATTCATACATTCTAATATGACATATGTTAGACTCGCAAATAGTCTAACTTATAAAAAGAAAAGCAGCATCACAACACATAAAATAGATCTAAGAATCATGACATAAGTTTGCATAGCCAATAACTTGCATAGGTAATGGATATACATAAATTTGCTTGAACTATCATGGATCTAAAAACATGTAATCATGAACCTGCATATATGGATATGGTTTTCCTATAACATATGAATTTCATTCAAACTAGCATATGATTCACATACAGAACTAGCATAGGAAATAGCATATAGAACATAAATTTGCATAACCATGTACTGACATGGATCTAAATATAGATCGAAACACAAAGGTGTGAACTTGCATATGGATTTAAACATGTAAATTAATGTCACATGTTTGCATATAAACTAGCACATGTATCTATATGATTCACATATGAACTTGTGTATAATCCACCTACAGACTTGCATAAGATTCATAAACTAGCATGTGATTTAACATCCCAAACTTGCATAAGATTCATATACATATGATTTAACATCCCAAATTTGCATATGATGAATCAAGTTAAACATATACAATTCAACATATGAAATAGATTCACAATAACAAAACTGTCAACGATAGCATCACATGATTCAAAGTCATATTCTCATAATCCCAATTATAACTTATCACAATTAAATTAATTAATTAATTTGTGAAAGAAATTGTACTCATAAACAAAAGAATGGTCTTGTTTTTCTGCGATCTGTATTCTGAAACTGAATTGCTCGCCTTTGATGTAGACTAATTGTTATCCTAATTTAGATTAGAATTTGATTCTTGCTTCTATCTTGTTACTGAGTTGAAAGAGAACGGCGGCTACTCTAGGTTCTCCATTGACGACATGGCGGCTCTTGGTATGAATTTGTGTGATTTTAGGTTGAGAGTTAGGCTGCTTATATATAATTTTAATTAATTTAGAGCCGTCGGATTAACCCTAGAAGCAATCAAGACCATCCAGTCAAGATAAAATAACATCTCAGCCCTAATGACTCAGCAATGAGTCAAAACAGCGTATCTTTCAGATCTGCCCCAGGGGGTAGGTTGACCCCAGGTTGACCTGGCCCTTGTGCGGGGGAGAATCCCGCCCAGCCTGCTCCCCTGTTTGAATTTGAATTTCGAACTGTTTTTAATTTATTTAAATTCTGAAACTTCTGAAGGCCATAACTTCTTCATACGGAGTCTAATTTACACAAACTCGGACTCTATTTCAAGCAGAATTTCGAGACGAACGCAATGGCATAAACCATTTCCCTTAATTATCACATTTGAAATTAAGTATTGTTAAATTTGTAAATTTGAATATTTAAAATCACGGGGTGTTACATTCTCCCATCCTTAAAGGATTTCGCCCCCGAAATCTCCAAGTTAAGGAGAATGTATATCCTATCGTCCAATCATCCATCTACTCAACCATCAAACATAGGCATCCATTGTCCTTAGAAGATTTCTAATGCATATGAACATATGCAAAAAGTGTGTGTATATGTTCCTTATCTAATGCAAAATCAGGCGGTCTACTGATTTAGTTGACCTCCTTAATGCAAATCATGATAGTGTCATGCATCCATTATGTATGTGAAAGAATCCTAACGATACATATTATTTCTATAAGTGTGCACATCCATTCATCTAAATGCAGCATCCATATGATAACGCAACCATTATACATCCATTAATTTAAATATGCACACACATTTATATGCAATATGAAAGTGATTGACCCGATTTAGTGCCTAATGTGTGTGTACATGCATCCACGGGCAACCACTAGCAACCACTCGCAACCATCAATCATAACATGTTTCAAACACATGTTTACATCCATCGGTTTCTACCTAAGGAAAAAGAATAGGACTGAGGAGATATACTTGAAAGATAGATATAAGCTTGAATAAAATTATGGAAAAAGAGGTCAAGGAGGTACCCTCAAAGAGAAAAGGATAGGCTGCATGTATTTTCCTCTCAGTTTCCCAAGTCACGTCTTCCTCAGCATCAATCCACTGAATTTTAACAAGCTAGATTTCACGGTTGCGTAGCTTTTCGAATTCCGTACCAAAGATACGAGTTGGAATTCTTCTTACAGTCGCTTCTCGTTCCACTTCTACTTCCTCTAGTATATTCGGCTCCACCACTTCCGCAGATTCATGTAAGCACTTTCGTAGTTGAGAAACATGAAAAACATTATGAACTCTAGCCAGTCTCTCAGATAGTTCAACTCTGTAAGCCATCGTCCCAATCCTTTCAATGATAGGAAAAGGACCTGCAAATCTCGGTGCTAGCTTTCCTACAGACCTAAAGCGAATGACATTCCTCAAAGGAGATGCTTTAAGGAACACCCTATCTCTAACCTTAAACTCAAGGTCTGTCCTTCTTTTGTCTGCGTAGGACTTCTGTCTATCTTGTGCAGCCTTCATCCGTCTTCTTATCAAGTCCACCTTTTCTGAGGTCTCTCTAATCATGTCTGGCCCAATTACGAGCTTGTCTGTAGACTCCCACCAACAAGTTGGTGATCGGCACGGTCTTCCATATAAAGCTTCGAAGGGCGCCATTCCTATGGTGGCTTGGTAGCTATTGTTGTAGGCAAATTCCACCAAAGGAAGATGATCCTCTCATGTCCCTCCAAAGTCAAGAATGCACAACCTCAAGAGGTCTTCTAATACCCTGTTCACTCTTTCCGTTTGACCATCTGTTTGGGGGTGATAGGCCGTGCTTAAGCATAATTGGGTGCCTACTGCCTCTTGGAAACTCTTCCAAAACTCACTCATAAATATAGGATCTCGATCGCTCACTATGGTGGAGGGTATCCCATGGAGTCGAGCTATTTCTTTGAGATAAATGGATGCTAGGGACGAGGCAGTCCTTCTACTTTTAACAGGTATAAAGTGAGCGCTTTTAGTGAGCATGTCCACTATTACCCAAATACTGTTATTGCCCCTTCTTGGACTAGGCAACCCATCAACAAAGTCCATCGAAATGCTATCCAATTCCACTGTGGGACATCTAGGGGACGAAGCAGACCACCGGGCTTCTTCTACTCCGCTTTGACTTGCTGGCATATCAAACACTTAGCGATGAATTCGGCTACATCACTCGTCATGTCATTCCAAAAGAAAACCCTTTTTATATCTTTATACATCTTGTCTCCCCCTGGGTGTATGGTGAGCTTGGAATGGTGCGCCTCTTCGAGAACCGTCTTCACTAAATCCCTTACTTGTGGGACGCATAACCTTCCGTCCCGTCTCAACCAATCCCTATCATCGATGGAGTATCTATTGAGGTGACTAGAAGTCTCACCACTAACTAGCTTTTCCATCACATCAACTAGCTGAGGGTCTTCTCGTTGCGCGGTTCCTATTGAGTCCAAAAGAGTAGGCCGCAACTTTAGTGATGCTAACCGACCAGGCACAATTTCAGAGGAGGGTCTAAAACTAAAGTTTGCTATATACTCGAAGTTTTGCCTTTCTACAAAGAGAGGACTCAAGGTCAGCTTCTTCCTACTTAAGGCATCCGCTACCACATTGCCCTTGCCTGGGGTATAGGAAATCTCAAAATCATAAGAGGCCATAAATTCCATCCACCTTTTCTGTCTTAAGTTAAGATCCTGAGAAAAGGTACTTCAACGATTTATGGTCAGTATATAATTCAATCTTATCACCTAGGAAATAATGGTGCCAAGACTTAAGCGCAAAGACGATGGCAGCCAACTCTAGATCGTGGATTGGGTAGTTTTTCTCATGTACTTTCAACTGTCTACCTCCATAAGCTACTACCTTCCCTTCTTGCATCAAGACAACACCTAGTCCCGTACCACATGCATCCGTGTATACGGTAAACATCTTGCTTCCATCTGGCAATGTCAGTACTGGGGCTGTTTTTAGAGCCCTTTTCAAACGTTGGAAAGCAATATCGCAATCCAAATCCCAAGCGAAAGTTAGGTTTTTCTTCGTTAATCTTGTGAGTGGGGCTGAGATTTTAGCAAAGTCTTTAATGAATTTTCGGTAAAAGCCTGCTAGCCCGAGAGAGCTTCGGACTTGGGTTGCATTCCGTGGAACCTTCCAATCTTGCACCACAACTACTTTTGCGAGGTCCACGGCTAACCCCTCTTTGGACACCACATGTCCAAGAAACCTCACCTCTTCTCTCCAGAAATGGCATTTGTAGAATTTGGCCTTCAGCTAATGTGTACGAAGAGTATCCATGACTTCCCTTAAATGCAAAACATGCTCTTCTTCATTCTTCGAGAAGATCAAAATGTCGCCTACGAAGACCACCACAAACTTATTAAGGAATTCTCTAAACACTCTACTCATCAAGTCAACGAAGTAAGCGGGTGTGTTTATCAAGCCGAAAGGCATGACAAGCCATTCGAAGAAACCATCCGGGGTTCTGAACGCGGTGTTATCAATGCTATCTTCAGCCACCCTTAGCTGATGGAACCCGGTAGCCAAATCTAGTTGGGAGAAAACAGACGCACCTACAAGCTGATCAAGCAAGTCATCTATTCTAGGAAGTGGGTGCCTATTCTTCTTGGTTAGCTTGTTTAGCTCCCTATAATCAACGCATAGGCGAAGTGAACCATCCGCTTTGGTTGCGAATACTACTGGAGCACCCCATTCAGAAATTCTCCGCCTTATAAACCCCTTTTCGAGCAGCTCTTTGACTTGCTTACTGAGCTCTTTTCACGCCCTAGGAGCCATGTGTCTAACGGGTAGAGCTACGGGTTTTGCATTATCAACAAGATATATGCGGAAGTCTATCTCCCGCTTTGGAGGTAAGCCCTTCACCTCTTCATATACATCTGAGTATTCACGAACTACTCTAACAGAATGCAAGTTTTCAACAGACGCATCAAGAGATTCTAGGTAATTAAGCATAACAGAATGTATGGGGTTACAAGAGATTTCGAGAGTGTTGCCAAGGCGAGTCATAAGTCTAACCACTCTCTTTTCACAATCGAGGATGGCACCATTACTGGATAACCAATCCATGCCTAGAATCAATCCATAGCTCGTGAAGCCAAGAACGAAGGCGTTGCATTCAAACTCAACGCTCAAAATAAACACTCTCAAATCCCGACAAATCATTGAAAGATGAGCCGAACCACCAATAGGATTTGAGACTATTATGGGATCCGTGACTAGACTAGTTTTTAGGTGCAGTGTTTCAACTAATGAAGCAGACACAAACGAGTGCGAAGCGCCAAAATCAAATAAAGTATGAACAGGATGATCAAACAGAAAAACCAAACTTTCAACAAAAATGTTTCTACCTTTCTCCTGTCTTGTTGCCATGAGAGCCTGAATTTGACCTCTTGCCTGACCTGGCGCCATGAGAGCCTGAATCTTCCCTCCAGAAGTGGACCCTGTTCTTTGCCCTTGCCCATGTTTCCTCGGGCATTCTTTAATTAGATGTCCTGCCTCTCCACAGTGGAAGCAACCAGTCTTCTTCTTTTTCCTACAGTCCTTGCTTAGATGGCCTGGTGTCCCACAATTAAAGCACTTTTTCTTTTCCTTGCCATTGTTATCCTTACCGCCTTTCTTGTTTTGCTGTTGTGATTTCTTTTGATCCCCTTTCTTCTCCAGTGCCTTATTAGCATTAGCACTTTTCTCCTCTTCATGCATAAGCGCCATGTCAACTAGTTTCTCAAAGGTGCCCCCCATAGGAATATGGGTCATAGCTAACCCATGTAGCAGCTCATTCAAACCTTTAACGAACCTCAGGGCCTTCTTCTCAGGTGTGTTCACCAAGTCTAAGCCAAATCTCGCCAACTGATTGAACTTGTTGACGTACTCCTTTACTGATAAATTCCCCTGCTTCAATGCCAAGAATCTTTCCATGTATAAATTCTCTTCTACTCGTGAGAGAAATTTCATCTCAAACCTATGTGTAATATCCATCCACGTCTCTATTGGACGCTCTCCATTCGTGACCTCCCACCAAAACGAGGCTCCGTCCTTCATTAACCAAGCGGCCAATTGGACCTTCCTTCCATCTTCTATCTCGAAAATACCAAATAGATCTTCCACCTCGTTAAGCCAATTTCGGGCTTCAACAAGTGTCTCTGATCGGTGAAAAGGTTTTCCTCCCATTGCTCGAAAGTCTTTGCATATCTTTGAAAAAGTATCAACACGGGGAAGGGGAGGAGTGACTGCAGCTGGGGGAGGAGGAACATTTGTTGGACCTGCGGCAGTGGCCCTAGCCTCCTGATACCTTCTAAACCAGCCTGGTATCGGTATGCTCTCGGGTATCTCAGGTTCCCCAGACATGCTGAAAAGAAAATGAAGAGATTCAAAATGGAGAATTCGAAAGAAAGATATACGGCTCTTGGGGGTTATGTTTTTAAAACAATCTTTTCTCTTGAAAATACTCTCCTTAAAACATACTTTTGAAAGCATTTCTTTATAAAACGCTTTTGAAAAACAGTTTTTGAAAATCTCTTATCTTTTCTGTTAACCTTCATCTCTGATACCACGTGTAACACCCCACGTCCATTAATGTCACTCTAAAAGGGAATGCATTAACTTTCATGGAGTATTATTGGTGAATAGAACATAATATAACAAGACAGATACATATATTGGTACTTGAAATAAAATTCAAAACAACATTTATTGCAGCAGAGAAATAGTTTGATTACAACATCATAAACCAACAGAAAAACCAAGTACACTTAGTAACCATCTTGACAAATTGTTTTCTGAGTACATAAAATAAAAAGCATAACCCCAACACAAGTAGCCATAAAAGAGATGAGCTGAACTTTACCTTCAGCAATCCAAGAACTTCCAAAAGAGAGAGAAAGAGATCCAAGATCAAGCTCCATTAGTACTAGTCCCACCCTGAGAACCTGGGGGGAGGAAGAAAAGAGGCGAAAACAAGGGGGTCAGACATAAAGTCTGGCGAGTATAATAACTTTAACAATATAATTATTAAAGCAACTAGGATAAGGCATAAACTGGTAAAACAAGGTATGACTGTGAAAAAGTGGGCATGACAAAGCAACAAGAGGAATATTCTGGCGTTAATCTCGTTCCTTATCACTATAGGATAATTACTATACAGCACTATTACTAGTCACCCTAAAAGTTAATCCCACCTACAGAACTTAACAATGATAATGATAGTTTCGTGTACCCCTAGTTGCCTTCATAGGTGCCACCTGCCCCTATCTCCACTAGTTGTACCCACTACTCCTATGCGATCGGCACCCTAACTCGTAGATACCCATGTTGATCCCACAGTGGGGTGTATCACTCCCCAAAGTGGCAACCCGATACCACTAAAGATGCACGGCTTATATCTACATGATGCAACAACGTCTTACCTACCAGCCCGGGCCTACTCACGCACATGACCCCATTGGACTTGCGTTGCCACCGCTAACCCGTTTTGACCTCTTACAATCAAACCCAGTAAGCGTGTCCCGTCCTCGATCTAACTCGATCTCACAAAGATACTTAATGGGTTACTAGTTTGAAAAGGGTCCCTATGTTTGACACAAGCTTTCCACCTATGCTTGGTCCTCACTAGAACATCCCACTTAACCCCTTCTTATTCATGTCTTCTTACATGTTTTTAACTTGGTTAAGTGTTTCTAATCGTATTTCACATGCCATCCAGGCCACCCACTTAACCTCCATGTCCCACCACATGTTTATTTGGTAAAGTGTTACATAATTCATTAGAACCGTAACCTTGTAAAGACCTCTCACATTAGACTACCGTTTGCGGTTGCTGGATTTGCCGGGCGGGTCCGGGCAGTCTTATACCGCAAATGAGCCTAACCTCAAGTCTTTACAATTGTTACGCATTTAATTTGTGCCTTTGACCTCTCACATTAGACAACCGTTTGTGGTTGTTGGATTTGTCGGGCGGGTCCAGGCTGTCTTATACCACAAACGAGTCTAACCTCGTGTCTTAGGCGGTTAATTATTACACATAATTATTTAACCCCAAATTGGATTAATATCCCTATTCAAATTTGTCAATAAATTCCAAATTAATTTATGTCCATAATTGTCACCTAAATTATGTCCATAATTTCAGGTATATAAATTTATACCAATTAATGTCTCAAATTAAATATATGCCTTTAAGGCCATTTTATGCCAATTCTCAATTATGTATATTTAATATTTTCCCATTGTCCCCACGCTATTCGCACGTTTTAATATGACATATGTTAGACTCGCAAATAGTCTAACTTATAAAAAGAAAAGGAGCATCACAACACATAAAATAGATCTAAGAATCATAACATAAGTTTGCATAGCTAATAACTTGCATAGGTAATGGATATACATAAATTTGCATGAACTATCATGGATCTAAAAACATGTAATCATGAACTTGCATATGTGGATATGGTTTTCCTATAACTTGCATATGAATTTCATTCAAACTAGCATATGATTCACATACAAAACTAGCATAGGAAATGGAAATATAGAACATAAATTTGCATAACCATGTACTGCCATGGGTCTAAATATAGGTCTAAACATAAAGGTGTGAACTTGCATATGGATCTAAACATGTAAATTAATGTCACATGTTTGCATATTAACTAGCATATGTATCTACATGATTCACATATGAACTTGTGTATAATCCACCTACTGACTTGCATAAGATTCATAAACTAGCATGTGATTTAACATCCCAACTTGCATAAGATTCATACACATATGATTTAACATCCTAAACTTGCATATGATGAATCAAGTTAAACATAAACAATTCAACATATATAATAGATCCATAATAACAAAACTGTCAACGATAGCATCACATGATTCAAAGTCATATTCTCATAATCCCAATTATAACTTATCACAATTAAATTAATTAATTAATTTGTGAAAGAAATTATACTCACAAACAAAAGAACGGTCTTGTTTTTCTGGAATCTGTATTCTGAAACTGAACTGCTCGCCTTTGATGTAGACTAATTGTTATCCTAATTTAGATTAGAATTTGATTCTTGCTTCTGTCTTGTTATTGTGTTGAAAGAGAACGGCGGCTACTCTAGGTTCTCCATTGATGGCATGGCGACTCTTGGTATGAATTAGTGTGATTTTAGTTTGAGAGTTTGGTTGCTTATATAAAATTTTAATTAATTTAGAGTCATCAGATTAACTCTAGAAGCAATCAAGACCATCCAGTTAAGATAGAATAACATCTCAGCCCTAATGACTCAGCAATGAGTTAAAACAGCGTCATCTTTCAGATCTACTCGGGGGTTGGGGGGTAGGTCGACCCCCAGGTCGACCTGGCCCTTGGGCGGGAGAATTCCCGCCCATCCTGTTCCCCTGTTTGAATTTGAATTTCAAACTGTTTTTAATTTATTTAAATTTTGAAACTTCTGAAGGCCATAACTTCTTCATACGGAGTCCAATTTACGTAAAATCGGACTTTATATCAAGCAGAATTTCGAGACGAACGCAATGGCGTAACCTATTTCCCTTAATACTCACATTTGAAATTAATTATTCTTAAATTTGTAAATTTTAATATTTAAAATCACGGGGTGTTACAGGTTGCAGTTCCAAGAAACGTTTATTTGTTTGCTACAATTTGATTGATTTTCTTAACTATTCTAAAACATATGGTGTCTTGTGATTTAGATTATATTGTTTGAAACTTGTATATATTAAGACATATGGTGTGATTTAGTTTGGTTTGATTTGTATATATATCAGACAAACATATGTAAATAATACTTGAATTGGTTTGTATTTAATCATCATTATGCCATGTAGATTGAGGGAAATGTTCTACTTAGAATTAATTAATGGGTTAAGGGGGAGTATTTTTAGGAATATTACTTTGGTTCTAGAGTTGTATAATTTAGGGGGAGTATCTTTTGGATTTCTTTTTTGATAATGCCAAAGGGGGAGAAATTATAAAATATAGGCATATAGGCATGGTTAGTTTTTAGTTTTTAGGATTCATACAGACATGAGGAGTATATAAGAAACATCATTAAACATGTATATATAGGTATGATATTTTATAAACTAAGGTTGTCTTCATCAAAAAAGGGAAGATTGTTGGAGAATAGAGTTTTGATAACAACAACCTTATTTCAATTATCATTGATTATAAAATATATGCTAACACTTTTTGTATAGAATATATATATATATATATATATATATATGTATGTATGTATGTATGTATGTATGTATGTATGTATGTATGTATGTGTGTGCAGGAATTATATACAGGAAATATTACTAAAGACTATACAGTTATAAAGATGATAAAGATTCAAAGATTAGAGAAATTTCAAGACTCATGAGTAATCTAGATTTCAAGATTAATATATTTATAGAGTCTAGATTTTGTAAGACTTTAAATAGAACTCCAGGTTCAAATTTAAATTCTAATTTTCAAATTCTGATTTTCAATCCTCAGTCCTCTCTATTTTATTTTTCTGTTTTATTCTCAATCCTCTCTATTTTGTTTTTCTATTTTGATTCTATTTTTATTCTTCTTGGTTTCTCAAACTTAAATTTTTTATATACTTTATATTTATTCTTTATATAGTTTAAAACTTTATAATTTTATAAATATATTCGTATAGTTTAAAAGTATATTTTCATTTGATTTTCTATCATATAATATTATTTTACAACACTAGAATTTCACTCAAGAATTTCCAGAATTAGTTTTATATCAAAACACTTGAAAATGCTTTGAAAATAAAAAATATGCATGAATATATCGACATATAACAGCTATTATTTCTAGTTTTGAAGGGAAGTGTCTTTTCACTATTTGAAACGCTTCAGAACCGTTGCAACCCTTCATACTCTATAAAAAGAGGTTAAAACCGAATTTTTTATGATATCTTCTTCTCTAACTTCATACTCTTTCATCTCACCATTATTCTTTATCATTTTTATGGTTTTTACACTTATCCTCTGTGAATTCAATTCTGTTTTGATAAAATTTCTTCTCTCTACACTCTCTACTCTCTGAATCAAGTGCTATTGAAGAGTTATAGGGTTGTTTGTAATTGGTTGGGTTGAATAAATGTTGTTGTGAGTCAAAAAGGATTTTGTGTGTCCATATGGGCCGTGAAATCATGTAAATAGAAGTCGATGTGTTCTTGTGAGCCGTGAAATCAAGAAAGTAGGAGTTAGTCTCTCTTTGTGAGCGTGAAATCAGGAGGGTGTAATTGACTGTTGAAAGAATAATAAAACTCTCCACAATCCAGCGTTGTGCAGGACTGGACGTAGGAGTGATTCGGGCCAGTATAAAATCCGGTGTGTTCTTTCCTTTTCTGCATTTTTATTTCTGTTTATTTTGCATTTGTGTTTGAACCTGTGTCTGTGATTGTGTTTGTGTTGTTTGATTCATTCCATAATTCCCTTTAGTTTTAAGTTTTGGTTAAATTCTTACAAACACTATTCACCCCCCTCTAGTGTTTGCTTTGCCTTAACAATCCATTCCACAGTCCCTAACAAGATTCAATAAAACTCCACTTAGTTTTATTCTTCCAACTATCATTAGTTAAGGATTATTTAACTTTGGAGACACAAACATGCCACAACGACAATCTACACCGTACCACTGGTTTCTGCCAATATATAACCTCTAAGCTCGTACGTCTCAGAGAAGGGTGTTAAGCAAGAGAATAAATTCTCTGCCACCAAATAGATAAATATTTAGCAGAGATCAACAATATAGTTCGAAATACAATGTTAGACATGTAACCCAGTCTTTAATTGGGTTAAAGAACCAATGTCATTTAAAACACAATTCACGATAAACCCAAAATCACATTCCATTAATTATGGAATCTTCACGGAAAACAAATCAATATATAATCGATATCAATTTCCTTATCCGACTATTAATATAAATGGAATAACGACAAAGCCTTTTAAATTCCATATATATTAACAGTCTTCCCCCACAGAAGCTCACTTCGATTATTACCAAATCGAATTCCCTTGCATTCCAATTTATTTTATTAAATTGGAAAATTTTACTTTCGAAAATTTCCATTAATTCTTAATAAAAACATTTATAAATTCCAAATCACATTTCACTGTTATTCGGGTTAAAGAACGAATGTCGTTAAAAACACAGTTCATAATCCCGAAATCATATTCCATTAACTATGGAATCTTCACGGAAAACAAATCAATATATAATCGATATCAATTTTTGTATCTGACTAATAATGTAAATGGAATAACGACAAAGCCTTTTAAATTTCATATATATTAACAGTCTTCCTCCACAGAAGCTCTTTTCGATTATTACCAAATCAAATTCCATTCCAGTTTATTTTACTAAATTGAAAAACTTTGCTTTGGAAAATTCCATTAATCTTAATTAAAAGATTTATATATTCCAAATCACATTTCACTGTTAATCGGGTTAAAGAACGAACGTCGTTAAAAACGCAGTTCACAATAAACCCAATTCACATTCCATTTTATTCCAATTACTAAATATATTTGGAAACTCTAATAATCTTAATTAAAAGATTTATTCTTTTCACATGGGGCTTAAGAACAGTGTTACTGAAGACACCATTCATGACAAACCTAAAATCAAATTTAATATTAAAATATAAAGCTTTGAATAGAAATTATATCAGCTTACATTCAATATCAAATTCTGAAACTGACACATATCGTATGGGGAATAACGATATATATCTATCTTCCAAATTCCTCCACAATATCCATGTGGTCACGGAATCCAATATCGAAATATCCCAAAGATGATTTCTATTCGAATCCAATCCAATTTATAGATTGGAAATTTTTGGTAATATTAAAATCCTTTATAAATCCAATTTATTTATTTTAAAATTATTGGATTATCTTTCTAGTTAATAACAAGTTCATTTTGATAAAAATATATTTTTATCTTTACAAACATGGATTTTTTCATCGCAATTCTTTCCAAATCATTTATTATGATTTTACACAAATTATTAATATTTTTAATAATTTTATTAAGGCCCTTTCAGTTGATTTCCATAAACGGTCATCGAATTGCGTTACAGCGACCTTTCCCAAATTTTATTTAGATATAATTATAAATCCAACCGTTAGATTTCAAATCTCTTATATTCGTTGGAAAGATCTTTTCAATACGAACCCAACGATTCCGGTTTTAGGAGAATCGGATGGTCGAACCTCCCGTAATGTCAATTCGAAGTCAATGGCCGATATTCGCGAACGGTCGCGGCGTGGCGCGTTCTATTCAAGCCATTAAATATATATAATATATATTATATATAAATTTCATCGATTTCCATTTAAAACGTATTATATAAATCGTTTATAAATTCGTTTTAAAACGATTCCCTCTTTCATTTCGATTTTAAATCAAAACTGAATACTCCTTATCATTATAATGTTTAAATGATAATATTTTCAAAATATCAGATTTTGAAATAATTTTCTTTTCGATATTCGATATTAAAATGAATAAAATCGGCAAAAATATCATTCGCATTAAAATGGCGCAAATCTAATCAACACGGTTTCACACATTTCAATATTTTCGTGTCTATCCAAAATCAGACATCAAGTTCACATTTTAATACTTTACTGAATATTATTTTAAAATATTCGTTATTTTAAAATATTTCCTTACTTTAAAATATTCGTTCCTTTTGAATTGGAATCAGACCCAATCAATTACCATATAATTTATTTATATGGATTTCATACAACACATGTACACAACAATAATGATACACAACCAACCATCATCCAGAATGCATTCTACGCTGTATAAGCATTAAAATAAAATAAATAACGCTTGCTGCGGTTCGTTAACCAATCGATTGATATACAACTAAACAATTGGC
This sequence comes from Allium sativum, assembly GCA_030737875.1. Classification (NCBI taxonomy): domain Eukaryota; kingdom Viridiplantae; phylum Streptophyta; class Magnoliopsida; order Asparagales; family Amaryllidaceae; genus Allium; species Allium sativum. The sequence goes on along the minus strand of CM060916.1, from coordinate 163,036,825 downwards.
ATTAGTGTACGCCAAATATCATCCTAATACCCGCGTGGGGTTTCAACCAGCAAACACTGAATATTATTTGTGCAGTTGGGCAACGTGTAAAATTTATCGTCCTAATCAATATTAGTTAAATGTGTGTACAAAAACAAATCGTCCGGTTTGTAAATGAATATTTATTTTCATTTCAGGAGAATTTTATGTCGTTCATATACATGTTAAAAATTATATTTTTAACGATAAAGTATTTCTTTCAACACATGAATATTTTACACAGTTCATATAGACATCAAAAATTATATTTTTAATAAATAAATATTTATTTCAGAAAATTTCGGCATTATAACGATGCGATATTAAAACTGGAGTAATGCCCAGCACAACCCCTCCCTTGATACTAGCTCGCCGTACACAATAGTCAATCACATTCAATACACCACAATATAATCAATTTTCAACACAACTAAATTTCCACAATACAACCCAAACAAACAACTATGGTTTGTACAATAAATAGTGTCGGGGGCTTCTAAGCCCCGTCTACATCCTAGTACATATTTAACTGTAAAATAAATTGAGTGAGAAGGAGTTCTCACTTTGGGATCCACTCCGCTATGCTTTTCTGACGCTTTGATTTGTTGTTCTGGTTCCTGAATTTGCAAATGAGCTCCAATCTCCGCATGGTCTTTTTTTTAGCTCAAACGCGCCATTCTGGACAACTTTCGCCTAATGGCCTTTCTTCCAAAATTGGTCCATTTCGCCAGAAATTGCGAAAAGACAGTATTTAGACAGTAGAATTTGGACGCGTTTTCTGAACAAATCCGCAATCCAAATCTGACTTCCATACACTTAAATCGAAGAGAAAATCGTTCTCTTCGATTTTGATATTGTGGAGTTTTGGCCAGAAGCTGTAATAACCCAAAAATCTGGGCCAGTTTAAAATTTTTATTTTGGCAATTTTAGCGAATTATGATTATTTAAAATGAATTATTTTAAATAATATCGACGAGAAATTTATTTTGAATAAAATTCTAACGTATATATTCGTTTGAATCGACGATAGAATATAAATATTTATTTATATATATAAAAGGAATTGAAAATGGCGCGGTAGTTCGATGATTCGATTTCAAACTTCAATTGAATGTACCGGGTGCAAAATAAACCGGATTTTAGTGAAACCAAAACTATTTGATTCTAATAGAGACTATCTTTCCAACGAACCCGAAAAATTGAAATTTCATAGCGGGAATCAAAAGATATGCCCAGTTGAAAATTCTGAATAGTCGATATGGAATTCAGACCCTTAAAAATGGAGATTTTGCAAACGACCTCGGATTTCGACGAAACCACTTTTGTTGGATCTGTGATGTAAAGTTATTGCTAGGTTTCAAATTTTATAATTTTTCGAATCAATATGTGAGCGTGGCAAAGGAAAACGCGTTTGACCAGTTTCAGTTGATTTTAATCGACTGGAAAATGGCCATTTTTCAAACGGTCTCAGAATTTGATGAAACTAAATTTGTTAGGACTGTATCGTCAATACGAAGCTAGAAAATATTTTTTGGGAATTTTTCGAGTTAGTATGTGACCCCGGTAAATTGAAATGCGCGTTCAAATTCAATATATAGAGTTATATGTTGATTTTGACGAAAACTGATCAAAACGATCGAATCAGCTTACGATACATATCCCATTGTGTTCGGAATGGGGGTAATTAGCTAGGGATGACCGGCGGTGGGCCTCGTTTAGAGGTCAAATGAAAAAGTCAACTTTTTGAAATTAAATAAATAAAATAAATATAAACCTCTCCCCTTACATCACTCAGGCCCCCCCCCCCCCCACGTTAAAAATCAGAAATCGAAAAAGGAAAAAAAATGAACGCATCGCGCATCGCCTCGCCTGACCGCCGTTGCAGGCACCTCCGCCACCTCCTCTTCCGATCGCCGGCCCCTCCACTACCCATCCCCTCTCTCTCCCTCTTCTGACGTTAAAAACCGCACCCCCAAATCAACCAAAACCCACCCAAATCGACAACTGCGCCCTAAGCCGCCACCACCAGGATAGAGCCTCCACCTCCGACCACCCACGCTCTCCCTCCGCCGCCTGCAGCCCCATCCGCCGCCACCGCTCCGTCCATCTTCACCAAATCCGACTGGAACCCCCCTTCTTCTGATAAAGCAAAGTAAGTTTTATTTATTATTTTTAGTGTAGAAAATTATCATTTTTCCTATGTGTTTTAGTGTAGAAAAATATGATTTTTCATATGTGTATAATCCGCAATAAAGATAGGATTTTTATCATAAGTTAGAAATATTTTTATGAAGGAAAAGATTAGATTTTTAAAATAGAAAAGGTTAGATTTTTAAAATAAAAAAGATTAGATTTTTAAAATAGGAAAGATACGATTTTTAGCGGTGTAAAAATTCGATTTTTATATATTGAATAGCATAGTAAAAATTCAATTTTTATATATTGAATAGCGAAGTAAAAATTAGATTTTTATATATTGAATAGCAAAGCAAAAATTAGATTTTTATATATTGAATAACAAAGTAAAAATTAGATTTTTATATATTGAATAACAAAGAAAAAATTCGATTTGTATATATTGAATAGCAAAGTAAAAATTTGATTTTTACATATGTAGATAATACGGGCAAAGAAAGTGACAAGAGGCAAGAACGGCGAAGATTTCTACATAAGAAGAGTCGTGGCGTTGGAGTGGCTAATCTATGAGAACTTCTCACCTTTTTATTTTATTTCTAGTAGAAATATATAATAGGATGCAGACGGTGTTTAGTAGCACCTGACACCCGTCGTCCACAGACCATGGATGGCTTGTATGCTTGTTTGTTTGATTTTGATGTGTAGTTGATTGTGTGATGTGATGTGAAATGCAATAAAATATTTTATAGTGGAAAATATTTTATAGTTAAAAATAGAATTTTTAACGTGTATATGAAATGAAATAAAAATAAACAGATCGGACTATTCGTTTATATACACACATTGACTGATATTGATTGGGACGATAAATATTACACATCGCCCAACTGCACAAATAAAATATGTGTTTGATTTTTTGAAACCCCACACGGGTATTGGGATGATATATGACATACACTAATCCCAATAATTAGTTGTATGTCGATCGATTGATTGACAGACAGTTATGAGCGTTAAATATTTATATTTGATGCTTATACAGTGTAGAATGCACTTTGGATGATGGTTGATTATTCATCGTTGTTATTATACATGTGTTGTAGAAAATCCATATAATTAACATTATATGGTAATTGATTGGGCTTCATTCTAGTTTTGAATAGAAATATTTGAGAAAGAAATATTTGAAAAGAAACATTTGAAATAGAATATTTGAAAATAGAAATATATGAAGCCGTGTTGATTAGATTGACGCCATTTTGACGTGAACGATATTTATATCGATTTTATTCGTTTTATAATGAATATCGAAAGTGATTTCAAAATCTGATATTTTGAAAAGAATTGAAATTCGAACTGAAACTGAATAGAAATGAATTCGAATTGAAATTGAATATAAGTGAATTCGAATTGAAATTGAATATAAATGAATTCGAATTGAAATTGAATTGAACTGAAAACGAACTGAAATTGAATTAGAAATCAATTTGAATTGAAATCAATTTGAATTGAAATCAATTTGAATTGAAATCAATTTGAAATGAATTTAAATCGAATTTATAAGGAAAAATTCAATTTTGATTTGAATTTGAAAAGAAGTTGAAATCGTTTTGAAAACGAATTTAAAACGATTTATAAAATACGTTTTAAAAGGAAATCGACGAAGTATATATTATATATATATTATATATATAATATAACGGCCTGAATAGAACGCGCCGCGCCGCGGCAGTTCGCGAATTTCGACTATTGACTTCGAACGGATATTACGGGAGATCCGACCGGCGGATTCTCCTAAAACCGGAACCGTTGGGTTCGTATCGAAAAGAGCTTTCTAATGAATATTGGAAATTAGAAATCTAACGGTTGGATTTGGAATTATGTTCAAATCAAATTTGAAAAAGGTCGTTGTAAGTGCAGTTCGATGGCCATTGATGGAAATCGACTGTACGGGCCTTGATAAAATTATTAAAAATAGTAATAATTTGTGTAAAATCATAAGAAATGATTTGTGAAGAATTGGAATGAAAAACTCCATATTTGAAAAGATAAAAATAGATTTTTATCGAATTGAACTAGTTTTGAACTAGAATTAAAATTCTATTTGTTTTTAAATAAATTGAATTTAAAAAGGGTTTAAAAAAAATAACCGGAATTTCCAATAATTGAATTGGAATAGATTTGAATCGAAATTGTCTTTGGAATATTTCGATGTTGGATTTCGTGATGATACAGATATGGTTATGGGAATTTGAAAGATATATTTATATCGTTATTTCCAATACGATATTTGTTAGTCGTAGAGTTTGATATGGAATATAAGCCGGTATAATTTCTATTCAGAGCCTTGTATTTAATATCAAATGTGATTTGGGTTTGTCGTGAATGGTGTCTTGACTAACACCGTTCTTAAGCCCAGTTGAGAAAAGATTAAATCTTTTTATTTAGATTTAATGAAGTGTACCAATTAAATAATATTTAATTGAATTGATATTTATTTTTGGGTTTATCATGAACAGTGTTTTAAATAACACTCGTTCTTTAACCCGATAATTAATGGAATGTGATTTTGGGTTTATCGTGAATCGTGTTTAAAATAACACTGATTATTTAACCCAGTTAACGATTAAAACTAAGTGGAGTTTTAATGAATCTTTAATTAGATTGAAAATGATCGAGAATGGAGTATCACCAGTTTTGCTCCAGGCGATAGTTAAATCTTTAATTAGATTTGAACGTGAAATGGTAATTGAATTTACCGATAACACCGTGGTGTTAGATATGAAGTATTACCAGTTTTACTTCATGGGATGAATAGGTTGGGATTGGGGAATAAAATAAATGATTACTCCGGTGTGGTTCGCTAATCCCGACTAGTTTGAATTGATATTCAAAAGAAGATTAAAGAATAAATTTAAAAGAGTTTATCTTTGATAAAATTAATGAGAACCTTTCCCAAAGAATATTCTGAATTGGAATGAGGCGTATGTTGTGTTTGTGTAACACTTTTATAATATATACGCGAGTTATTCAGAAAGACCGGGTTTATCCCATTCTGAATAACTGATTCGACGTGGTGTCGAAGATGAAGACGGTGGTTGAAGTTCGGAAGTCTTCACATCGTTTGGGTGATTACTGATGATCTTGATTAGGCGGTACACCCAAGATGAGGGAATCAGTCGGTGATCGTCCAGACGTACTTGGAGATCGATGGATATGCGGGGTACTAGGTGCCTTCGGTTTCGTTCATACCCAGAACGGACTTGTAAATGGACTGTGTGTCTGACATTGGATTTTAGTCTGTGTGATTGATTTCTATTAAATATATATCTGTTTGGCGGCGGAGAATTTATTCTCTTGCTTAACGCCCTTCTCTGAGACGTACGAGCTCAGGGGTTATATACACATGGATATCAAATGCATAGAGTGAATTGCCTGTGTGGCATGCCTAAGTGGCAAATGATCAAGGCTTTTGTTGAAAAGCAAAGTCTTGTGGTTGATGATCAAAGCACCGCCTGTGTGGCATAGCTTTGTGTAACGTGAATTCGCGAGCCTCACACCCCGGTTGTGAACCAGAAACGGGAGAGGACCTCAGGGAGGGCATGCGTTTCCTTCTAGCTAGGGTGGTGTCAGTGACCTACCAGCCCTGACATTTAAATACTTTTCACCTGTATGGTTGTTGCTGGTGCGAGGCGCCTCGGTTTGATCGGACGATCTGGGTCCGATGGAGTCATTTGTTGGCTCATTGACACCCCAAAGGGTGGGGAAACGCAGTGTTCAGGAATTTTAATCCACATCGGTGGACCGGCCCTGACGATCCAAGGGTCACTCGAGCTCTGATCCTGAGACACGGGCTAGAGCATCTCGAATCGGTTGAGGACTATCTTTTGCCTCGGTTCACAGACGGAAATCCAATTTCCAAATACGTGACATTTGCGGTTTTATTTGTAGAGCCTAGTATGGCGACATAGTGGGATGGGGCGCTTATGCCGTCTATGATTGATACTTATGATTTGAAATTGTTTTATACGCTATGCACTTATAATAGTATCAAATGATTGGTTTTAAACGTATCAGGCATTCTTGGCTATTATAAGGTAAAAACCCTATCCTCCGGCTTGCGTTGCATTGTGTGATGGGAACTGGGTCTTATAATAGCTTCATTTTTCTTTATTTATCATTGCGCTGTTTTTTTATGCACTGGTATTCTTGGGAGGAAACCCGTTCTGTGTTATACGGCGTGGTCCCTTGATATACCGAACTTTAAAATAAAGATTAATAACTGTTTTAGTTCTCACACCAGTCCCATGACTGACCTGGAGTTTATTGTTTTAACCTAAACTCTGGGTGCCCTTATTCTGACACGGGCAGCTAGTAGTTTTGGTTTTGCAGATTTATATTCACAGGATCCTGGTTTACAGCTGGAATGATATCAGGAAAGCTTTGTATCCGTATATCTCTTCTAGTTGTGTATTGTATTATTTTCCGCTGCGATGAATTTAAATGTAATTTAAATCTCTGATATTTCTGTGTAACATTTATTTATACTCTGTATATTCTTGTATTCTGATGGAATTGTTGTAATTAACAATGAAATGTTCTTCCGTCTGGGTTCTATTTTGTCGTGTTCTCGAAACAATCAGGCGTTTCGAACGGTCTAGATCGGTTTAGCTACTGATTCGGATTGAGCGAAATTTCTTGTTGTCACAGAAGCGCACGGTTGGAGACTTATTGGCTAAAAGAGGTCACAACGCTTTATGTAAAATAGGAAATTATTAAAAATTGAGTTTTTGGTTGGAGGGGGCCCACTGGTGGTCAGGGGAAGGCGGCGTAGGGTGCTGATGGTGTCAGGGGGTGGGGTGGTCGGGGTGTGGGCCAAGGGATGGTGGCGCGACGGTTTTAGGCAATTTGGGGGTTTAGGATTCGATTTGGAGAGGGGGGGTGCAACGGGGTCGCTCGTGGCCAAAGGAGGCACGCTGGAGGCGGCGACACTGGTGGGTGACCGGCGCAGGAGGCGACGGTGGCTGGAAGGAGAAGGGCGACGGTCAATTTGGGGGGGGGGGATGACGGGGAAACGGGTTTTGGTTTTTTTTATATATAAAATTAGGGTTATGAAATTCTTATATAATACTTCCCATTTGACCTCCAAATCGAACCCACCAACTGTCGTAACTAGCTAATTACCCCCATTCCGAACACAATGAGATATATGCCATAAGTTCTATCGTTTTAATCAGTTTTCATTAAAATTAAAATATAAATTAATATTATAGTCAATATTGATTCTAACGTACATTTTAATTTACCGGGCCCACATACTGACTCCAAAAATTACCGAAAAATAAATCTAGCTATGTTTTAATGATACGGTCGTAACAAAACTAATTTAATCGAATTTGGAGACCATATGAAAAATGGTCGTTTTCCAGTCGATTAAATTCAAACTAAAAGTACCAAACACGTTTAAATTCGCCACACTCGCATATTAATTCTAAAAATTATAAAAATTGGAATCTAACAATAATTTGACATTCCGGATCCAACAAAATTGATTTCATCGAAAATGGAGGTCTTTTGCAAAATGGCGATTTTTAAAGGCTATATATTTAATTAAAAATATATAAATTCCATAGCAACTATTTTTAATTTTAGACTAGACATAACTTTCAATTTATATTTGAAATCGCAGTTTTTCACATTCGTTAGAAAGATATAATTAAATAGATTCAAATATTTCTGGTTTTATTAAAATCCGACTTATTTTGAATCCTATGCATGCAATTGAAATTTAAAATCAAATTTTCAGACTACCGCACTATTTCAAACTCTATTTATAATTAAAATAAATTTATATGTTCTAACTTTGATTTAAATAAATTTTTAGTCATTATTATTTAAAATAAATCATTTTAAGTATTCAAAATTTATTAAAATAGCTAAAATAAAATTTTTAAGTTGGTTCCGGAAATCGGGGTTGTTACATTCTCCCTCATTTAAAATATTTTCTTCCTCGAAAAGGAACGGAGCTGAAAGTTGTTTAACTAACCAACTCAACTTTCATTCTGGCTTTCATTCTTCAACTCTTCAGTTTCTAAGAATTTTCTAATTTCTCAAAAATTTGGCTAACACCCTAAAATTTCGAATTTTTTTGCCATAACCTCCCTTGTACGGGTTGATATTTAAAACCGCAACTTGCTTCACAGGTCCCTCACCAATCCAAAAGAAAAATAAAAAGCCAATCGGCTCATAAAATCATCAAAAACCCAAGAAATACAATAAATACTTACCTATTTGTCGGGCATACAATTTTATTCCTCTTCTTAGCTTCCATGCTATGACCTATTCATTATATATACATATACATATATGCAATTCCAAACAATTTTCAATTTAGTTCAATATTTTCTCGATTTGGCAAAATTTTACCTTTCATTCTTTTATTGGTTTCAATATTTTTACCAGTTAAACTAATAATCAAACAACACAACCGGCAATCAATTAGTTGATTAGCTTTTCAAACATATACTTATATAAATATATATATACATACATATTCAGAAATCATATTTCAATGTTAAATCACCAACAATAGATTCTGACTACATTTTGGCTCTCACACCAGTCAATTGGAAATATATAGATATCACACCTTTGAAACTCGAACATAAATACTGATGAAACTCGAGTAGTCATCAGGATCATCTCCGGGCGACTAGACTGTGATTCTATATCTATCAAGTACATTTGAGACTTTGAGTACACGCTAGCTTGGCGTATATGCAAAATCATCATATACTCGATTGTCCAAATAAAATAAAATAAATATTCAAATACGTACAGTTAGATTTAAAATTTCAAAACAAAATTCGTTTTCATTTTTATTTTAAAAATAACACTCTTTGAAACTCATTCTTGGATACTACTGATCCGATCGCTAATGAGTCATTTTCATTGGATATTACTAATCCAATATCTGATGAATTCTTTCGTTTGGTTCTAATGTGTCTTGTTCTCGAGCTCTGTAAACCAAAGCTATGATATCAAAATGAAACGACTCAAACTCGCCCTTACGGGAAAGTCCAGTTTGAGTTGAGAACACGACGAATCGGAATGCAAACAATAGAATATTTCATTGCTATTACAACAATTTACATCAGAGTACAAGAATATAACAAAGTATGAATTAATAATATACATTTGATAAATATCAGAGATTAAAATACATTACACAGCAATGGAAAAATAATACATAACACAACTGAAAGAAATACACGAATACAGAGCTTTGCGAATATATCTCCAGCTGTAAATCCAGGATCTAGGGAAAACAAATATCTGCAAAAACCAAAACTACTAGCTGCCCGTGTGGAAAATAGGGGCACCTAGAGTTTAGGTTAAAACAATAAACTTCAGGTCAGTCATGGGTCTGGTGTGAGAACTAAAATAGTTATTTAAAACTTTACTTTAGAAATAAAGTAAATCAAGGGACCACACCATATAACACGGAACGGGTTTTCTCCTAAGAATATCAGTGCATAACCAGTTTATAATCAGCGCAATGCTTTTCGAAAAACTGAAGCTATTATAACTTAGGTCCCACCACACAATGCATCACAAGCCGGAGGATAGAGTTTTCCCTTATAATAGCCAAACATGCTTAGTACATTTTAAAACAAATCATTTTGATACAACTTCAAATATAAATGTATTAATCATAGATGGAATGGGTACCATATATCATGTCGCCATACTAGTTCTACAATTAAAACTGCATGACATCGTATTGGAAATTGGATTTCCATTATGAACCAAGGCAAGGGATCGTCCTTACCGAATTCGAGACATTCTAGCCCATATCTCAGGATTAGTCCCAACTGCACCTTGGATCTTCAGGGCTGGTCCTCTCTTACGTTTGAGGATTAGTAATTCCTGAACAAAATGTTTCTCCGCCCTATAGGGCGTAAGTCTGGTTAGCATGTCAACCATATCATCCATCGGCCCCGTAGTGACTGATATATCTGAGGTACCTCGCTTTTCATCATCCACGTAAGTAAAAATGACTAGGCTCCATACCATGACACGACTCCTAACTAGAAAGAAACGCATATTCTCCCTGTTATCCTCTCACGTTTCTGGTTCATACCGGGGTGTGAGGTTCGCGAATTAACGCTACATAAAGCTATGCTATTTAAATCCGTGCTTTGATCATCAACCACAAGACTCTTCTTTTCAACAAAAGCCATGATTATATGCATCTCAGCATGCCACACTAACAATTCAAGCCATGCGACTGATGTCTATCGATATATAACCTCTAAGCTCGTACGTCTTAGAGAACGGTGTTAAGCAAGAGAATAAATACTCCTCCACCAAATAGATATATAATTAATAGAGATCAATCAATACAGAATACAATCCAATGTCAGACACACACCCATTTACTAGTCCGTTCTGGGTCTGAACGAAGCCGGAGGCACCTTATTCCTCATCCCATATGTCCAATATAGGAGAGAGAGGTCCTCGCATATCCGGTCGATCTCCAAGTATGTCTGGACAATCACCACTTATTACCTTATCTTGGGTGTACAACCTAATCAACACATTAGTAATCATCCAAATGATGTGTAGAACTCCGGTCTTCAACCATTGTCTTCATCGTCGACTCATCATCGAATCAATTATTCAGAATGGGTTTAAACCCGGCCTTTCCGGATAATTCATGTATCTTATAATCAAGTGCTATAAAAGCACAACATACGCCTCATTCCAATCCAGAATATTCTTTTAGTCAAATGTTCTTTTCACAATTTAAACCAAATTAAGGTTTTCCAATCTAGTCAGGATTAGCGCACCTTACCGAAGTAATCACTTATTATATTTCCCAATCCCAACCTATTCATCCCATGGAGCGGAACTAGTAATACTCCATATATAACACCGCAGTGTTATCGGTAAATTTAATTACCATTTCATGTTCAAATCTAATTAAAGATTTAACTATCGCTTGGAGTAAAAACTGATGATACTCCATTCTCAATCATTTCCCAAATTTGATAATTTACATTATCACATTCACATTTCAATCTAATTAAAGATTCATTAAAACTCCACTTAGTTTTAATCTTCCTACTATCATTAGTTAATGATTATTTAACTTTGGAAACACATACATGCCACGTCGACAATCTACACCGTACCACTAATTTCTGCCAATATATAACCTCTAAGCTCGTACGTCTCAGAGAAGGGTGTTAAGAAAGAGAATAAATTCTTCGCCACCAAGCAGATATATATTTAGCAGAGATCAACAGTACAGTTCGAAATACATTGTTAGACATGTAATCCTGTCTTTAACTGGGTTAAAGAAACAATGTCATTTAAAACACGGTTCACGATAAATCCAAAATCACATTCCATTAATTATGAAATATTCACGGAAAATAGATCAACATATATTCGATATCAATTTCCACATCCGACTAATAATATAAATGGAACAATGACAAAGCCTTTTAAATTCCATATATATTAACAGTCTTCCTCCACAGAAGCTCACTTCGATTATTACAAAATTGAATTCCATTCCATTCCAGTTTATTTTATTAAATTGGAAAACTTTACTTTGGAAAATTTCTATTGAATCTTAATAAAATTATTTATGAATTCCAAATCGCATTTCACTGTTAATCGGGTTAAAGAACGAATGTCGTTAAAAACACAGTTCATAACAAACCCGAAATCATATTCCATTAACTATGGAATCTTCATGGAAAATAAATCAATATATAATCGATATCAATTTCCATATCCGACTAGTAATATAAGTGGAATACCAAAAAGCCTTTTAAATTCCATATATATTAACAGTCTTCCTCCATAGAAGCTCACTTCGATTATTACAAAATCGATTTCTACTCCATTCCAATTTATTTTATTAAATTGGAAAACTTTACTTTGGAAAATTTCATTAATCTTAATTAAAAGATTTATATATTCCAAATCACATTTCACTATTAATCGGGTTAAAGAATGAATGTCATTAAAAACATAGTTCATAATAAACCCAATTCACATTCCATTTTATTCCAATTACTAAATATAATTGGAAACTTTAATAATCTTAATTAAAAGATTTATTCTTTTCACACGGGGCTTAAGAACATTATTACTGAAGACACTATTCACGATAAACCAAAATCCAATTTAATATTAAATATAAGGCTTTGAATAGAAATTATATCGGCTTATATTCAATATCAAATTCTGAAACCAACACATATCGTATGGGGAATAACGATATATATCTATCTTCCAAATTCCTCCAAATATCCGTAAAGTCACGGAATCCAATATCGAAATATCACGAAGATGATTTCTATTTGAATCCATTCCAATTTATAGATTGGAATTTCTTGTTATATTAAAACTCGTTATAAATCCAGTTTTTTTATTTAAAAATTATTGGATTATCTTTCTAGTTAATAACTAGCTCATTTTGATAAAAAAAACACTACAACAAAAAGACCATATTACAACGGTGGAAAACAGTTGTAAAAGACTTTTTACAACGGTGGGGCAACCGTCGTCTATTAAGAAGTTGTAATAGACTATAATCTTTTACAACTTTTTTGCACCGTTGCGACACCGTTGTAAAATGTGTATTTTACAACTGTTATACACCGTTGTAATAAGCTAACAACTATAGTAATATCTACTACAACTGATGTTTACTGTTGTGACTTTGTAATTCTTATAAGTCTTTCCAACCGTTGAGAATTCATTCATACATTAATAATAATATGATCCATATATCAATGCAACAAATATAACTAAACAAAATCGTCCATTTATATTAACTATCATAGTATTCAATCAAAATAAAATACATAACCAACTAAACTCATACCAAAAACATAACCGTTTAAAAATACATACAACGATTCAACACAAAATGTACATACGAATGAAAAAGTTGTCCAAATCATAATCATTTGTAGCATTTTTCCACTTTCCCTTTTTGTTTCAAAACATGATCGACACCTCCTTCAGCAACCACCAAATCACTAGAGAACATCCAAAACAACTTCAAACAATAAACAACCAACTCATCTTAAATACTGACACAACACCTCCCCACCTCTGCCCGTCACTGTACTTCATCACACTTCCCTCTTCCACATTTCAATGCTTCTTCCACTTGTCAGAAGCAAACCAAAACAATAATTGACCAACTTCACAACCCTTCTGCCACTATACCTCATCCTCCCTCCTTCATTTCATCAACCAAACTGCCAACAGCCATGTAAAATATATTAGAACTCATTTTATTTCAACAGCTACTTCTATCAGACTAACAAATTTACCTCCACCCTCTTTGTACTTGGTCGCGTCTTCTTCTGTGTAATAGGTCTTGGACTCCACTTGTGCAGACCTTTAAAAACAATAAAAAAAACAATGATTGCAAACAATAAGTAAATCTGAAATAACAAACAACGAAAATATAAATCTGTTTTTTTTCCTTCAACTTACCATACCAGATCCAATCAACTAAAGCATATCTAAACCCATCCACAAGAAGACACAAATTCAATGACAATAGAAACACACAACGTAAACAAACTCACCAATAGATCCATTCCACACCAGCTGATTGGGAACGAAATCGGCCATGTTTATAAACGACTGGACAAAGTAGCTACGCTAGAAATTAGTACCATAGATTCATCAGATCTTGTGAAAAAGGTATAGGGAAAACTCTACGTTGTAGATCCGAGCGATTGGCGACGGGCAATTGAATAATAGGGACGAAATCTAGGATATGAGGGTGGGTACTCGCAGGGTGGCGAGGCGGAGCGAAAGGGGAGAGGAGATGACGAGGAGAAGGAGGCGGCTGAATTAAACCCTAGTCGCCATTTCTATTTCTCAACAGAAGTCGCTGTTTTCGTGGCCTATTTCGTGTTTTAACTGAGGGTGGGTGGACACACGTGAAAGCATCGTTTGGAGTCCCAAAAATTGGTTTTGGAGCCTTGCGAAAAATTGGATTTGGAGCCTTACGAAAGTTTATATTTGGAGCCTTAACGAAAGTTTAAATTTGACTAAGCCTAACATCGTTCCGACTTGGAGCCAAAGGGGAATTGGAGCCAAAGTGAATAAACTGTAGTTGATTTGTACTTATGCTTATAAACGGTCAAGGAATTAAAAATATGATGATATAAATGGTTTTATACAAACAATATTCATTTATACACAAAGTGGATGAATCTGGTTCTTCCATTTATTTTCTTTATTTATTACTATCATTATTTTATATTATTTTATAATTTTTAATTAGTATTTGACTAATTATTATTTACTAAAAATTATTAATCATTAATTACTAGTATTTAATAGTGAATTATTTGTAAATTATTAATTAATAATATTTATTTATTTACTTATTATTGATTATTAATTATTACTTACTAATTAGTTATTAATTAATTGTTAAATATTAATTAGGATTATTTCATATTAATAATAGTTAATATTTAACTTTTACTTATTTCTACTTAGTTATAATCAAGTAATAACTTTTAAAAGCTTATAATGTATATGTTACTAAATATTAATTAATAAGCAGTTAACATTAACTATTAAAAATTGACTACTACTTAGTAACTATTATGTAACAACCCGTATTTTTGAATAACATGTTATAACATAAATCAAGGCAGAATTAAATGTTAAAATCTGAATCAAGGGAAACGAGCTATGCCATTGCGTTCGTCTCGGAAAAATACGCGAAATATAGTCTGAGTTTTCGAAAATCGGAGTCTGTATGACCAAGTTATGGCCCGTCAAAGTTTTCAGAAAATTTCAAGTTCAAAAACAGTTCAAATTTGAATTTAGGATTCAAATTCAGCCAAAACAGACTGGGCGGGAAAATTCCCGCCCAAACAGGTCGACAGGGGGGTCGACACTAGGGTCGACCTCCCCCCCCCCAACCAGGTCGACACTAGAGTCGACCTGGGGGTCGACCTCCCTGGTCGGCCAGGTCGGCCTGGTGCACCTATTTTGGCTGTTTGGACCTGTTTTGGAGGCTAGTGACGTGAATTGATGGCCCAGATCTGAATTAGGGTTAATCCTATGGTCTAAATTAACCTAATCATCTATAAAAAGACCCTAATACCTAGCCTAAATCATCATAAATCAATCCTATAACTAAACTATGCCAAAATGTTTAATCATGGCCTCCACCCTCTTGTCATAGCCTCCATCTTCATTCATATGAGAGTTCCTAAGCTTGTTTGAGAGTTTCTAAGCTTGATTTAAGGCCAAAGTTCAATCTTTCTTCATCAAAGCAAGGATCTTTTGCTTGTTTCTCAAGGGTTTTCATTGGAGCTTATCATTTGGGAGTGTTTAGAGTTGCTAGTGGCTTCGTCTCAATCTTATTTATATTTTATAAGTCTTCATAGCATTGTAAGCCCTATACTACTCTTAGATTCTAACTATGAAGTTAAATATGACATGTTGCAAGTTTGAGTTTGGGCCTAAGTATGATTTGTGCTTTGATCCTATCATGTTATGCATAGATTTACCCTATGCAAGTTTGTAAAGCTATCACCTTGACTTTGTGCATAGAAAGCTATGACCTTTGATTTGGAATGTTGCATTATGCAACATGAGAACTCTCATAACCTTTATGGTAACTTGCATATAATGTTATATGCGAACTTCTAGTCATCATCCTATGTCATCTAGGACCATGTATCACCTATTCGCTAAGTTTTAATGTTATGCATGTAACATGCAAGTTTAAATGAACATATTTATGCCTCATATGCCACCATGTTTAACTTGTGGCCAACCTTATTACCTTATGCCCTTTTGTCATGCTTTTTCCAAGTTCCCTCTTTTGATCTATGTTATGTTATGCGATACGTACATGCAATGGGAATGCGTTGGGTTTGGGTAATATTAATGACACGAAAACACGATTTTAAAATATGACATGAACATTGACTTGTGATTATGTTTGTAAACATAATGATGGACATGACACTTAGAAAATATGAGTGTGGCCAACTTGAGGTTGGGTTGAGTTTGTAGCATAAATCTACCCGGAACCGACCGGCTTAACTAGTGGCTACAAACAATAAGACCCAATGTGAGTAGTTGGTCATGTCGCGCTTGAAACCCGAGGTTAGACTAAGTTGTGGTGTAAAGCTACCCAGACCCGCTCGGCTTAACTAGTAACCACAACAAGGTCTAATGTGAGAGGTTGGGTGCATTAAATTAATTAATGCCACGTGATAGGGTTAAGTCATGGACTACTTGAATACTTAACCAATTAAACACGATGGATTGGTAGGGTTAAGTCATGGACTACTTGAATATACTTAACCAATTAAACACGATGGATTGGTAGGGTTAAGACATGGACTACTTGAATACTTAACCAATTAAACCCGATGTATTGATAGGGTTAAGTCATGAACTGCTTGAATACACTTGACCAACTCAATACATGGTTAGGATAGGGTTAACCACACTTAACCCGCTTGAAATCCTAGTTACGTGGTCGTTTTCAGCAGTAACCCTCTTAGAAGTATCATGGGTACCCTGGACTAGGCTAGGTTGGGGCACGATTACTGAACTGATTGTAAGAGAACAAAAGAGACGGCTGAAGGGTGCACCAGTTGTTCAGGCGGACCATGGTCGTGCACATTAAGTCCGGAGTTGAACATGGGCACCAGTAGGTTTAGACTGTGCGTGCTTGAATTGTGTCTGTGGTTTACACCTTAGGGCTGGATACACCCTGGGGTGGACCTTGCACAGTTAACTACATTCCTGATTAGGCCGTATGACACCGATACACGACGAGTTAGGCTTATAGGGAGCCGATCGACTAGACCGAGTAGTTAGACCTCGATTTAGGTCATCTCATGATGTGGGCCAGCTTTGGGCCAAGGGATCATTTCTTGTTTATACTTGACATGGATTGGAATACTAGTACACACCTGGTGCAACTTAACCTTGTAGATGCGGTGCCACACTTGATCTATCTTGTTAACTTTTCACCATGCCAGTTGTCACCCTACATCTCATCTCTGTTTTACATGTTCAGTTAACTTTATTAGTTTTTATACTAATAGTAGATAGGACTTACCAGTCTTTTTGACTGACCCGTTTTCTTTCGCCTCTTTTCTTCCGTTCCCCCCCCCCTCGGGTTTACAGGGTGGGAACTCTGGTACCTAGCTTGGATCTTTAGCTGCTTTTCTGGATAGCTCACGTACGGTTTGGACTTGAGCTCGCTATGGCTTTATTCTACCTTGGGGATAGTTACTTTATGATTTTCTCTCCAGTTTTCAGTTGATGTTTCTAGACTATGTTTTGTGGAAAATAATGACCAAGTACTTTGATATAACTTGACTATGGTTTTGAAATGTTAGTTTTATCCGCTGCTTTATTTACTCTGTTTTTTACTTATATGTTCTGTCTTGTGATATCTGCATGCATGTTTACCTCGTTTAACGCCCCTCCAAAGCTAGTGCCCTTGCAAGAGTGGTATTGGCGAAGGTGGGGTGTTACATTTGGTATCAGAGCATAAGGTTTACAAGATTTGAGCAAAAGGTTTTTAAAACTTACCTTTTGAAAAACTATATTCAAAACCAATTAAGTATTTTCCAAGAAAAGTCTAGTTATTTTAAAGGGCTATTCCCCAAAAGCCATTAGCACTATCCTTCGTTTCCTCATTCTGAATCTATCTTTTTCTTTTTCAGTATGACCGATCTTAACCTTCCCGAGGGAGTAACCATTCCCGGATGGTTCCGGAGGTACTTGGAAGCTAGGGCCAACGATGTGGGCCCAGCAAACACCCCCACCGTAACTGAGGTCCCTCCTCCTCTTCCTCAGAATCCACAAGAGGATTTCGCTAAGGTTTGCAAAGACTTTAAGGCAATGGGAGGCAAGAATTTTATTGGGATGGAGACTTTTGTGGAGGCAAGAAATTGGTTGAAAGAAACTGAAGATCTATTCGCCATCTTTGATGTGGAAGACCATAGAAAAGTTCTGTTGGCAGCGTGGCTATTGAAAGAAGAAGTTGCTTATTGGTGGGAGGTCACCAATGCTACTAGGCTTATAGAGACTTGGGCCGACTTTAGGACGAGGTTTGGGCTTAAGTTTCTATCATCTGCTGAGGCGAATCTGCAATTGGAGAAGTTTATATCTTTGAAGCAAGGGGACATGACAGTGAGGGAGTATGTGAATAAATTTAACCAGCTTGCTCGATTTGGTTTAGACATGGTTAATACTCCCCAGAAGAAGGCTTTACGCTTTGCACGAGGGTTGAATGAGCCATTACAAGGTTTAGCCCTGTCTCATATACCCATGGGGGCCACTTTTGAAGGCCTAGTAGACATGGCATTGCTTCAAGGAGACGATAAGAATGGCAAGAAAGAAGTCAAGCCTAATGAGACTCAAGCCAAGAAGACGGACTCCAAGTGGGGAGGAAATCAGAGCAATCAGAACAACAAGAACAACAAGGGCAATAAGGCCAACAACAAAAAGGCGAAGGACCCAAGAAATGCAACTTCTGTGGGATTGTTGGGCACATAGCCAAAGATTGCAGAAAGAAGAAGAGGAAGTTGGGCGAATGCTTTCACTGTGGAGAGCCTGGACACCTTAGCAAGGATTGCCCCAAGAAGCAAGGACAAGGGCAAGGACAGACTCAGCGTGCAGGACCATCTGGAGGGCAAGTGCATGCCTTCAACACTGCTCCAGTTCAGGACTGAGGTAGTATTTCTGTAGAAAGCCTTGTTTATATTTCTGATTATCCTGTTCGCACCTTATTTGATTCTGGCGCATCGCATAGTTTTATTTCTTCTGACATTGTTGAAAGTTTGCACCTAAGTACTAGTCTAGTTGAGGATCCCGTTAGTGTTTCAAATCCAATTGGGGGTTCCACCCATCTATCTATGATTTGTGTGGATTGGAAGATTTCTATCTTGACCGTGGAATTCACGTGTAATGCTTATGTTCTTGGGTTCACGGGATACGGGTTGATTTTGGGCATGGATTGGTTGTCCAGTTATGGAGCCATCCTCGATTGTGAGCATAGGGTGGTGAGGCTCATGACTCGCCTCGGTAATACCCTAGAAATTTCTTGTAACCCTAGAGGTCCCGTCATGTTATGTTATCTTGAATCTCTTGACTCGTCCATCGATGATCTGCAATCTGTAAGGGTGGTCCGAAACTATCCTGATGTCTTTGAAGAAGTTAAGGGGTTACCCCATAAACGAGAGATAGATTTCCGCATTTATCTAGTCGATAATGCCAAGCCAGTATCATTGCCCGTTAGGCACATGGCCCCACGTGAAAGAAGGGAGCTCAGTAAGCAAATCAAGGAGTTGCTTGAGAAGAATTTTATTAGGCGAAGCATTTCTGAATGGGGTGCTCCTGTGGTATTCGCTACTAAGGCGGATGGTTCGCTTTGTCTATGTGTTGATTATCGAGAGTTGAAAAAGCTGACAAAGAAGAATAGGCACCCGTTACCGAGGATTGATGATCTCTTTGACCAGCTTGTTGGTGCTTCTGTTTTCTCTCAGCTCGATCTAGCCACCGGATTCCATCAACTTAGAGTGGCTGAGGATAGTATTGATAAAACTGCGTTTAGGACTCCAGATGGATTCTTTGAATGGCTCGTCATGCCATTCGGTTTGACTAATGCACCCACCTACTTCGTAGATTTGATGAGTAGGGTGTTCAGGGAGTTCCTTAACAAGTTTGTAGTTGTCTTCGTGGATGATATTCTGATTTTCTCAAAGGATGAGGAAGAACATGCTAGACATCTCAAGGAAGTGATGGATACGCTTAGAGCTCATCAGTTGAAAGCCAAGTTCTCCAAATGCCATTTTTGGAGAAGGGAAGTTCGATTTCTTGGACATATAGTTTCTAAGCAAGGAATAGCTATGGATCCCGCGAAAGTGGTTGCGGTTCAAAACTGGAAGACTCCTAGGAATGCAACCGAAGTAAGAAGCTTCCTCGGTCTAGCGGGCTACTATAGGAAGTTCATCAGGGACTTCGCTAAGATTTCAGCCCCTCTTACTAAATTGACAAAGAAGAACCTAGTCTTTGCATGGGACTTAGAATGTGAGCTTGATTTTCAAAGGCTCAAGAGGGCCCTTGCTACAACTCCAGTTTTAGCATTACCTGATGGCGGTAAGATGTTTACCGTGTACACCGATGCATGTGGCACGGGGTTAGGTGCTGTTCTGATGCAGGAAGGAAGAGTGATATGTTATGGGGGTAGGCAACTTAAAGTTCATGAGAAGAACTATCCCACTCATGATTTGGAGTTGGCGGCGATCATCTTTGCTCTCAAATCCTGGCGCCACTACCATCTAGGCGAAAGGTTTGAGTTATATACTGATCACAAGTCACTCAAGTACCTCTTCTCACAGAAAGATCTGAATCTAAGGCAGCAAAGGTGGATGGAATTCTTGGCATCTTATGACTTCAAGATAGCTTATACCCCTGGCAAGGGTAACGTTGTGGCAGATGCATTAAGCAGAAGTAGGTTGACTTTGAGTCCCTTGTTTGTTGAGATGAGGAGCCTAGAGTTCTTGGCAACCTTTGATTTCACACCAGCTGTTGAGTCGATGATTGGTTCGTTAGCATCCCTTGAGCTTAGACCTATACTTCTTGATCAGGTTGGGGCTTCGCAGAAGGAAGATCAGCAGATAGTCGAGATCATGGACAAGTTGATTCGTGGTGAGACGTCTAGTCACCTTGCTAGATATACTATTGATGACAAGGGTTGGCTAAGGCGTGATGGAAGGCTATGCGTTCCACAAGTAGGAGACTCGGTGCATAAAGTTCTCGAAGAAGCGCATCACTCGAAGATGACTATACATCCTGGAGGAGATAAGATGTATAGGGATATGAAGCGCATTTTCTTTTGGGCTGGAATGAAGAAGGATGTGGCAGAGTATGTTTCAAAGTGCATGGTGTGCCAACAAGTGAAAGCCGAGTCGAAGAAACCCGGTGGGCTATTACATCCATTAGAGGTCCTGCAATAGAAGTGGGAAAGTATCTCTATGGATTTTGTGGACGGATTTCCTAGGTCAAGGAAAGGGAATACGAGCATATGGGTCATAGTTGACAGACTTACGAAGAGTGCTCATTTCATTCCAGTGAAGAGCAAGAGGACCGCATCATGGCTAGCATCTATTTATCTTCGACAGATAGTGCGGTTGCATGGAGTTCCTTCTAGCATAGTTAGCGATCGTGACCCAATTTTCACTAGCCAGTTCTGGAATAGTTTGGAAGAAGCGATGGGTACGCGATTGAATCTGAGTACAGCGTATCACCCCCAGACGGATGGCCAAACCGAAAGGGTGAATAAAGTGCTAGAAGATCTCTTGAGGCTTTGTGTTCTTGACTTTGGTGGTACTTGGGAAGACCACCTCCCTCTTGTAGAGTTTGCTTATAATAATAGCTATCAAGCTAGCATAGGGATGGAACCATTTGAAGCTCTGTATGGGAGGCCGTGTAGGTCACCATCTTGTTGGTGGGAGACAACGGATAGGATTATACTTGGGCCCGATATGATACGAGACACATCCGAGAAAGTTGAATTGGTGAGAAGACGGATGAAAGCGGCCCAAGACAGACAAAAATCCTATGCTGACAAGCGAAGGACAGATTTGGAATTCGAAGATGGGGATATGGTTTTCGTGAAGGTTTCTCCTTTGCGTAATGTGGTACGTTTTGGAGCAGTTGGGAAGCTGGCACCAAGGTTCGTAGGACCCTTCCCTATCATAGAAAGAATTGTGTAGATGGCTTTTAAGGTGGAATTGCCCGAGAAGCTGGCCGGAGTACATAATGTCTTTCATGTCTCTCATCTCCGAAAGTGCCTACATGAGTCCGCTGAGGTGGTTGAACCTAGCATTCTTGAAGACATGGAGGTGGAGAAAGAGGCAACCCTGAGACGAGCTCCGATTCGTATCATGGAAACAGAGACAAAGAAGCTAAGAAGCAAAGAAGTTAAGCTTGTTAAGGTGCAATGGAGTGAAGCAGAGGAAGACGCAACTTGGGAAACCGAGGAGAAGATGCGTGGGCTTTATCCATTTCTTTTGAGGGTACATTTCCAATCTCTTTTCCTAGTTGGTATATCTTTCTTTTGCTATCCATGTTTATCTAGTTTATCTTGTTTCGTAAATCTTGTCATGAGAACCTTAGGTAGAAACCCTTGGTTAAAACATGTATTTGAAACATGTTACGCTTGATGTTTGCCAGTGGTTGCAAGTGTTTGCAAGTGGATACTCGTGGATGCATGATACACGTTAGGCACTAAGATCGGCTCACACACTTTCATACCGCATATGCATGAGTGTTTATGCTTATTCATGGATGAAACTTGTATGCTATCACATGGATGTTGCATATGGATGGATGTTATGTGCACTCATGTAGAGACTATAAGTTATGTTAGGAATTTGCATACATATGGACTCATTACATTAACATATTTTGCATTAAGGAGGTTTACTGAATCAGTAACCGCCTGATTTTCGCATTAGATAAGTACATATACACACCTTTGCATATGTTCATACAGCATTTAGAATCTTTTAAGAACAATGATTACTTGTGGATGATGTTTTGAGTAGATGGATGATGGATGGTAGGATACGTTCTTCCTAACTCGAAGATTTCGGGGACGAAATCCTTTAAGGTGGGGAGGATGTAACAACCCGTATTTTTGAATAACATGTTATAACATAAATCAAGGCAGAATTAAATGTTAAAATCTTAATCAAGGGAAACGGGCTGTGCCATTGCGTTCGTCTCGGAAAAATACGAGAAATAGAGTCCGAGTTTTCGAAAATCGGAGTCCGTATGACCAAGTTATGGCCCGTCAAAGTTTTCAGAAAATTTCAAGTTCAAAAACAGTTCAAATTTGAATTTAGGATTCAAATTCAGCCAAAATAGACTGGGCGGGAGAATTCCCGCCCAGACAGGTCGAAAGGGGGGTCGACACTAGGGTCGACCTCCCCCCCCCCCAACCAGGTCGACAATAGAGTCGACCTGGGGGTCGACCTCCCTGGTCGGCCAGGTCGGCCTGGTGCACCTATTTTGGCTGTTTGGACCTGTTTTGGAGGCTAGTGACGTGAATTGATGGCCCAGATCTGAATTAGGGTTAATCCTATGGTCTAAATTAACCTAATCATCTATAAAAAGACCCTAATACCTGGCCTAAATTATCATAAATCAATCCTATAACTAAACTATGCCAAAATGTTTAATCATGGCCTCCACCCTCTTGTCATAGCCTCCATCTTCATTCATATGAGAGTTCCTAAGCTTGTTTGAGAGTTTCTAAGCTTGATTTAAGGCCAAAGTTCAATCTTTCTTCATCAAAGCAAGGATCTTTTGCTTGTTTCTCAAGGGTTTTCATTGGAGCGTATCATTTGGGAGTGTTTAGAGTTGCTAGTGGCTTCGTCTCAATCTTATTTATATTTTATAAGTCTTCATAGCATTGTAAGCCCTATACTACTCTTAGATTCTAACTATGAAGTTAAATATGACATGTTGCAAGTTTGAGTTTGGGTCTAAGTATGATTTGTGCTTTGATCCTATCATGTTATGCATAGATTTACCCTATGCAAGTTTGTAAAGCTATCACCTTGACTTTGTGCATAGAAAGCTATGACCTTTGATTTGGAATGTTGCATTATGCAACATGAGAACTCTCATAACCTTTATGATAACTTGCATATAATGTTATATGCGAACTTCTAGTCATCATCCTATGTCATCTAGGACCATGTATCACCTATTCGCTAAGTTTTAATGTTATGCATGTAACATGCAAGTTTAAATGAACATATTTATGCCTCATATGCCACCATGTTTAACTTGTGGCCAACCTTATTACCTTATGCCCTTTTGTCATGCTTTTGCCAAGTTCCCTCTTTTGATCTATGTTATGTTATGCGATACGTACATGCGATGGGAATGCGTTGGGTTTGGGTAATATTAATGACATGAAAACATGGTTTTAAAATATGACATGAACATTGACTTGTGATTATGTTTGTAAACATAATGATGGACATGACACTTAGAAAATATGAGTGTGGCCAACTCGAGGTTGGGTTGAGTTCGTAGCATAAATCTACCCGGAACCGACCGGCTTAACTAGTGGCTACAAACAATAAGACCCAATGTGAGTAGTTGGTCATGTCGCGCTTGAAACCCGAGGTTAGACTAAGTTGTGGTGTAAAGCTACTCGGACCCGCCCGGCTTAACTAGTAACCACAACAAGGTCTAATGTGAGAGGTTGGGTGCATTAAATTAATTAATGCCACATGATAGGGTTAAGTCATGGACTACTTGAATACTTAACCAATTAAACACGATGGATTGGTAGGGTTAAGTCATGGACTACTTGAATATACTTAACCAATTAAACACGATGGATTGGTAGGGTTAAGACATGGACTACTTGAATACTTAACCAATTAAACCCGATGTATTGATAGGGTTAAGTCATGAACTGCTTGAATACACTTGACCAACTCAATACATGGTTAGGATAGGGTTAACCACACTTAACCCGCTTGAAATCCTAGTTACGTGGTCCTTTTCAGCAGTAACCCTCTTAGAAGTATCATGGGTACCCTGGACTAGGCTAGGGTGGGGCACGATTACTGATCTGATTGTAAGAGACCAAAAGAGACGGCTGAAGGGTGCACCGGTTGTTCAGGCGGACCATGGTCGTGCACATTAAGTCCGGAGTTGAACATGGGCACCAGTAGGTTTAGACTGTGCGTGCTTGAATTGTGTCTGTGGTTTACACCTTAGGGCTGGATACACCCTGGGGTGGACCTTGCACAGTTAACTACATTCCTGATTAGGCCGTATGACACCGATACACGACGAGTTAGGCTTATAGGGAGCCGATCGACTAGACCGAGTAGTTGGACCTCGATTTAGGTCATCTCATGATGTGGGCCAGCTTTGGGCCAAGGGATCATTTCTTGTTTATACTTGACATGGATTGGAATACTAGTACACACCTGGTGCAACTTAACCTTGTAGATGCGATGCCACACTTGATCTATCTTGTTAACTTTTCACCATGCCAGTTATCACCCTACATCTCATCTCTGTTTTACATGTTCAGTTAACTTTATTAGTTTTTATACTAATAGTAGATAGGACTTACCAGTCTTTTTGACTGACCCGTTTTCTTTCGCCTCTTTTCTTCCGTTTCCCCCCCCCTCAGGTTTACAGGGTGGGAACTCTGGTACGTAGCTTGTATCTTTAGCTGCTTTTCTGGATAGCTCATGTACGGTTTGGACTTGAGCTCGCTATGGCTTTATTCTACCTTGGGGATAGTTACTTTATGATTTTCTTTCTAGTTTTCAGTTGATGTTTCTAGACTATGTTTTGTGGAAAATAATGACCAAGTACTTTGATGTAACTTGACTATGGTTTTGAAATGTTAGTTTTATCCGCTGCTTTATTTACTCTGTTTTTTACTTATATGTTCTGTCTTGTGATATCTGCATGCATGTTTACCTCGTTTAACGCCCCTCCAAAGCTAGTGCCCTTGCAAGAGTGGTATTGGCGGAGGTGGGGTGTTACATATTAATTATTTAATAATAATTAATAAATATTATTGATTCCTAAGTTTATTATTAATTATTATTAGATATTAATATAATTAGTTATTGAAAATATATATTATAAACATGAAGTTTGTAATAGGCATTAATATAAAGTTACATACCGTGATTTTCAGGTTGTTTAAAGTAGCTAGTTAACATACATTAACTATTAAAAAAAATTACTACTTATTAACTATTAATTATTTAATAATAATTGACAAATATTATTGATTCCTAAGTTTATTATTAATTATTATTATAAAGTATCAATATAATTAGTTATTAAACATAGATATTATAAACATGAAGTTTGCACTAGGCATCTCAATTACAACGAATAAAATGAAAAGTTGTGATATATATGTTTATTACAAAAGTGTGTTTTGCAAGGTTGTAAAAAAGGATCTATTACAATGGTGCCTTTTCACCATTGTAAAATTAAAGTTGTAATATAGTAATATATATGTTCTTTACAACAGTGATTATTGCACCGTTGTAAAAATGAATCTATTACAACGGTGCTTAATGCACCGTTGTAAAATTAAAGTTGTGATATGTTAATATATATGTTCTTTACAACAGTGATTATTTTACCGTTGTAAAAAACATTTATTACAACAGTGCGTTTTGCACCGTTGTAAAAAAGGATCTATTACAACGGTGCTTTATGCACCGTTGTAAAATTAAAGTTGTAATATGGTGTTTTTGTTGTAGTGAAATATTTTTATCTTTACAAATGTGGAATTTTTCATCCAAATTGTTTCTAAATCATTTATTATGATTTTACACAAATTATTAATATTTTTAACATTTTTATTAAGGCACTTTAAGTCGATTTCCATAAACGGTCATCGAACTGCATTTACAACGACCTTTCCCAAATTTGATTTAGATATAATTCCAAATCCAACCTTTAGATTTCAAATCTCTTATATTCGTTGGAAAGCTCTTTTCGATGTGAACCCAACAATTCTGGTTTTAGGAGAATCTGATAGTCGAACCTCCCGTAATGTCAATTCAAAGTCAATGGTCGAAATTCGCGAACGGTCGCGGCGTGTCGCGTTCTATTCAGGCCATTAAATATATACAATATGTAAATTATATAAATTTCATTGATTTCCATTTAAAACGTATTTATAATTCGTTTATAAATTCATTTTAAAACGTTTCCCACTTTCATTTCAATTTTAAATAAAGATTAAATACTCCTTATCATTATGATGTTTAAATGATAATATTTTCAAAATATCAGATTTTGAAATAATTTCCTTTTCGATATTCATTATAAAAATGAATAAAATCAATATAAATATCGTTCGCGTTAAAATGGCGCAAATCTAATCAACACGGCTTCACACATTTCAATATTTTCGTGTCTATCCAAAATCCAACATCAAATTCACATTTTAATACTTTACGAAATATTCGTTATTTTAAAATATTTCCTTACTTTAAAATATTCGTTCCTTTTGAATTGGAATCAGACCCAATCAATTACCACATAATTTATTTATATGGATTTTATACAACACATGTACACAACAATAATGATACATAACCAACCATCATCCATAGTGCATTCTACGCTGTATAAGCACTAAAATAAATAAATAATGCTTACTACAGTTCGTCAACCAGTCGATTGACATACAAATAAAGAACTGGGATTAGTGTACGCCAAATATCATCCCAGTACCCGTGTGGGGTTTGAACCAGCAAATATTGAATATTATTTGTGTTGTTGGGTGATTGTAAAAATTATTGTCCCAATCAATACAAGTTAAAAGTGTGTACATAAATAAATCATCCGATTTGTAAATGAATATTTATTTCCATTTCAGGAGAATTTGAGTCGTTCATATATATGTTAAAAATTATATTTTTAACGATAAAATATTCATTTCAACACATGAATATTTTATACAGTTCATATACACATTAAAAATTATATTTTTAATGAATAAATATTTATTTCAGAAAATTTTGGCATTATAATGGCGCGATATTAAAACCGAAGTAATGTATAGCACTACCCCTCCCCTGATACTGGCTTGCGCCATACACGATAGTCAATCACATTCAATACACCGCAATACAATCAATTTTCAACACAACCAAATTTCCACAATACAATCCAAACAAACTATGGTTTGTACAATAAATAGTGTCGGGGGCTTCTAAGCCCCCGTCTGCATCCTAGTATGTATTTAACTGCAAAAATAAATTGAGTGAGAAGGAGTTTTCACTTTGGGATCCACTCCGCCGTGCTTTTCTGAAGCTTTGATTTGCTGTTCTGGTTAGATAATTTGCAAACGAGCTCCAATCCTCACCATGTCTTTTGTTCTAGGTCAAACGCGACATTCCGAACAACTTTCGCCTAGTGGTCTTTCTTCCGAAATTGGTCCATTTCGCCAGAAATCGCGAAAAGACAGTATTTGGGTAGCAGACTTTGGATGCGTTTTCTGAACAACTCTACAATCCAAAATCTGACTTCCATACACTCAAATCGAAGAGAAAATCTTGCTCTTTGATTTTGGTATTATGGAGTTTTGGCCAGAAGCGCATGGTTGGAGAGTTATTAGCTAAAAGTGGTCAGGGGGCTTTATGTAAAATCGGAAATTATTAAAAATTGAGTTTTTGGTCGAAGGGGGTCAGGGGGCGGTGGCGTCGGATGCTGATGGTGGCAGAGGGGCACGACGGTTTTAGGCGATTTGGGGTTAAATTTGGAGAGGGAGGGGGTGCGATGGGGTCACTGGTGGCCATGAGAGGCGTGCTGGAGGCGGTGGTGGGTGGCCAGTGCAGGAGGTAGTGGTGACTAGAAGGGGCGGCGGTCGATCTAGGGGTGAACGACGGGGAAACGGGTTTTAGTTTTTTTTAATAAAATTAGGGTTATGAAATTCTATATATAATACTTTCTATTCGACCTCGAAATCGGACCAAACGATTGTCGGCCCTAGCTAATTACCCCCATTCCGAAGATAATAAGATATATCCTGTAAGCCAATTCTATTGTTTTAATCAGTTTTCATTAGAATTAAAATAAAAATTAATATTAAAGTCAATATTGATTCTAACGTACATTTTAATTTACCAGGCCCACTTACTGACTCCAAAAATTATCGAAAAATAAATCTATCTATGCTTTAATGATGCAGTCCTAACAAAACTATTGTTGTTGAATTTGGAGATCGTTTGGAAAAATGGTCATTTTCCAATCGATTAAATTCAAATTGTAAGTACCAAACGCGTTTAAATTTGCCACACTCACATATTAATTCCAAAAATTATGAAAATTGGAATCTAGTAATAATTTGACATTCCAGATCCAACAAAAGTGGTTTCATCAAAAACGAAGGTCGTTTGCAAAATGGCTATTTTTAAGGGATATATATTTTGTTAAAATATATATAAATTCCATAGCGACTATTTTTAATTTTAAACTGGACATAACTTTCAGTTTATATTATGAAATCTCAGTTTTTCAGATTCGTTAGAAAGATATAATTAAATAGATTCCAATATTTCTGGTTTTACTGAAATCCGGCTTATTTTGAATCCTGTACATTCAATTGAAATTTAAAATCGAATTTTCATACTACCGCGCCATTTCAAACTCTATTTATAATTAAAATAAATTTATACATTCTAACTTCGATTTAAACAAATTCTTAGTCGTTATTATTTAAAATAAATCATTCTAAATAAATTCAGTAAAATAGCTAAAATAATTTTTTAAATTGGTCATAAAATCCAGGTTGTTACACTTAGTGAGGCATGACATAAGACAAGGGTAATAAATAAAAGAAAAAAAGGTTGGAAAAACAAAAACCTATTTCTTGTAGATCACATGGAAATCAGTTGCAAATTAGCAATGGAAATTTCCTCTTTTAAATATATGACACAAAATCAGAGTTTTCTTGTAGTGTAGGGGGAGGCTTGTGTCAAGTTGAGTGGAACCCGTATCAGTCAATATCCCTATAGGTATCTTGGTAGAGGCCTCGTACTAGGAAGGGGCCAGGGCATGCTTTATTGATCTGGATTGTAAGAGGTTCAAGGTTGGAGGTGGGTCCTACAAGTTGCTGGGTTAGGGACTGACACACCATACTACTGGGAAAACACATGATATTAGGGTAATAGGGAACCGATCGCATGGGTAGTAATTAGGGTAACACTTAATCTTGTACATGTTATTTAATTAGGGTAACACCTAATCCAGATATTCTAGTAGAAGTGCAAAACTGTCAATTTGCCTGATCTGATTTCTAGTATTATTGTAAACATCATTGTCTTTATATATGAATTGCCAATCCTTATTATCAGTTCATATCAACTATTATTCATCTTTAGACATGTGTAGATACCTACCCTTTTATGATGCTAGAACCACTATTTATCTGTTTTACTTAACTTAGTAAGCCAAGCTGATAATCCCAGCAGCTCACCAGGTTTTATGTCTGACCCATTTCCTCTCTTCCTTTCTCCTTCTTTCCCCCTAAGCTTACAGGTAGAAAGTGTATAGCTCATATTTCTTTGTTAGCTTTGTTATGATTGATTTCTACAAGTTAGATCACTACATATTCTCTTTCCAAGATTAGGTTGTATCATCTTGACTATATTTGGGGATAATATTATTTTACTCTGATGTTGTTTTTGACTAAGGTTTTGAGACAAGACATTTTGTAACGTTTGGTTAAATAATTTTTCCTTCCCCTATAAATTTATTTTTATTCTCTCGAAATATTAGTCTCTGTGATATTTTATGTCTTTATACCTATAATACTCCATACTTTCTTAATAAAATCCTCATACGAGTGACATTAAGTAATGTGGGGTGTTACATTTGGTATCAGAGCATAAGGTTACCAAGACCACTAAATTTTTTGTTTTAATTGAAAATGCATTCTTTAGAAATCAAAAGTTACATTTAAGAAAATAGAATATCCCCTATGGTCCGTTACAACCTTCCTTTAACTCTTTCTAAATCTTTATCTTTCTAGTTCAGTTATAACACATTCTATCTAAGTTTTCCTTTATAGATTAAAATTTTGAATAATGGACAAATCCGTTTAACTTAGTATTGGGAAGACTCGATGTAAAAAAAGGGAACTCGTTACTAAATAGATATTAAACGGGGTCAGTCATAGATGAATCTACCTTATTAGTTTAGTGATTAAAAAAGGATTGTTTGGAAGATAAGAAAAACCTAGATCGATAGTCTAAAGAAAAAGGAATGTATTTTCATAGTTGGGTTTGAAATTAACATAGAAAACGTCATCGCAAAAATGAATGGATTAGTGCGAAATAGGTATATTTATCGTATTATGCACTAACCGCCAACTTAAAGATAATTAAAAAAGAAATATCTTACAACCACAGGTTTCTATAAAATAGATTTTTTTGATATTATGGAAATAGATTTTTATATGTTTTTGATGACCAGTTAATTAGAGAACATCCTAAAAGGTAAATTTAATGATGGCAAGTGAAAGGTCAACATGAGTATACTAATGGAAAAAAAGATTATAGGGAACATATAAGCAGCAACAAATTGGACATTAAGAGAGAAATGGTAAAAGGCAGGGATTGGGAAAAAATGTTATCTATCTTTAGTTCTTACTAGCTTTCCTTTTTGATTTAGGAATACTTTGTCCTTTTTCCTTTGATGCATTAGTTGTGTATTGCCTTGGCCATAATAAATTAAATATTGTAGAACGCCTTTATTTTAGGCTTAATTGACCGGTCCTTTACAGATATGGTAAATCCTTGAGGGTGTGATGATAGCACTAGTGACTGTTTTGCACTTATGCCCAGTGGTAGTTTCTGAACCCCGTCGAGTTCGGCTTGATTATCTATTTATCTATGGTATGTCAGGGTTGAAACTAAAATCTTAATGATTGGGGTATTTCCGGGTATTGATTAGGTTGCCATGATTAGGCCTAATATGACATATTGATTTACAATGAGAGGGTAAATCATGAGCATAATAGATGGCATAAACTTTAATATGACATATGGACTTATAAAGTAAAGTTACGGGCCTAAGACCTGTTTTGTATTTCTGGTGCTACTTTGACTGTTAGAAGAAAATAGTTAAGCTAGGACTAATTTTTCTGACTTCTTGCGAACTGAAGGGTTAGTCAGGTTGATACTCTTAGTGCATCTCTAAGAAGTATCGGTTCAGTTCTCTTTGTGTTATACATATTTCGAATAGTAAGTGATTAAAAGGTTATCTCTAGGAGAGAAAAATAGATTTGTTTTTAGATCTGCATTTGGGGCAATGGTAAATTTATAGCATTTTTTTTGATAAAGCACAAGGTGTAAGAGATAATTGAGTTTCATCTTTCCTAACTATGGGAATATACCATCAATGGATAGGGTCAGAAGCTTAGCGTTAGAAGGAAAGTGTGTTATCATAGGGTACTCAAACTCGAGCGTTGACTTTTGAAGGATTGGTTTGATTGAAATATTTTACTCCCTAAACCATGTCTTTTGAAAAATAATATAGTGTGACCTTAATGGTGGAACTTTCCACATAAGTTTTAAGGAAGTAGTTGGACTTCAGTTATGTTGGAAAAGTTTCCAGAAAAAGCCAAGTAAAGGAATTTTTGAAATAATTGTGTTCCTAAACAAGAATGTAACAAAGCAGTATTTTTTGGAAACTTGTGGAACAACTTTGAGTTGAAACCCCATAGGTGTAAAGTTTTAAATAACATGAGTTTTGAAAGACTAATGTGTTTTTATGAAATTTGTATTTTGGAAATTTCATAAATGCAATTATATATGTTTCAAAAAGAATTTTTGCAACTAAATTTTTGCCTCATTAGTATTTTTTTTTCAAATAAAGTTTTGAAAAAAAATTTATGTATAAAAAGTGAGGCAGTAAGTAATCCTTTATAGGGTTGGACAATATAAGTGGAATGAGCCAAGGAACACAAGATAGGTAAAGTAAAGATTAGAAATGTGGAAAGGAGGAAAAGTGTGACTTTACTTGTAAGATTTGGGTAAGCTTTTGGATTAGTTCACGAGAGTTGTTCCCCAAAGTAACTAAGATAAGTAAGATGAAAGAGCTTCAGTAAGGGATTCAGGTTTCCTACCTACATTCTTTTGACAGTATTTTTTCACTTTGATATTCTGTCTATCGCTTCTTCTTTTATCTAGAGGCTTCCCTCTAGTATATCCTCAAAAAGTGTGGAACTTAGGAATCTAATTTGTAGATGATAGAATATGGTCGAAACATGTGTTTGAGACATGTTATGGTTGATGGTTGCAAGTGGATGCAAGTGTTTTCTGTTAGGGATTGTAGAATGGATCATTAAGGCAAAACCAACATTAGTGGTGGGGTAAATGGATAGTGTTCTTGAGAATTAAAAAAAAAATCTAAAACTTATATGATCTACTATATGAATCAAACACTACAGAAACAATCACAGACACAGAACCAAACACAAACACAAAGATAAACAAAAATAAAGTGCAAAAAGGAAAGAACACACTGATTATGCAGAGTTTTATTACTATATCAATATCCAATTACAACGCTCCTTGATTTCACGGCTACAAGGGATACCAACGACTCCTTAGACAACCCAAACAATTACGAACAACCCTATAACTCTTCAATAGCACTTGATTCAGAGAGTAATGGGTAGAGAGTGAGAAGAGAAGAAGTTTGATGAAAATAGAATTGAATTCGGCAGAGTATAAGTGTAGAAATCATAAAAGTGAGAAAGAATAATGGTGTAATGAAAGGAAATGAAGATGGAGAAGAAGAATGAATAAAAAGTTCGAAATCAGCCCCCGTTTATAAGATTTGAAAGGTTGCAACGTTTCTGAACAGTCACAAATAGTGAAAAGACACCACCTTTCAATTTTGAAAAAATGATAGTTATATGTCAATATGGGCATAAATGTATGTCGATATATACATGTGTAAAACTAAATTTTGAGCATTTTTGAAGTGTTTTGATATATATATATATGTATATATATATAATTCAGGATATTATTGAATTAAAACGTAGTGTTATAAATGAATATTATGAAGTAGAAAATCATATGAAAATATAAATAAACTATATAAACACATTTATAAAATTATAGAGTTAAAACTATATAAATATAAAATATACGAAAGTATAAATATATAAAACTTATAAAACTTGAGTTTAAAATTTAAAGTAAATTAAGGAAAATAAAATAGAGAAGATAAAGATTAAAGAAAGAATTTGAAATAGATTTTGAAATCAAAATTTGAAAAGCAGAGTTTGAATTTGAACCTGGAGTTCAATATAAAGTCTTACATAATCTAGACTCTTTTAGTATATTTATCTTGAACTCTTGAAATCTTGAATACTAAGGAGTCTTAAATTATCTCTGAATTCTGAATCTCTAATATCTTTAAATTGTACAGTCTTCAATAATACTCATGTATCTAAATCCTGCATATGTATGTGTGTGTATGTATATATTCTAGACAAAAGTGTTAGTATATATTTTATAATCAATTAATATTGAAATAAGGTTGTTGTCATCAAAACTCCATTCTCCAAAAATCTCCCTCTTTTTGATGACAAACTTAGTTTACAAAATATCATACCTCTATATACCTATGTATGACGATCCTTCAAATACTCCCCCTATCTATATGAATCCTATAAACTATGTCTATATTTTATAATTTCTCCCCTTTTGGCATTATCAAAAAGAAATTCTAAAACTACTCCCCCTAAGTCATATAACTATCTAAATAAAGCCTATAATAACTAAGTAATTCCTAAATGAAAGCAAAATACTCTCCCTTAATCTATATAACCATATAATAGAAATTCCTAACATCATGATTATCAAATACAAACCAATCCAAGTATTATAATTGTTGGAGAATGGAGTTTTGATGACAACAACCTTATTTCAATTATCATTGATTATAGCATATATACTTACACTTTTTGTATAGAATATATATATATATATGTATGTATGTATGTGTGTGTGTGTGTGTGTGCAGGAATTATATACAGGAAATATTACTGAAGACCATACAGTTATAAAGATGATAGAGATTCAAAGATCAGAGAAATTTCAAGACTTATGAGTAATCAAGATTTCAAGAGTTCAAGATTAATATAGTTATAGAGTCTAGATTTTGTAAGACTCTTAATAGCACTCCAGGTTCAAATTCTAATTCTAATTTTCAATTCTATCCTCAATCCTCTCTATTTTATTTTTCTATTTGTTTGTATTTTTATTCTCCTTTTTTTCAAACTTAAGTTTGGTATATTTATATACTTTATATAGTATAAAAACTTATAATTTTATAAATATATTTATATAGCTTAAATTTATGTTTTCATATGTTTTTCTATCACAGTATTTATTTACAACACTAGATTTTTACTCAAGAATTTCCAGAATTATTTTCCTATCAAAACACTTGAAAAATGCTTTGAAAATCAAATATATCCAAGGGTATGTCGACATACCAAAAACATCATGTCGACATACAATTGTCTTTTTTCCAATTTTAAAAGGAAGTGTCTTTTCACCATTTGAAATGATTTAGAACCGTTGCAACCTTTCATACTCTATAAAAAGAGGTTAAAACCAAATTTTTACCGTATCTTCTTCACTAACTTCATCCTCTTTCTCTACACCATTATTCTTAATCATTTTTATGGTTTTACACTTATATTCTACCGAATTCGATTCTGTTTTGATCAAACTTCTTCTGTATACACTCTCTACTCTCCGAATCAAGTGCTAAGAGTTATAGGGATGTTTGTAATTGCTTAGCTTGAGTAAACATTGTTTGTGTTGAATCAAAGAGGAATCAGTGTGTCCTTGTAGTCGTGAAATCAAGGAAATAGAAGTCGGTGTGTCCTTGTGAACAATGAAATCAAGGAAGTAGGAATCGGTGTCTCCGTGTGAGCCATGAAATCAACGAGGTTGTACTTGACTATTGGAAATAGTAATAAAACTCAGCGCAATCCAGCGTTGTGTGGGACATGACGTAGGAGCAATTCGAACCAGTATAGAATCCGGTGTGTTCTTTCCTTTTCTGCATCTTTATTTATGTTTATTTTGCATTTATGTTTGAATCTGTGTGTGTGATTGTGTTTGAGGTGTGTGATTCGTCCTGTAGTTCACTTTGGTTTTAGATTATTTTTAAATTCTTACAAACACTATTAACCCCCTCTAGTGTTTACTTTGCCTTAACGATCCATTCTGCATTTCCCTAACAATTGCTATCAGATCAAGGTCTTTCAAAAAGTTCATAATTTTATTTTTGAAAATAATGATAATGGAAACCAACACTGGTTGCAATAATAGTTCTTTTATAGAGGGTCAATCCACTATTAGACCACCATTGTTTAATGGAAGTAATTATTTATATTGGGCATGTAGAATGAAAATTTATTTACAGTCAGTAGGATTAGACACATGTAATATTACACAAAATGAATATGTTGAACTCACAACTGCATTTGCGAAATGGACAAATGAACAAAAGGCTGCTGCCCAAAGCAATTCTAAAGCCATGAATATGTTATTTTGTTCATTAGATAGTAATGAGTTTAATAGAGTATCAGTATGTAAGACTGCTTATGAAATCTGGAGAACTTTACAACTTACTCATGAAGGAACTAGTAAAGTTAAACAGGCTAAGATAGGCATGTTAGTTAATTAGTTTGAATTATTCAAACTGAACGAGAATGAGTCTATTTCAAATATGTATTGCAGATTTCAAGAGATAGTGCATTCACTAACAGCCCTTGGAAAATCCTATTCAGAAGCAGATCAAGTCAGAAAAATATTGAATTCACTAACTCAAGAGTGGGATCAGAAGGCTTTGGCTATTGAAGAAGCCAATGATGTCAATGAAATGAATATTGAAGAGTTAATCGGAAATTTGATGTCATATGAAGTCCAATTACAGAAAAGAAAAGAAAACAGATTAACTGAAAAGAAATTTATTGCGCTGAAAGCAATAATAAATGAATCTGACTCGAGTAGTGAAGATGATGAAGAAACAACACTCATGACAATACAGTTTAGAAGATTTCTAAAATATAGAAGGAAGGGTTAAAATCAAGCAAATTCAAAAATAAGTGATAGACGATATCATACTTCGTTCTAAGGTTTTTGAATTAAAACAAGCTCCCTCCGTTGTTTTGAGAGTCTTTAATGGGGTAGGGTTCCTCCGTCGCTTCCATTTTCCCTCTCTCAGTTCTTCCCTTCGTGTCTTCATTTCTCACCCCCCCTCCCCGACATCAAGATTCGTCCTCCACTAACCTATTCCCCTTATCCGCTGTCTTTTATTTTTGGTATAACTGCTTTCGTTTTCCTTTTTTCTTTTTTTTTCTGGGTTATTTTCCTATCGCCAATTCTAAAACTACAGTTTCCACAACTCGATTGTGCCTCCTGGTCCAGATCTGAATCTCTCGATGTTAATCGTCAACTGCTGATGCTCTTGAGCCCCTCTTTGTTAGGGTTTGCTGGTTCAGCAAAGTGAGTGTATTGGCGTTGCAGTTTCTTTTCAAATCTATTTATTTTTCTTGAGTTTGGTTGTTTTTTACTTCCGCTGGCTTTGGGGGAGGGGTTTGTTTCGCTCTCTTGTCTGTAGCACAGATCGTGTTTTTTGTATCTGTCATCAATTTTGTTTTCCCTTGGAGGTTGTTATCTTGCTTCGCTTTTGGACACGGTGCATAGTTTTTTTGCAGGTTTCCTACCTTTTCGAAATTTTCTTCCATCCCACATCTCTTCATGAGCCCAATCCGAAGATCTTTATCTCATTGTCATGCTTCAGATGCCTCTACCTATCTCTGTTTTTTCTCTTGTTGTGCAATATCACATTCTACTATGACAGGCATTGTGTCACGTCTTTCTTTGGTTGGTAAGTTGTATATCTTCTATGAGTAGTGTGTTCATCATCTTGCGGTGGGTCATTGCTTGTTCTCGGCTTCAACAGCCTATGGGAAGACTGTGTTGGTTTGTTTGTAGTGTGGAGGTATTTCTTGTACGCAATGATATCAGCTTGTTCTTTGCTTTATGAGATCTGAACCGAGACTTGAGTGATTCTGGGATTTTGTTGCTTTTGGGTTATCTTCTAAGATGACTGGTTTCTGCTGTTTTTGTTTGTCTTGGGAGCCTGTCCTTGGTCTATGTTGCTATGCTGTTGTTCTGTCCTATTTCTGTTGTTCTTGGCATGTCTGTTTGTAGCGGCTTCTTGGTTGTGGGTTTCAGTATTGGTGATTGAGGTTTTGCTTTGTAATGGCTGTGTGGTTTTTCTCTTTTGTTCTGTTTTTGCTTCATTTGCTGCTAGTTGCAATGTCTGTTTTGCTTTTGGTTTTTCTTTTTCTTTTTTTCCTTTACCAGTAGGACTTGTAATAGTTTATCTTTGTATTAAAATCCTTTTGTTAAAAAAAATGTGATAGACGATGTTTTAACTGCAACAAACTAGGTCATATAAAGAAAATGTTTCCATATCCAGACAAATCTACTCAACAAACGTAAAACAATAATTCATCAAGGAAAAGAAAGAAAGCATACGCAACAACATTAAATGATTTAGATTCGTCATCAAGTAATGAAGAACCAGAAACCGGAAATACAAATATATGCTTTACAGCAATTCAGAGTTCAGGAAATCATGAAGAAAAGGATCAAAAAACCGGGTATGCATTAATTAAATTTTAATTTTATTTGGTTGAATGGTTGCTTTGTTTGTTTTGGTTTGAATTTAAAACTTTAAAAACAAAATATGAAATTATAAATTCAAAATAATAATATAATATTAAATAATCAATAAATTAATAAAATAAAATTGTTTGAGTGCTTATTAGGATTAGAATTATTTCGGGAAAACGTTAAACCTGAAATATAGATCGATTGTATTATTCAAAAACTTAAAAATCCAATTTCCTTTTTGAAATAAGCCTGGTATGTCGACATCGAAAAAAATACATGTCGACATATCTAACCAGTTTGAATTTCAAAAGTTTAAACTTTCAAATTTCCCTCCTATCTTTTCACCAACTCCCAAGGTCTGAAAAGGTGTCCTTTCAATCTAAAAAGTTGTGTCTATTCAATTCATATTCATTCGATTCATATCTATTCAATTTCTATATATATATATATATATATCTATCCTTCTACCCTTCATTCATAACTCAAAAATATATTCTTCGTATCTATTCTCTTCCAAAATTATCATTTCAATGGCTTCCTCAAGTTCATCTCAGAAATTGAAGATAACCAAAACCACTAAAGGTTATCTTTACAATGACAAAGTGGCCATCAAAACCTATGGTAACTGTTTGGCAAATGCTAAAGTTAACACGGGTGCTTTCACCGTCTTTAGCGATTTTCCATCCTATGACCTTGTCACTCTTTTCGAACACAACGAATTATTGAATCTAATTGACTCTCATGATAACGATGAAGTATGTTATCCCAAACTCGTAAAGATGTTCTATGCAAATCTCAATCGTGGATTTTACGAAGTCAACGAAAACCAAATTTGGAGTAGTGTCAAGGGAACTCAAATTGTTCTCGATGCCGAACTTCTAGGCGAAATTCTAAATTGTAGAAGCATGGGCTCGGATTTTTCAACTTTTGATATCAAAGAAACTGATATGGAAACCTTTCAAGATATCTTCGAAGATGGTGCTCCAATGGATTTCAAAAATCATTTCTTACGTCCAAAAACAAGAATTTTCAACCTTCTCCTTCAACACACCATCATTCATTCCGGAAATTTCAACAATCCAACACTTATAGTCCAAAAAGCTCTCTTTGCTATTATGGGTGGATATCTTATCAATTCGGCCGAAATGATTCTAAATGAAATTAAGCCCATAGATTTATCCACAAGAGAAAACACTCTTTACTATGGTGTTTATCTCATTCGTATTTTCAAATGCTTTAATATTGATCTTTATGAAGAAGAATTTGTCCCTAGAAAAGTGTTTGATGCATCAAACATTCATCTCATGCAAATTCCTCTCACTTTCAAACCTTATGAGACATTCGAGGCCAAATAAGCTCGATTGTAACAAGAACAAGAGCCAATGGAAGTCGAAGAAGAAGAGGCAGCTTCTATGGAAAGCATTTAGTATCCAACCTCAAAGCGTATCTACAAAGACATGATTATTCAAAATCAAGTGAAAATTGTCAAC
This sequence comes from Allium sativum, assembly GCA_030737875.1. Classification (NCBI taxonomy): domain Eukaryota; kingdom Viridiplantae; phylum Streptophyta; class Magnoliopsida; order Asparagales; family Amaryllidaceae; genus Allium; species Allium sativum. The sequence continues at coordinate 162,996,837 of CM060916.1, read as the reverse complement.
AATCAAAAGAAGCTTAACAATAGGCTTTCCAAAATATCCAAATTCATGGTCAAGATAGGAAGAAAACATGGAATTTCATCTTCCTCATCATCATTCGAAAACCAGGTCATCTAGTTAATCTATCTTTATATATTTCCTTGTATTTGCTTTCGAATCTTGTATTTAAAGCGTGTCTTGTTTAGTTGGATGTATCTACTTTCTATTAAGTAATGAATGGAGTTTCATTTCTAATAAAATCATCTTTATGTTTCTGAAAAACTATAAAACAAATTATAATATTACAAGAGTTCAAAAGAATTCAAAAAATTTCAAAACTCACTATAGTATGTCGACATGACAAAAAGAGTATGTCGACATACAACTGACATATTTTCAAATTTTCAAAATTTAAAATTAAAATAACTACTCATGTCCATTCAAAATCCAACGCTCCAGACCCTATTTAAGTATATTTCCTTTAGAAAAATTCATTACTCCATTACTCCTTTATTAATCATTTCTCATCAAATCCATGGTAAATCCTAGTCACAATATAAGTGAGAATCTTGATGATTCTTTGAATTCTTTCAAGAAAACTCTCTCCATAATATTACGTAATCAATGCAAACTAGAGTTAATTGAAATGAGGATGGTTAAACATCAAGAAAAACATTTTGAGGTGATTCGTTGGGATATTTCTTCTCATTTTAGAAATGAAAACAACCAAACATCATAACATTGAAGAAGAGTGGAAAGATATTCAGAAGAACCCAATTATGAGACAAGATGAATGGGTTGAAGTTCCAAGAAACGTTTAATTATTCCATACGATTTGTTTAAGTATTCTAAAACATATGGTGGGTGTGATTTGGATTCTATTGTTTGAAACTTGTATATATTATGATATATGGTGTGATTTGGTTTAATTTGTATATATCAGAAAAACATAAGTAATAATAATACTTGGATTATTTTGTATTTAATCATCATATTAGGTATTATTATAAGTTTGAATAGACTAAGGGAGTATTCTACATAGAAATAGTTAATAGATTAAGGGGGAGTATTTTAATTGTTGGATAGTTACTTATATTCTATTCATAGAGTTATATTCTATTCATAGAGTTATACAATTTAAAGGGAGTATCTTTAGGATTTCTTTTTGATAATGCCAAGGGCGGGGGGGGGGGGGGGGAATTACAAAATATAGGCATAGTTTATATGATTCTTACAAACAGGGGGGGTATAGAAGGAACATCATCAAACGGGTATATACAGGTACGATATTTTATAAACTAAGGTTGTCATCATCAAAAAGGGGGAGATTGTTGGAGAATGGAGTTTTGATGACAACAACCTTATTTCAATTATCATTGATTATAAAATATATACTTACATTTTTCGTATAATATATATATATATATATGCAGGAATTATATACAGGAAATATTACTGAAGTCTGTACAGTTATAAAGATGATAGAGATCCAAAGATCAGAGAAATTTCAAGACTCATGACTATTCAAGTTTTCAAGAGTTCAAGAGTACAAGATTAATATAGTTATAGAGTCTAGATTTTGTAAGACTTTAAATAGCACTCCAGGTTCAAATTCTCTTTTTCAATTCTATCTTCAATCCTCTCTATTTTATTTTTCTGTTTGTTTCTATTTTTATTCTTCTTTGTTTTTCAAACTTAAGTTTTATATATTTATATACTTTATATTTATACACTATGTTGTTTAAAACCTTATAATTTTATAAATATGTTTATATAGTTTAAATTTTTGTTTTCATATGTTTTTCCAATCATATAATATTAATTTACAACACTAGATTTTTACTCAAGAATTTCCAGAATTATTTTCATATCAAAACACTTGAAAAATGCTTTGAAAATCAAAAATATACAAGGGTATGTCGACATACCAAAAACATCATGTCAACATACAATTGTCGTTTTTTTTTCAATTTTAAAAGGAAGTGTCGTTTCACCATTTGAAATGATTCAAAACCATTGCAACCTTTCATACACTATAAAAAGAGGTTAAAACCGAATTTTTTATCATCTCTTCTTCTCTAAATTCATCCTCTTTGTCTACGCCATTATTCTTAATCATTTTTATGGTTTTTACACTTATACTCTGCCGAATTCAATTCTATTTTGATCAAACTTCTTCTCTCTACACTCTCTTGTAATGACCCAAATTTCCGCAACATCAGAGTTGACTATATACATCATACATCCAACCCAAATATCACGAAAATACGAAACATTTTTTTTTAGAAGAAAGAGATAGAAGATGAACAGATATAACAACACAGAATCTCACATCGCACCGGAACAAAATATAATATATTATAACTTTTGAAATACAAAATCTCAACTGTATAACATACACTTATCAGAGTACAACACTTACAACACAGCGGAACAAACTCTATATAACTAACGCTGAAGCCTCCTGCTCCAAGCTCCTTTAGATAGATCTGAAAAATCCTGAACTACTTGACTGCCCGTACAAATTTAGGCACCCAAGAGTTTAGGTAGAACAAAACAAATAAATTCCGGGTCAGTCATGGGACTGGTATGAGTAAACAGTTTAAAATAGTTTCAGAAAACTAATTGATATCTCATAAGACCACGCCGTATAACACGAAACGGGTTTTTTCCCTTATGAGAATCCAAACACTTGATTTAACTTTATATCAAAACTCTTTTGATATTATAATAATGTCTAAATCAAGTAAATAACAATCTAGTGGAACGTTTGCATCTCACGTTCCACATATATAATTACAATCATAAACCGCAAGCACGTATTGGGTAATGGATTTCCAACTATGACAAGGTATGGAACCACCTTCCGCTGGTATATCTCTAGAGGAGAATACACCGAGTTCAACAAGCACATCTTGCAACTCAACCACACATGACCGACCACTCATTTGGCTTGAGTGTATCGAATGTATATCACAACCGGTTGGGATCAGCAACCGTTTCCCGAATGGGACAGCATCGACAATAGATTTTTAGAAGTAAATGAAACTCTAGATCAGGTGATTATACACCCTAATAGGTGCGACCTACATAGCCATGTTGCCTGCCCGATTTCTGTCATTTACCGGTTGATGAGGCCAGAGGCTACGCTTTATCATCACACCAGATTCACTTCGAATGCCACATCGTCAAATCCATCAAATCACCGATTGACGTCCTCAACAGTACATTATGTGTTAGCTAAAAGAAGTTTCCTTCTCTGCTTCCACTCTTGGTACGGTTGAAGAAATCAATGTACGCGACCTTTCTGGAAATACTCTGTCAGACATTCATCCATACAAGTCACCCAGGAACAGGATGAGCCGAAGGTACTATTTCTATTTATAGAAAAAGTCCTTGCACTCTACTCCGTCTTCGATTATCTTTATATAATCTGATTCGCACGCTACTGCCAATACGGAGTGGTTCTTCGGATAATAATCCAACCGGTCTCTCCATAATGACAACGATGGTCAAAACTTCGATAGTCTGTGATTTAACTATCGAATAAAAACAAGTGTTTCGATAGTCGATGATTTAACTATCGAATAAAACAAGTGTTCATCCAAACATCCAACAATCACTAAGCCCTTAATTAATATTCCATTAATTAAGTCACTTCTCTATTTCTTTATCAATATTTGTTAACCAAATATTTTCAATAACCATATTGGCCTTTTACGTTATTTGGAACACATTTCCGAATATCACCTTCCTTTATTTTCTAAACTTTAGAAAATATATGCTATTTATAATTGGAAAATATTCCAATTACTTATCTCTTTCCGATCTCGTTTATTTCTATACTTAGGAAATATTCTATATTCTATTTCCAATCTTACATTTCATTTGGGTTAAAACGGATGTTGTGTAAAACATCGTTACAACAACCCAAATACTATATTCAACTAAATCTTATCCAACATTGATCTTCGAGCCTGAAATCTTACTATTTATTTGTTAATAATGAAACCAATCAAGTTGGGGTATAACTACCTCTCAGACCTTGACTGAAAAACATTTATAACGTCAAAACAGATAAGACCACTTACTCGAATAATCAATGCCATACAACTACTTCTTCACTTTTAAACACATATACACTTTCTCTTTCTATTCATTCGAGATTTTATTCCTAGTCTTCCTTTTTGATTATACTATTCTATTTCTAAGTTCGTTTTCTTATCGACTTCTGTATATATTGATACGTTGATTTCTAACTATCAAATTATCTTAAAAATATTCTAACTCCTTAAATTCCCGGAAAAATTCGCCATAACCTCCTTTGTACCGGGAGCTTCGGGAAAATCCCCAAACTGCCACACAGGCCTTTTCCAATCAAAAAGAAAAAGAAAAGCCAAGCGGCTAGCCGATACGGCGCATAAAATCTCATATGGAAATTAAATACGTACCTTTTTGTCGGGCATTCTATTTATATACCTTCTAACACTTTATTCCAAACATGTCTCCTGTATATTTATACCTGTCCAATCTATTTGAACTATACCAATCGTTTTAACTAAATTTGTTAAATAATTTTGTTACTTAACTCTTCAGTCTATTTCACCTTCATATTTGAACATGACATGTTCAAATATATTTTAACTTGCATATTAACAAATTCTAATTATACTCATACTCTCGTTTCCTTATCGACTTCTTATTCAAATTCCAATTCAATTCTATTTGAATTCTCTTTATTTAAACTTCATTTGAATTCTATTTTCAAATTCTATAGTTTAAAGTCCATTTGAATTCTATATTCAAATTCTATAGTTTAAAGTCCATTTGAATTCTATATTCAAATTCTATTTGAATTCTCTGCATTATTTATAAACAACGTTTATAACTTCACTTAAAATCCCACATTTATATATTTATAAACAAAGTTTATAAATTCAGTTCAAATCCCATATTTTCCTTTATAAACAAAGTTTATAAATTTGATTCAAAACCCACCTTTTCATTTATAAACCAAGTTTATAAATTCAATTCAAATCCCATATTTTAATTTATAAACAAAGTTTATAAATTCGATTCAAATCCCATATTTTCATTTATAAACAAAGTTTATAAATTCAATTCAAATCCCATATTTTAATTTATAAACAAAGTTTATAAATTCAATTCAAATCCCATATTTTCATTTATAAACAAAGTTTATAAATTCAATTCAAATCCCATATTTTAATTTATAAACAAAGTTAATAAATTCAATACTCGTTTTATATATCTTCAAAACAAGTAAATATTTCCTATAGTTCATTAAAAATTCAAATTCTATTTATAAAAATAGAATTCACTTTTTAAATCTCAAATACCCTTTCAGGGTATTTTATAAATCTATATCCCAAGCCCCAGTGATATTTAAACAATCAAATCAACCAATTTTCAATCATTTGATTTTTAACACATCATATATGAATATATATGAAATCAAACAAACAACAACAGATAATATATTTTTGAGGAATCCAGTTGGATTCCTCCAACCTGTTTTCCTACATTCACAGACGTTAGTCAACATAGTAATACCCATCCTTCTTCGAGGCAGGATATCGCGGTATAGAAGGTCATCCACTAATCATAGCGTGGGGCGTATAGGGTAATCATCCGCTATGAAATTGCGGGCATCCGCTATTGAAACTGCGGGAATCCAACCAATCATCAACCCAATATATATATATATATCCTAAACAACTAATATATATTTTAAAACAATCAGACAACATTCAAACAAGCATAGACAATTACTTTTAACTATATAAAAAAAATTTCTAAATAAAAGGTGAGATTTACTCACATTGATTTTATTCGCGATTAAATCAAAGGACGTTTGATTTGAATTTTCATCTAACTCCTGAAAACTCCAAATCCATTTTGTATGCTTAAAAATTGCCGATACTCCTTTAACGTACTTCGTTTCTGATGGGTCTTAATTACCATGCTTAACCCTCCCACTTCTCAATTGAATATGCAGTAATCTACTTGCAGCCTCACCCATGTTGCCTGACAGTTGACCTTGCTCCACCAACCACCAGTCATGATCACCCTAAAGTCCCCTGTACTGCATTGTCAGTTCCCCTACCATCACAGCTTTACATCGGACCCTCAAGGTTGAACTCGTGGCCAAACTTCCTATCGCGACCTGGAATCCCTCCCCCACTTGCTGCTAGTGAGTTACGGCATCAACCCAAAGTCCAAGACCATCAAGCTTCGTACCATCGCTTGCCTCCTCCTAACAGTTCAACGCAATCGCACACCCTCTCCCAAAATCGAGCTCCCCAAATCGATAGTCAGACATTGAAATCCTGCTTCCTTAATGCGTCCCTCAACTTCAGTCAAAGATCGAACCCCAAATTGATTTTCCCTTCAACTTCGATCTCCTCAGATCTATGTTATCTCAACCGCGACTTCGAGCCTTAACGCACGGTGGACATCACGATGTACCAGTGTCGAGCTTTCAAGGCCAGTGTTCACATCGAGCCTTTAACCCCATCGCACCCTTCTTCTGACCAGGTTCGAGCTTCTGTTCTTGCTCGAGACCCCCCTCCGCTGATTCGAATGAAGAAAAGACGAAGAAAATGAGTAGCGGTGTTCGATTTCATTTGTGAAAGGAGGGTTCGGCTTTCTCTGATGAACGCTAAAACTAGAAAATGGGATTTGGGCGGGGTGCGATTTAGTTATATAGGCAAGGGTGTGGTATCAGCATGAACAACGAGGCCATTTATGTGTGGAGTGGAAGAGGAGAACGTTTTCTTCTTTCCCCCTTATGATTTGTGCGGTCATTTTTCCTCCTTGTTGTTTTATCTCAGTCCACAGATCAAGGATATTTTATTTTTATTTTAAATTTAATTAACCAACGCGATTTAATTAATTAAATTTTCCCGTTGATATCGAACTCCTTTCTGAACCCAACTACTGTCAATTATAGGGTAATACCCCTATTCCATACACACCGGGATAGGTCACAAAACCTCATTCGATCATCTGTAGAAGATATTAATTTAAATCGATATATTTTAAATTTAAAACAAATAAATTCTTCGATAATAAAATTATTATTATCGCTTTTATATTCAAACAGGAATAACACTGATTATCTGAATCATTTCGATTCAGTTTTAACTTCGAATTTATTTATTGTTTTCGTATTCGTCAATTTAATATATTCGATATTAAATCGAAATCGATTATTAAATTGATAAATTAATATAAAATTCCATTTATATTATCCACCTAATATTTAAATCCGTATTAAATATTTAAAATTAACCCATAAGAATCTGGGTCATTACAATCTTCCCCACTTAAAATAATTTCGTCCTCGAAATTGCTAAGGTAGGAAAAGTGCTACAAACCCATTTATCTTTTCAAAATTTATTTATGTTGATACTCAACATTTCAAACTTCCTTACGTAACTCTCTTTCGAATAAATCCCTATTTGATAACTCCTCCCTTTGAATAACTATATTCGAAAATCTCTCTTTCGAATAACTAGATTCGAAAACCTTTCTTCGAATAAACTATATTCGATTTACTCTATTCAATTTACTCTTATCAATTAACCCTATTTGGTTAGCTTTTTCCACTTAACTCCTTCCGAATAAGCTATATTTGATAACTCTTTTAACTCTATTCGAATAAACTATATTCGATTAACTCCTTTTGCTTGACTCTAGATCGCAGCGATCACAATGGTTACGCCCGATTCCCCCAGGAAACATCTGACCGCCCTAGGCTATCTGCAGCCCTGCGAATTACGCTAGCAGTCGTACGAAATGGCAACTTATCCTGAGTAACTATGTTTGACTAACTCTATCTCAATAACTATATTCGATCAACTTTAATTGAATAACTAACATTTAATTAAATCCTAATTCGATTAACTATGTTCAATTTACCCTATCTGGTTAACTCTTAATTTGGATAACAAATGTTCGATAAATTCTAATTGAATAACTAATATTCAATTAACTCTACGGATTAACCCTAACTGATTAACTCTAACTGGTTAATTCTTATCCTAATCAATTTATTCTAACTCTAATCGATTATTTCTAACTCTAATCGACTTCTCCTATTCGAATAACTCCTATTGGATAACGTTTATTCATTTATAAAGATTTACTTTTAGTAATGGTTCTTCATTTTCTTTAATAACGTTACTTTACTTATACAAGTGTTGCGTAGCCCTTCTATTTAAAACTATCGGTGTTAAAACCCAATATCTCTTTTCTATATAAGTTCAGACTTATATTTCCATTTATCGAATGATAAATATTTAATTTAATTTATAAACTGTTATTTATAAATTAATCTTTTCTATTTATCTGTTAAAAACAGATTTCCATTTTCTATTCATCTTCTAAATATTCCTTTGATTAAATTCCATTTATTTAACAAATAAATATCTCATCTACAACATTCTATTTATTTTCTATAACTAAATATTTCCATTTAATCTATTTGTAATTGTTTTACGAATATTTCCTTTTAAATTTTATTTGTAAATGTTTTTACAAATATTTCTCCTTCTATTTGTTTGCACATAACTTCAATTCATATTTCATTCGCATTGATTTTACTCAATTTATTCATTTCGATCTATTTAACTTACCTAAGTTAAATTTTATTTTAATCGTTCAAATTCCCATTAACTAGTTGCCAATTAACCGTTTTGCCTATTTCACCCTTTTTATTTGAATATAACTTGTTCAAATATATGTCAACTTAATTATAAACTAATCTAATTATATTTTCAACTCGAGTTATATATTCGATTTCAAATATAAATTCTCAATCTCTTTCACTTATCCAAAAACCCAATTTCGATTCAAACTTCCTTCAACTAATTATTCTCCAATTTAGTAATTCTATTTAACCATTTAAAATATTATTTTCGTCTTAAAAATCATTTCACTTACTTCACTGGAGTTCATATTTATTTTATATCTCCAGTCTGGATTTTTCTAATGCCAATTCGGATTTTATTTCCTAAAAATCCTTTTATTTATTTAATTAAACCGTTATGGTTTTATAATGGTTCTGGCGCTGCTTTTCTAAAAATTTGATTTTGATATAACTCAAAATCTATACGGCGAAATCCATATTTTTCTCTTTCATTAGAAAACTATTGTCCAACCGATCCCGACGATTCTTGTTTCAAAGAATTCCGACTTCGATTGAGTTCTGTATACTAAATTGAAGTTCGAATCGCCAATTTACGAACTACCGCGCTACGGCGAACTCGTTTTAATTATATTTATAAATATAAACGTTTTAACTTTGTTTATAATATATTCAACTCCATTTTGATATATTTTTAATATTTATCCAATCCATTTTTCCATTTCAACATAATATTCCCGATCTATTTCACTTCTAATATTCAAATCATATATATTTACAATATTCAAATTCCATTTGAATTTCTTTATTCAAACTCTATATTCGAATTTCCTTCTATTCAATTTCTATTTCAATTCCTTATCTTCAAATTTTATTTAAATTTCTTATCTTCAATTTCTATTTGAAATCCTTTGAATTTAAATTCTATTTAAACTCCTTTTATTTAAAATTCTATTTAAACTCCTTTTATTTAAAATTCTATTTCAAACTTTATATTTTCTTTGAATTCTAATATTCAACCTCCACTTTATATTCTCTTTGAAATTCTATTTAACCAAATTCCATTTGAATTCTAATATTCAAATCTCTATTTGACTTTTCTTTATTCAAATCCATTTGAATTCCTTTGAATTCAAATTCCATTTCAATTTTTCTTATACAATTTCTATTTCAATTTTTCTTATACAATTTCTATTTGAATTTTCTTTATTCAAACTCATTTGAATTCCTTTGAATTCAAATTCTATTTCACTTCTATTTGAATTATATATATATATTCAAATTCCTTTATTTTACTTCTATTTGAAATCTATATTCCAATTCTCATTTCAAAATTCCTTTGAAGTTATATAAATATATACATATATTTATATCTATCTCAAATTCAAAACATTTGAATTTTCAAACAAATTGTTTCCTTTCAAACAAATTCCATCAAAAACTTTTCTAAGGCAGCAATTTATCACTTAGAAACTTGAAAATGAACACTGATGATGTTGCGACCATCATCAGAATTATTTCCCAACTACTGAATGAGTCCAGTGCTATATTACTTGACATTCATTTAGAAAAATATTTTCCAAACTCCCAGAATTTTAAATTCTGAATTCTGGTTGGAATTCAATTTCAATTTATCACATTTGTATATTTGATTTCATATACAAATTCCATTGGTTATATATAACTATTTCTGTTTTAATATCTCATTCGATTATAATCCTAACAATCAACTCAACTATTTAAAAACAATATCGTGTCCAATCTTCTGTTCAAGTGTTTATAAACGCCTATCGACATCGTGGCGTCCCACGATTCAATCAGAATTCATAACTCACTCAACAGACTAGTCAACACAATATAAAATAGTTTTTTTATATCAAATAACAAATACGCTCTCTCGTATATATATATATATATATATATATACACACACTCAACTCATTCTAGGATACTACTGATCCTATCTCTAATGAGCACATTCCAACAAGCCTAGGTATTCGCTCAACCTAAGCTCTGATACCAACTGTTATGACCCAAATTTCCTCAACATCAGAGTTGACTATATACATCATACATCCAACCCAAATATCACGAAAATACGAAACATTTTTTTTTAGAAGAAAGAGATAGAAGAAGAACATATATAACAACACAGAATCTCACATCGCAGCGGGACAAAATATAATATATTATAACTTTTGAAATACAAAATCTCAACTGTATAACATACACTTATCAGAGTACAACACTTACAACACAGCGGAACAAACTCTATATAACTAACGCTGAAGCCTCCTGCTCCAAGCTCCTTTAGATAGATCTGAAAAATCCTGAACTACTTGACTTCCGGTACAAATTTAGGCACCCAAGAGTTTAGGTAGAACAAAACAAATAAACTCCGGGTCAGTCATGGGACTGGTATGAGTAAACAGTTTAAAACAGTTTCAGAAAACTAATTGATATCTCATAAGACCACGCCGTATAACACGGAACAGGTTTTTTCCCTTATGAGAATCCAAACACTTGATTTAACTTTATATCAAAACTCTTTTGATATTATAATAATGTCTACATCAAGTAAATAACAATCTAGTGGAATGTTTGCATCTCACGTTCCACATATATAATTACAATCATAAACCGCAAGCACGTATTGGGTAATGGATTTCCAACTATGACAAGGTATGGAACCACCTTCCGCTGGTATATCTCTAGAGGAGAATACACCGAGTTCAACAAGAACATCTTGCAACTCAGCCACACATGACCGACCACTCATTTGGCTTGAGTGTATCGAATGTATATCACCAACGGTTGGGATCAGCAACCGTTTCCCGAATGGGACAGCATCGACAATAGATTTTTAGAAGTAAATGAAACTCTAGATCAGGTGATTATACACCCTAATAGGTGCGACCTACATAGCCATGTTGCCTGCCCGATTTCTGTCATTTACTGGTTGATGAGGCCAGAGGCTACGCTTTATCATCACACCAGATTCACTTCGAATGCCACATCGTCAAATCCATCGAATCACCGATTGACGTCCTCAACAGTACATTACGTGTTAGCTAAAAGAAGTTTCCTTCTCCGCTTCCACTCTTGGTACGGTTGGAGAAATCAATGTACGTGACCTTTCTGGAAATACTCTGTCAGACATTCATCCATACAAGTCACCCAGGAACAGGATGAGCCGAAGGTACTATTTCTATTTATAGAAAAAGTCCTTGCACTCTACTCCGTCTTCGATTATCTTTATATAATCTGATTCGCACGCTACTGCCAATACGGAGTGGTTCTTCGGATAATAATCCAACCGGTCTCTCCATAATGACAACGATGGTCAAAACTTCGATAGTCTGTGATTTAACTATCGAATAAAAACAAGTGTTTCGATAGTCGATGATTTAACTATCGAATAAAACAAGTGTTCATCCAAACATCCAACAATCACTAAGCCCTTAATTAATATTACATTAATTAAATTACTTCTCTATTTCTTTATCAATATTTGTTAACCAAATATTTTCAATAACCATATTGGCCTTTTACGTTATTTGGAAAACATTTCCGAATATCGCCTTCCTATATTTTCTAAACTTTAGAAAATATATGCTATTTATAATTGGAAAATATTCCAATTACTTATCTCTTTCCGATCTCATTTATTTCTATACTTAGGAAATATTCTATATTCTATTTCCAATCTTACATTTCATTTGGGTTAAAACGGATGTTGTGTAAAACATCGTTACGACAACCCAAATACTATATTCAACTAAATCTTATCCAACATTGATCTTCGAGCCTGAAATCTTACTATTTATTTGTTAATAATGAAACCAATCAAGTTGGGGTATAACTACCTCTCAGACCTTGACTGAAAAACATTTATAACGTCAAAACAGACAAGGCCACTTACTCGAATAATCAATGCCATACAACTACTTATTCACTTTTAAACACATATACACTTTCTCTTTCTATTCTTTCGAGATTTTATTCCTAGTCTTCCTTTTTGATTATACTATTCTATTTCTAAGTTCGTTTTCTTATCGACTTCTATATATATTGATACGTTGATTTCTAACTATCAAATTATCTTAAAAATATTCTAACTCCTTAAATTCCCGGAAAAATTCGCCATAACCACCTTTGTACCGGGAGCTTCGGGAAAATCCCCAAACTGCCACACAGGCCTTTTCCAATCAAAAAGAAAAAGAAAAGCCAAGCGGCTAGCCGATACGGCGCATAAAATCTCATATGGAAATTAAATACGTACCTTTTTGTCGGGCATTCTATTTATATACCTTCTAACACTTTATTCCAAACATGTCTCCTGTATATTTATACCTGTCCAATCTATTTGAACTATACCAATCGTTTTAACTAAATTTGTTAAATAATTTTGTTACTTAACTCTTCAGTCTATTTCACCTTCATATTTGAACATGACATGTTCAAATATATTTTAACTTGCATATTAACAAATTCTAATTATACTCATACTCTCGTTTCCTTATCGACTTCTTATTCAAATTCCAATTCAATTCTATTTGAATTCTCTTTATTTAAACTTCATTTGAAGTCTATTTACAAATTCTATAGTTTAAAGTCCATTTGAATTCTATATTCAAATTCTATAGTTTAAAGTCCATTTGAATTCTATATTCAAATTATATTTGAATTCTCTGCATTATTTAAAAACAACGTTTATAACTTCACTTAAAATCCCACAATTATATATTTATAAACAAAGTTTATAAATTCAGTTCAAATCCCATATTTTCCTTTATAAACAAAGTTTATAAATTCGATTCAAAACCCACCTTTTCATTTATAAACCAAGTTTATAAATTCAATTCAAATCCCATATTTTAATTTATAAACAAAGTTTATAAATTCGATTCAAATCCCATATTTTCGTTTATAAACAAAGTTTATAAATTCAATTCAAATCCCATATTTTAATTTATAAACAAAGTTTATAAATTCAATTCAAATCCCATTGTAACAACCCGGAAAATCTGGGCCAGTTTAAAATTTTTATTTTGGCAATTTTAGCGAATTTTGATTATTTAAAATGAATTATTTTAAATAATATCGACGAGAAAATTTATTTTGAATATAGTTCGAACGTATATATTATATACGTCGTCGTTAGAATATATAATAATTATATATAATTATAAAAGGAATTGAAAATGGCGCGGTAGTTCGAAAATTCGATTTCTAATTTCAAATGAATATACAGAATTCAATATAAGTCAGAATTGAACGAAACAAGGAATATTTGAATCTGTATAACTATATCTTTGTAACGAAGTTAACAAACTGAGATTTCATCTTAGAAATGATAAGATATGTCCAGTTGAAAATTAGAAATAGTCGCTGTGGAATTTATATATATTTTTATATATATAAGGCCCTTAAAAATGGACATTTTGCAAATGACCTCGGATTTCGACGAAATCAGTTTTGTTGGGTCCGCAGTGTCAAGTTATTGCTAGGTTTCAAATTTCATAATTTTTCGAATCAATATGTGAGCGTGGCAAAGGAAAACGTGTTTGACCAGTTTCAGTTGATTTTAATCGACTGAAAATTGGCCATTTTTCAAACGGTCTCAGAATTTGACGAAACTAGTTTTGTTAGGACCGTATCGTCAATACGAAGCTAGAAAATATTTTTCTGGAATTTTTCTAGTTAGTATGTGACCCCGGTAATTTGAAATGTGCGTTTAAAATTCAATATAGTAATTTAAATGTAAATATTAACGGAGACTGATTCAAACAGTCGAATCAACATACGATACATATCCCATTGTGTTCGGAATGGGGGTGAAACGCTATGGACGACAGGCGGTGGACCTCGTTTAGAGGTCGTTTGAAAAAGTTGACTTTTTGAATTAAAATAAAATAATTAAATTAATAAAAAAAAATATATAATCCCTCTTCCCTCCCTATACCTCCAGGCCCCCCCCCCGATAATTCAGAATCGAAAAAGAAAAAAAAAAAAAGAAAAAAAAAGGGAGATCGAAATCGCGTCGAAGCCCCCCCCCACGCCGCCGCCGGTGGCAGAGCCACCACCACCTCGCGCGCCCCCCCCAGAGCCGTCGCGCAGCGCCCCTCCTCTTCCCTCTCCACTCTCCTCCTCCAACGTGAAGAACCCTAATTCCGCACCCCCTTGCTCACCTGAACCCTAGCCGCCGCAACCAGACCCCCTCCACCTCGCCTCGCAGCTCCGCTGCTCCCTCCTACTCGCGAACCCCCAAAGCGACGGAAGCCACAGCCCCCCCTGGACCCAAAACCGATGATGAACCCCCCCCCTGTAAGTATTTTCTGATTTTATTTATTTTATTTACTGATTTTATTTGTTTTATTAACTGAATTTTATTTGCTTATTAATCTGAATTTTTAAATTTTAAAAACTGATTTTATTTATTTTAAAACTGATTTTATTTATTTTAAAACAGATTTTATTTATTTA
Organism: Allium sativum; assembly: GCA_030737875.1. Lineage (NCBI taxonomy): Eukaryota > Viridiplantae > Streptophyta > Magnoliopsida > Asparagales > Amaryllidaceae > Allium > Allium sativum. The sequence goes on along the minus strand of CM060916.1, from coordinate 162,981,704 downwards.
TTTTAAGACGTGACTTTTAAAACAGAAAAGATTTGATTTTTAAAAGTAATATAATACGATCTTTATATTTTTAAAGTGATAAAAATATAGTTTTTATATTTTTAAAGAATTAAAAATATAATCTTTATAGGATAGAGAATATTAAAATATCATCTTTGTATATGTAGCAAAGTAAAAATCTGATTTTTATTTTATATACGTTGAAATCAAGTGATGTCTTTAAATTTAAAAAGGTGAAATCTTTAAATTTAAAAAGGTGAAATCTTTAAATTTAAAAAGGTGAAATCTTTAAATTTAAAAAGGTGAGATCTTTAAATTTAAAAAGGTGAAATCTTTAAATTCAAAAAGGCGAAATCTTTATATGGAAAATAGCGGGATAAAAATATAATTTTTTATCTATATAACATAGAAGTAAAAATTCGATTTTTATATTGAATAGCAAAGTAAAAACTCGATTTTTATATTGAATAGCAAAGTAAAAATTCGATTTTTATAATGAATAGCAAAGTAAAATTTCGATTTTTATATATTGAATAGCATAGTAAAAATTCGATTTTTAAATATATGAAGTGATTATAAAAGTATGATTTTTAAATTGAAAGTGAATAAATAAAAATGTGATTTTTATTTTAAAGACATCGAAATATAAAAATGTGATTTTTATATATATAGTGACTACGGGCAACGAAGACGATGAAGATGAAGATTTCTATCAAATGAAGTGCCGTGGAGCTTGGATAGCTTTCGGTGAGAATTTCTCACCTTTCAATTTATTTTTCTAGTTATATATATATATACTAGGATGCAGACGGTGCTTAGTAGCACCCGACACAATCGTCCACAGACCATGGACTTGTTTGTTTGATTGATTGGTGATTGATTGCGATATTGGTTTGAATGTGATTTGTGGTATGAAAAATCGAATCGATAAATTGGTTAGGATTAGACGTGCGCCGTTATAAGGCGAAGGAGTAAGGCTAGGTTAGACCCTTACTCCAAATTTTGTGGTTTGCATAACGAAAGTGAATTTGATTGATATGTGAATGGCGTGGGCCTTCACTAGACCGGGGACAAGGCTAGGCCTTATCCCGTTTTTAGTATCGTGCCGTTATGCCGCCGAAATTTTCTAAAATATGTTAGAAAAATAAAAATATCATTTTATTGAATAAATGAATTGAATAGAAATTCATAAGTTGAAATAAAATGTTTTATCGTTAAAAATATAATTTTTAACGTGAAGTGAATAAAATAGAATATTCATTTACAAACCAGATGGTTTGTTTATGTACACCTATTTGAATGACATTGATTGGGACGATAAATTTTACACATCGCCCAACAACACAAATAAAATATGTGTTTGATTGTTTGAAACCCCACACGGGTGTTGGGATGAAATTTGAAGTTCACTCATCCTGATTGATTGAATATGTCGATCGATTGATTGACAGGCTGTTATAAGCGTTGAATATCTATATTTGATGCTTTTACAGTGTAGTGCACTTTGGTTGATGGTTGATTATTTTCAATGTTAGTATATACATGTGTTGTATGAAAATCCATATAATTAACTTTATATGGTGATTGATTGGGCCTCATTCCAATTTGAAAAATAAAGAATATTATAAAATAAAAGTTCATGTGTTGACAGTACTCATTCATTGAGATTGGTCATGTGTTGAACGAAATATTTTGATAATAACAACTATTTTGAAAAAGAAATATTTGAAATAGAATATTTGAAAATAGAAATTTATGAAGCCGTGTTGATTAGATTGACGCCATTTTGACGTGAATCGATATTTATATCGATTTTATTCATCTTAAAAATGAATATTGAAAAGTGATTTCGAAATCGAATATTTTGAATTGAATTGAAAACGATTTCGAAATGAATTGAATTGAAAACGATTTCGAAATGAATTGAATTGAAAACGATTTCGAAATGAATTGAATTGAAAACGACTTCGAATTGAATTGAAAACGATTTCGAAATGAATTGAATTGAAAACGATTTCGAAATGAATTGAATTGAAAACGATTTCGAAATGAATTGAATTGAAAACGATTTCGAAATGAATTGAATTGAAAACGAATTGAAATGAATTCAAAATTGAATTGAAATTTGAATTGAATAGAAATGAATTTTAAAACGAATTTATAAAGAAGAATTCAATTTTGCTTTGAATTGAAATAGAAGTTGAAATAGAATTTGAAACGAATTTAAAACTATTTATATAATTCGTTATAAATAGAAATCGACGAAATATATATTATATATATTATATATATAATATAATGGCCTGAATAGAACGCGCCGCGCCGCGGCAGTTCGCGAATTTCGACCATTTGTTTCAAACGGACATTACGGGAGATCCGACCGTCGGATTCTCCTAAAACCGGAACCATTGGGTTCGTATCGAAAAGAGCTTTCTAAAGAATATTAGAAATTAGAAATCTAACGGTTGGATTTGGAATTATGTCCAAATCAAATTCGAAAAAGGTCGCTGTAAGTGCAGTTCGATGGCCATTGTTGGAAATCGACTGAACGGGCCTTGATAAAATTATTAAAAATAGTAATAATTTGTGTAAAATCATAAGAAATGATTTAGAAAGAATTGGGATGAAAAACTCCATATTTGAAAAGATAAAAATAGATTTTTATCGAAATAAACTAGTTTTGAACTAGAATTATAATTCTATTTATTTTATTTTTTTTAATAAATAAATTGAATTCGAAATGGGTTTGAAAATAACCAAAATTTCCAATGAATGCATTGGAGTGGATTTGAATCGAAATTGTCTTCGGAATATTTCGATGTTGGAATTCGTGATTATACAGGTGTTGTTATGGAAATTTGAAAGATATATATTTATATCGCTATTTCCAATACGACATTTGTTAGTCGTAGAATTCGATATTGAATATAAGCCGATATATTTTCTATTCAGAGCCTTGTATTGAATATCGAATGTGATTTGGGTTTGTCGTGAATGGTGTCTTCACTAACACTGTTCTTGAGCCCTGTTGAGAAAAGATTAAATCTTTTTATTTAGATTTAATGAAGTGTACCAATTAAATGATATTTAATTGGAATTGATATTGATTTTTGGGTTTATCGTGAACAGTGTTTTAAATAACACTTGTTCTTTAACCCGATAATTAATGAATGTGATTTGGGTTTGTCGTGAATGGTGTCTTCACTAACACTGTTCTTGAACCCAGTTGAGAAAAGATTAAATCTTTTTATTTAGATTTAATGAAGTGTACCAATTAAATAATATTTAATTGGAATTGAATTGATATTGATTTTTGGGTTTATCGTGAACAGTGTTTTAAATAACACTTGTTCTTTAACCCGATAATTAATGAATGTGATTTGGGTTTGTCGTGAATGGTGTCTTCACTAACACTGTTCTTGAACCCAGTTGAGAAAAGATTAAATCTTTTTATTTAGATTTAATGAAGTGTACCAATTAAATAATATTTAATTGGAATTGAATTGATATTGATTTTTGGGTTTATCGTGAGCAGTGTTTTAAATAACACTTGTTCTTTAACCCGATAATTAATGGGATATGACTTTGGGTTTATCGTGGACCGTGTTTTAAATGACACTGATTCTTTAACCCAGTCACAGATTAAAACTAAGTGGAGTTTTAATGAATCTTTAATTAGATTGAAAAGATCGAGAATGGAGTATCACCAGTTTTGCTCCAGGCGATAGTTAAATCTTTAATTAGATTTGAACGTGAAATTTAGAAACTAACTGTCGGTTAGCTAAGTAGAATGGTTTTCTGGATATTGATCTGATGTTGGTTTCGGCCTTCGGGGTTAATATTTGGGGAATTATTCTCTTGATTAATTTACGGTTAATGACTAATGAGTTGGAATGAGGCGTATGTTGTGTTTGTGTAACACTTTTATAATATATACGCGAGTTATTCGGAAAGGCCGGGTTTATCCCATTCTGAGTAACTGATACGACGATAAGTCGAAGAAGAAGACGATGGTCGAAGACCGGAGGTCTTCACGTCGTTTGGGTGATAACTGATGATCTTGATTGGGCTGTACACCCAAGAAGATGGAAACAGTTAGTGATCGTCCAGACGTACTTGGAGATCGATGGATATGCGGGGTACTAGGTGCCTCCGGTTTCGTTCAGACCCAGAACGGACTTGTAAATGGACTGTGTGTCTGACATCGGATTTCATTCTGTGTGACTGATATCGGTTGCATAGGATGGTTTGCCTGTGTGGCATGCTAAGATGCAAATGATCAAGGCTTCTGTTGAAAAGCAAAGTCTTGTGGTTGATGATCAAAGCACGGCCTTTGTGGCGTAGCTTTGTGTAACGTTTACCTCGCGTGTTTCACACCAGGTATGAACCAAAAACGGGAGACGGACCTCAGGGAGGACTTGCGTTTCTTTCTAGTTAGAAGTGGCGTCAGTGGTTTTACACGCCCTGACGAGTTTGACTTATGTGGTTGTTGCGGTTGCGAGGCGCCTCGGTTATATCGGTTTCGGCCGAATGCATTCTGGTCGGCTGACGGACCAGACTTACACCCCATAGGGTGGGGAGACGTATTGTTCAGGCACTATAATCCACTCCGTGTGGACCGGCCCTGTCGCTCCATGGGGCAGTTGCGGCTGTTCCTGTGGCTCGGGCTAGAGAGTCACGAATCGGTTGAGGACTATCTTTTGCCTCGGTTCATAGACGGAAATCCAATTTCCAAATACGTGACATTTGCGGTTTTATTTGTAAACCTATATATGGCGACATGATATATGGTACCCATGCCGCCTATGATTGATACTTATGATTTGAAGTGTTTTATACACTATACACTTATAATAGTATCAAATGATTTGTTTTAAAACGTATCAAGCATTCTTTGGCTGTTATAAGGGAAAACCCTATCCTCGACTGCGTTGCATTGTGTGATGGGACCTGGGTCTTATAACAGCTTCATCTTTCTTTATTTAGCATTGCGCTGTTTGTTTTATGCACTGGTATTCTTGGGAGGAAACCCGTTCCGTGTTATACGGCGTGGTCCCTTGATTTACCTAATGATTTAAAATAAAGATTAACTGTTTTAGTTCTCACACCAGTCCCATGACTGACCTGGAGTTTATTGTTTTAACCTAAACTCTGGGTGCCCTTATTTTGACACGGGCAGCTAGTAGTTTTGGTTTTGCAGATTTATATTCACAGGATCCTGGTTTACAGCTGGAACGATATCCGGAAAGCTTTGTATCCGTATATCTCTTCTAGTTGTGTATTCTATTATTTTCCGCTGCTATGTATTTAAATGTAATTTAAATCTCTGATATTTCTGTGTAATATTCGTTTATACTCTGTATATTCTTGTAATCTGATGCATTGTTGTAATATACAGTGAAACGTTCTTCTGTATGCGTTCTGGTGTGGCTTGTTCTCGAACTATCCGACGCTTTCCTTTACGGGGAAGTTGCGGCTCTTCACATTTGGTATCAGAGCTTTGGTTTACAAAGCTAGAGAACAAGACACATTAGAACCATACGAAAGAATTCATCAGATATTGGATTAGTAATATCCAATTAGAATGACTCGTTAGAGATAGGATCAGTAGTATCCTAGAACGAGTGTGAAGAGTATGTTTTTGAAAATGAAAACAAATTTCGTTTTGAAAATTTAAATCAATTATTCGTATTTGATTATTTATTTTATATTGATTAGGACAATCCGATATATAAAGATTTTGTATATATGTCTTGCAAACGTGTATTCGAAGTTTTAATATATTGGGTAGATATAGAATCCCTCTAGTGCCCGGGAATGATTCTGGTGATGGGGCACTGTCGCCAGTATTTATTTTCGAGCGACGAAAGTGAGATTTCTATATATTTCCTATTGACTGGTGTGAGAACCAAAATTAGATAGGGCCTATTGTTGTGATTTGGCATTAAAAATCTGATTCTTGTATATGTATCAAAATTATGAATTTGAAACTCTAATTCACTAATTGATTGATGTTTGTGTTGTTTGTTTATTTGTTTGCTAATTTTGAACCATTTAGCCTAACTGAATCAAATATTGAATTGTATTGAAATTTGGTCGCATTTGCTTGCATATACATATATATCATTGAACAGGTCATAGCAAGGAGGCTAGAGCCAGAGAATAAAATTTGTTTGCCCGACAAATAGGTACATGTTTACTACATAATTTCCTGTTTTGTTTGGGTGATGATGATTTTGTGAGCCTATTGGCTAGCCGCTTGGCTTTTTCTTTTTCTTTTTGAGATCTGAAGGACCGGGGAAGCTATTTGAAATTCCCCGATGCTCCCGGTGCAGGGGAGGTTATGGCGAAATTTTTCGAAAATTTAGGGTGTTAGCCAAATTTTTGAATTTTTGAAAATTCTCAAAAACTAAAGAGTTGGAGAATGGAAGCCAGGTCGAGCGTAGAGTTGAATAGTCAAACCACTTTCGACTTTGTTCCTTTTCGGGGACGAAAAGTTTTAAGTGGGGGAGATTGTAACAACCCGGAAAATCTGGGCCAGTTTAAAATTTTTATTTTGGCAATTTTAGCGAATTTTGATTATTTAAAATGAATTATTTTAAATAATATCGACGAGAAAATTTATTTTGAATATAGTTCGAACGTATATATTATATACGTCGTCGTTAGAATATATAATAATTATATATAATTATAAAAGGAATTGAAAATGGCGCGGTAGTTCGAAAATTCGATTTCTAATTTCAAATGAATATACAGAATTCAATATAAGTCAGAATTGAACGAAACAAGGAATATTTGAATCTGTATAACTATATCTTTGTAACGAAGTTAACAAACTGAGATTTCATCTTAGAAATGATAAGATATGTCCAGTTGAAAATTAGAAATAGTCGCTGTGGAATTTATATATATTTTTATATATATAAGGCCCTTAAAAATGGACATTTTGCAAATGACCTCGGATTTCGACGAAATCAGTTTTGTTGGGTCCGCAGTGTCAAGTTATTGCTAGGTTTCAAATTTCATAATTTTTCGAATCAATATGTGAGCGTGGCAAAGGAAAACGTGTTTGACCAGTTTCAGTTGATTTTAATCGACTGAAAATTGGCCATTTTTCAAACGGTCTCAGAATTTGACGAAACTAGTTTTGTTAGGACCGTATCGTCAATACGAAGCTAGAAAATATTTTTCTGGAATTTTTCTAGTTAGTATGTGACCCCGGTAATTTGAAATGTGCGTTTAAAATTCAATATAGTAATTTAAATGTAAATATTAACGGAGACTGATTCAAACAGTCGAATCAACATACGATACATATCCCATTGTGTTCGGAATGGGGGTGAAACGCTATGGACGACAGGCGGTGGACCTCGTTTAGAGGTCGTTTGAAAAAGTTGACTTTTTGAATTAAAATAAAATAATTAAATTAATAAAAAAAAATATATAATCCCTCTTCCCTCCCTATACCTCCAGGCCCCCCCCCCGATAATTCAGAATCGAAAAAGAAAAAAAAAAAAAGAAAAAAAAAGGGAGATCGAAATCGCGTCGAAGCCCCCCCCCCCACGCCGCCGCCGGTGGCAGAGCCACCACCACCTCGCGCGCCCCCCCCAGAGCCGTCGCGCAGCGCCCCTCCTCTTCCCTCTCCACTCTCCTCCTCCAACGTGAAGAACCCTAATTCCGCACCCCCTTGCTCACCTGAACCCTAGCCGCCGCAACCAGACCCCCTCCACCTCGCCTCGCAGCTCCGCTGCTCCCTCCTACTCGCGAACCCCCAAAGCGACGGAAGCCACAGCCCCCCCTGGACCCAAAACCGATGATGAACCCCCCCCCTGTAAGTATTTTCTGATTTTATTTATTTTATTTACTGATTTTATTTGTTTTATTAACTGAATTTTATTTGCTTATTAATCTGAATTTTTAAATTTTAAAAACTGATTTTATTTATTTTAAAACTGATTTTATTTATTTTAAAACAGATTTTATTTATTTATTTTAAGACGTGACTTTTAAAACAGAAAAGATTTGATTTTTAAAAGTAATATAATACGATCTTTATATTTTTAAAGTGATAAAAATATAGTTTTTATATTTTTAAAGAATTAAAAATATAATCTTTATAGGATAGAGAATATTAAAATATCATCTTTGTATATGTAGCAAAATAAAAATCTGATTTTTATTTTATATACGTTGAAATCAAGTGATGTCTTTAAATTTAAAAAGGTGAAATCTTTAAATTTAAAAAGGTGAAATCTTTAAATTTAAAAAGGTGAAATCTTTAAATTTAAAAAGGTGAGATCTTTAAATTTAAAAAGGTGAAATCTTTAAATTCAAAAAGGCGAAATCTTTATATGGAAAATAGCGGGATAAAAATATAATTTTTTATCTATATAACATAGAAGTAAAAATTCGATTTTTATATTGAATAGCAAAGTAAAAACTCGATTTTTATATTGAATAGCAAAGTAAAAATTCGATTTTTATAATGAATAGCAAAGTAAAATTTCGATTTTTATATATTGAATAGCATAGTAAAAATTCGATTTTTAAATATATGAAGTGATTATAAAAGTATGATTTTTAAATTGAAAGTGAATAAATAAAAATGTGATTTTTATTTTAAAGACATCGAAATATAAAAATGTGATTTTTATATATATAGTGACTACGGGCAACGAAGACGATGAAGATGAAGATTTCTATCAAATGAAGTGCCGTGGAGCTTGGATAGCTTTCGGTGAGAATTTCTCACCTTTCAATTTATTTTTCTAGTTATATATATATATACTAGGATGCAGACGGTGCTTAGTAGCACCCGACACAATCGTCCACAGACCATGGACTTGTTTGTTTGATTGATTGGTGATTGATTGCGATATTGGTTTGAATGTGATTTGTGGTATGAAAAATCGAATCGATAAATTGGTTAGGATTAGACGTGCGCCGTTATAAGGCGAAGGAGTAAGGCTAGGTTAGACCCTTACTCCAAATTTTGTGGTTTGCATAACGAAAGTGAATTTGATTGATATGTGAATGGCGTGGGCCTTCACTAGACCGGGGACAAGGCTAGGCCTTATCCCGTTTTTAGTATCGTGCCGTTATGCCGCCGAAATTTTCTAAAATATGTTAGAAAAATAAAAATATCATTTTATTGAATAAATGAATTGAATAGAAATTCATAAGTTGAAATAAAATGTTTTATCGTTAAAAATATAATTTTTAACGTGAAGTGAATAAAATAGAATATTCATTTACAAACCAGATGGTTTGTTTATGTACACCTATTTGAATGACATTGATTGGGACGATAAATTTTACACATCGCCCAACAACACAAATAAAATATGTGTTTGATTGTTTGAAACCCCACACGGGTGTTGGGATGAAATTTGAAGTTCACTCATCCTGATTGATTGAATATGTCGATCGATTGATTGACAGGCTGTTATAAGCGTTGAATATCTATATTTGATGCTTTTACAGTGTAGTGCACTTTGGTTGATGGTTGATTATTTTCAATGTTAGTATATACATGTGTTGTATGAAAATCCATATAATTAACTTTATATGGTGATTGATTGGGCCTCATTCCAATTTGAAAAATAAAGAATATTATAAAATAAAAGTTCATGTGTTGACAGTACTCATTCATTGAGATTGGTCATGTGTTGAACGAAATATTTTGATAATAACAACTATTTTGAAAAAGAAATATTTGAAATAGAATATTTGAAAATAGAAATTTATGAAGCCGTGTTGATTAGATTGACGCCATTTTGACGTGAATCGATATTTATATCGATTTTATTCATCTTAAAAATGAATATTGAAAAGTGATTTCGAAATCGAATATTTTGAATTGAATTGAAAACGATTTCGAAATGAATTGAATTGAAAACGATTTCGAAATGAATTGAATTGAAAACGATTTCGAAATGAATTGAATTGAAAACGACTTCGAATTGAATTGAAAACGATTTCGAAATGAATTGAATTGAAAACGATTTCGAAATGAATTGAATTGAAAACGATTTCGAAATGAATTGAATTGAAAACGATTTCGAAATGAATTGAATTGAAAACGAATTGAAATGAATTCAAAATTGAATTGAAATTTGAATTGAATAGAAATGAATTTTAAAACGAATTTATAAAGAAGAATTCAATTTTGCTTTGAATTGAAATAGAAGTTGAAATAGAATTTGAAACGAATTTAAAACTATTTATATAATTCGTTATAAATAGAAATCGACGAAATATATATTATATATATTATATATATAATATAATGGCCTGAATAGAACGCGCCGCGCCGCGGCAGTTCGCGAATTTCGACCATTTGTTTCAAACGGACATTACGGGAGATCCGACCGTCGGATTCTCCTAAAACCGGAACCATTGGGTTCGTATCGAAAAGAGCTTTCTAAAGAATATTAGAAATTAGAAATCTAACGGTTGGATTTGGAATTATGTCCAAATCAAATTCGAAAAAGGTCGCTGTAAGTGCAGTTCGATGGCCATTGTTGGAAATCGACTGAACGGGCCTTGATAAAATTATTAAAAATAGTAATAATTTGTGTAAAATCATAAGAAATGATTTAGAAAGAATTGGGATGAAAAACTCCATATTTGAAAAGATAAAAATAGATTTTTATCGAAATAAACTAGTTTTGAACTAGAATTATAATTCTATTTATTTTATTTTTTTTAATAAATAAATTGAATTCGAAATGGGTTTGAAAATAACCAAAATTTCCAATGAATGCATTGGAGTGGATTTGAATCGAAATTGTCTTCGGAATATTTCGATGTTGGAATTCGTGATTATACAGGTGTTGTTATGGAAATTTGAAAGATATATATTTATATCGCTATTTCCAATACGACATTTGTTAGTCGTAGAATTCGATATTGAATATAAGCCGATATATTTTCTATTCAGAGCCTTGTATTGAATATCGAATGTGATTTGGGTTTGTCGTGAATGGTGTCTTCACTAACACTGTTCTTGAGCCCTGTTGAGAAAAGATTAAATCTTTTTATTTAGATTTAATGAAGTGTACCAATTAAATGATATTTAATTGGAATTGATATTGATTTTTGGGTTTATCGTGAACAGTGTTTTAAATAACACTTGTTCTTTAACCCGATAATTAATGAATGTGATTTGGGTTTGTCGTGAATGGTGTCTTCACTAACACTGTTCTTGAACCCAGTTGAGAAAAGATTAAATCTTTTTATTTAGATTTAATGAAGTGTACCAATTAAATAATATTTAATTGGAATTGAATTGATATTGATTTTTGGGTTTATCGTGAACAGTGTTTTAAATAACACTTGTTCTTTAACCCGATAATTAATGAATGTGATTTGGGTTTGTCGTGAATGGTGTCTTCACTAACACTGTTCTTGAACCCAGTTGAGAAAAGATTAAATCTTTTTATTTAGATTTAATGAAGTGTACCAATTAAATAATATTTAATTGGAATTGAATTGATATTGATTTTTGGGTTTATCGTGAGCAGTGTTTTAAATAACACTTGTTCTTTAACCCGATAATTAATGGGATATGACTTTGGGTTTATCGTGGACCGTGTTTTAAATGACACTGATTCTTTAACCCAGTCACAGATTAAAACTAAGTGGAGTTTTAATGAATCTTTAATTAGATTGAAAAGATCGAGAATGGAGTATCACCAGTTTTGCTCCAGGCGATAGTTAAATCTTTAATTAGATTTGAACGTGAAATTTAGAAACTAACTGTCGGTTAGCTAAGTAGAATGGTTTTCTGGATATTGATCTGATGTTGGTTTCGGCCTTCGGGGTTAATATTTGGGGAATTATTCTCTTGATTAATTTACGGTTAATGACTAATGAGTTGGAATGAGGCGTATGTTGTGTTTGTGTAACACTTTTATAATATATACGCGAGTTATTCGGAAAGGCCGGGTTTATCCCATTCTGAGTAACTGATACGACGATAAGTCGAAGAAGAAGACGATGGTCGAAGACCGGAGGTCTTCACGTCGTTTGGGTGATAACTGATGATCTTGATTGGGCTGTACACCCAAGAAGATGGAAACAGTTAGTGATCGTCCAGACGTACTTGGAGATCGATGGATATGCGGGGTACTAGGTGCCTCCGGTTTCGTTCAGACCCAGAACGGACTTGTAAATGGACTGTGTGTCTGACATCGGATTTCATTCTGTGTGACTGATATCGGTTGCATAGGATGGTTTGCCTGTGTGGCATGCTAAGATGCAAATGATCAAGGCTTCTGTTGAAAAGCAAAGTCTTGTGGTTGATGATCAAAGCACGGCCTTTGTGGCGTAGCTTTGTGTAACGTTTACCTCGCGTGTTTCACACCAGGTATGAACCAAAAACGGGAGACGGACCTCAGGGAGGACTTGCGTTTCTTTCTAGTTAGAAGTGGCGTCAGTGGTTTTACACGCCCTGACGAGTTTGACTTATGTGGTTGTTGCGGTTGCGAGGCGCCTCGGTTATATCGGTTTCGGCCGAATGCATTCTGGTCGGCTGACGGACCAGACTTACACCCCATAGGGTGGGGAGACGTATTGTTCAGGCACTATAATCCACTCCGTGTGGACCGGCCCTGTCGCTCCATGGGGCAGTTGCGGCTGTTCCTGTGGCTCGGGCTAGAGAGTCACGAATCGGTTGAGGACTATCTTTTGCCTCGGTTCATAGACGGAAATCCAATTTCCAAATACGTGACATTTGCGGTTTTATTTGTAAACCTATATATGGCGACATGATATATGGTACCCATGCCGCCTATGATTGATACTTATGATTTGAAGTGTTTTATACACTATACACTTATAATAGTATCAAATGATTTGTTTTAAAACGTATCAAGCATTCTTTGGCTGTTATAAGGGAAAACCCTATCCTCGACTGCGTTGCATTGTGTGATGGGACCTGGGTCTTATAACAGCTTCATCTTTCTTTATTTAGCATTGCGCTGTTTGTTTTATGCACTGGTATTCTTGGGAGGAAACCCGTTCCGTGTTATACGGCGTGGTCCCTTGATTTACCTAATGATTTAAAATAAAGATTAACTGTTTTAGTTCTCACACCAGTCCCATGACTGACCTGGAGTTTATTGTTTTAACCTAAACTCTGGGTGCCCTTATTTTGACACGGGCAGCTAGTAGTTTTGGTTTTGCAGATTTATATTCACAGGATCCTGGTTTACAGCTGGAACGATATCCGGAAAGCTTTGTATCCGTATATCTCTTCTAGTTGTGTATTCTATTATTTTCCGCTGCTATGTATTTAAATGTAATTTAAATCTCTGATATTTCTGTGTAATATTCGTTTATACTCTGTATATTCTTGTAATCTGATGCATTGTTGTAATATACAGTGAAACGTTCTTTTATATGTGTTCTGCTGTGGTTTGTTCTCGAACTATCCGACGCTTTCCTTTACGGGGAGGTTGCGGGTCTTCACACCCATATTTTCATTTATAAACAAAGTTTATAAATTCAATTCAAATCCCATATTTTCATTTATAAACAAAGTTTATAAATTCAATTCAAATCCCATATTTTCATTTATAGACAAAGTTTATAAATTCAACTCAAATCCCATATTTTAATTTATAAACAAAGTTTATAAATTCAATACTCGTTTTATATATCTTCAAAACAAGTAAATATTTCCTATAGTTCATTAAAAATTCAAATTCTATTTATAAAAATAGAATTCACTTTTTAAATCTCAAATACCCTTTCAGGGCATTTTATAAATCAATATCCCAAGCCCCAGTGATATTTAAACAATCAAATCAACCAATTTTCAATCATTTGATTTTTAACACATCATATATGAATATATATGAAATCAAACAAGCAACAACAGATAATATATTTTTGAGGAATCCAGTTGGATTCCTCCAACCTGTTTTCCTGCATTCACAGACGTTAGTCAACATAGTAATACCCATCCTGCTTCGAGGCAGGATATCGCGGTATAGAAGGTCATCCACTAATCATAGCGTGGGGCATATAGGGTAATCATCCGCTATGAAACTGCGAGCATCCGCTAATGAAACTGCGGGAATCCAACCAATCATCAACCCAATATATATATATATATATCCTAAATAACTAATATATATTTTAAAACAATCAGACAACATTCAAACAAGCACAGACAATTATTTTTAACTATATAAAAAAAATTTCTAAATAAAAGGTGAGATTTACTCACATTGATTTTATTCGCGATTAAATCAAAGGACGTTTGATTTGAATTTTCATCTAACTCCTGAAAACTCCAAATCCATTTTGTATGCTTGAAAATTGCCGATACTCCTTTAATGTACTTCGTTTCTGATGGGTCTTAATTACCATTCTTAACCCTCCCACTTCTCAATTGAATATGCAGTAATCTACTTGCAGCCTCACCCATGTTGCCTGACAGTTGACCTTGCTCCACCAACCACCAGTCACGATCACCCTAAAGTCCCCTGTACTGCATTGTCAGTTCCCCTACCATCACAGCTTTACATCGGACCCTCAAGGTTGAACTCGTGGCCAAACTTCCTATCGCGACCTGGAATCCCTCCCCCACTTGCTGCTAGTGAGTTATGGCATCAACCCCAAGTCCAAGACCATCGAGCTTCGTACCATCGCTTGCCTCCTCCTAACAGTTCAACGCAATCACACCCCCTCTCCCAAAATCGAGCTCCCCAAATCGATAGTCAGACATTGAAATCCTGCTTCCTTAATGCGTCCCTCAACTCCAGTCAAAGATCGAACCCCAAATTGATTTTCCCTTCAACTTCGATCTCCTCAGATCTATGTTATCTCAACCGCGACTTCGAGCCTTAACCCACGGTGGACATCGCGATGTACCAGTGTCGAGCTTCCAAGGCCAGTGTTCACATCGAGCCTTTAACCCCATCGCACCCTTCTTCTGACCAGGTTCGAGCTTCTGTTCTTGCTCGAGACCCCCCTCCGCTGATTCGAATGAAGAAAAGACGAAGAAAATGAGTAGCGGTGTTCGATTTCATTTGTGAAAGGAGGGTTCGACTTTCTCTGATGAACGCTAAAACTAGAAAATGGGATTTGGGTGGAGTGCGATTTAGTTATATAGGCAAGGGTGTGGTATCAGCATGAACAACGAGGCCATTTATGTGTGGAGTGGAAGAGGAGAACGTTTTCTTCTTTCCCCCTTATGATTTGTGCGGTCATTTTTCCTCCTTGTTGTTTTATCTCAGTCCACAGATCAAGGATATTTTATTTTTATTTTAAATTTAATTAACCAACGCGATTTAATTAATTAAATTTTCCCGTTGATATCGAACTCCTTTCTGAACCCAACTACTGTCAATTCTAGGGTAATACCACTATTCCGGACACACCGGGATAGGTCACAAAACCTCATTCGATCATCTGTAGAAGATATTAATTTAAATCGATATATTTTAAATTTAAAAAAAATAAATTCTTCGATAATAAAATTATTATTATCCCTTTTATATTCAAACAGGACTAACACTGATTATCTGAATCATTTCGATTCAGTTTTAACTTCGAATTTATTTATTGTTTTCGTATTCGTCAATTTAATATATTCGATATTAAATCGAAATCGATTATTAAATTGATAACTTAATATAAAATTCCATTTATATTATCCACCTAATATTTAAATCTGTATTAAATATTTAAAATTAACCCATAAGAATCCGGGTCATTACATCTCTACTCTATACTCTCTGAATCAAGTGCTACTGAAGAGTTACAGGGTTGTTTGTAATTGCTTGGGTTGAGTAAACATTGTTTGTGTTGAATCAAAGAGGAATCGGTATGTCCTTATAGCCGTGAAATCAAGGATATAGGAGTCGATGTGCCCTTATGAGCCGTGAAATCAAGGAAGTAGGAATTAGTGTCTCCTTATGAGCCGTGAAATCAAGGAGGTTATACTTGACTATTGGAAATAGTAATAAAACTCTGCACAATCTAGTGTTGTGCGGGATTGGACGTAAGAGCAATCCAAACCAGTATAAAATCAGGTATGCTCTTTCCTTTTCCTCATATTTATTTCTGTTTATTTTGCATTTATGTTTGATTCTGTGTCTGTGATTGTATTAGTGGTATTTGATTCATCCCATAGTTCACTTTAGTTCTAGATTTTGTTTAAATTCTTACAAACACTATTCACCCCCTTCTAGTGTTTGCTTTGGCTTAACGATCCATTCCGCATTCCCTAACAATAATTACATGAATCAAAGCACACCACACCATATGTTTTAATATATGTACAAGTTTTACTTATAGAATTCAATTCAAACAAATCAATTAAATCAACCATACCAATCAATTAAATGCTTCATGGAACTTCAACCCATTCATCTTGTCCAGTGATTAGGTTCTTCTTGATGTCCTTCCATTCTTCTTCATTATTAAGTGATGTTTTGTTGTTTTCATCTCAGAAATGAGAAGAGATTGACCAACAAATTACATCAAAATGTTTTTCTTGATATTCAACCATTCCCATCTGAATTAACTCTAGTTTTCACTGATTACATAGTACTATGGAGAGAATTTTCTTGTAAGAATTCAAATAATCTTCAAGATTTTCACTTATGTTCTAATTTGAAGTAACAACCCAGAATTTTGGAACTAATATAAAATTTATTTTTAATGGATTTTAAGTATTAAAGATGATTTATTTTGGGAATGTAACAACCCGTATTTTTAAATAACATGTTATAACATAAACCAAGGCAGAATTAAATGATCAAATCCGAATCAAGGGAAACGGGCTATGCCATTGCGTTCGTCTCGGGAAAATACGCGAAATAGAGTCCGAGTTTTCGAAAATCGGAATCCGTATGACCAAGTTATGGCCCGTCAAAGTTTTCAGAAAATTTCAAGTTCAAAAACAGTTCAAATTTGAATTCAGAATTCAAATTCAGCCAAGCAGAAAAGGCGGGAAAAATTCCCGCCACCCCAAGTCGACTGGGGAGTCGACTTGGGAGTCGACACACCCCAGGCGGTGTCGACTTCCCAGTCGACACCCCTGTCGACTTGGGTGGTCGGCCAGTTTGGCCTGGGTGCACCTGACTTGTTCCTCAAGACATGTTTGGAGGCTTGTGACGGATTTTAATGGCTCAGATCTGAACTAGGGTTAATCCTATGGCCTAAACTAACCTAATCTTCTATAAAAAAAAGACCCTAAGACCTAGCCTAAACCCTCATTAATCATTCCTACAACTAAACTATGCCAAAATGTTTCTTGATCATGGCCTCCATCTTCATAACATGGCCTCCATCCTCTTCATGAAAATTTGAGTGTCCTAAGCTAGTAAAAGAGCCACCTTTCTTCATCAAAACAAGGATCTTTCTTCATACAAATCAAAGGAGCTTATTGTTTCTCAAAACAACTTGGAGCTTATATGCGATTGGGGTTTTTTAGAGTTGCTAGTGGCTTCGTCTCAATCTTATTTTATTTCATAGGTCTTCATAGCATTGTAAGCCCTATTCTACTCTTAGATTCTAACTATGAAGTTAAATATGACATGTTGCAAGTTTGAGTTTGAGCCTAAGTATGATTTGTGCTTTGATTCTATCATGTTATGCATATATTTATTCTATGCATGTTTGTAAAGCTATCACCTTGACTTTGTGCCTAGAAAGCTATGAGCTTTGATTTGAAATGTTGCATAAAGCAACATAGAAACTCTCATAACCCTTATGTTATCTTGCATATGATGTTATATGCGAATCACTAGCTATCATCCTACGCCATTTATGGCCATGTTTCACCTATTATGCTAAGGTTGATATCATGCATGTTTTGAGGCTTATAATGTAATATGCAAGTTTATGAACACATTTGCCTCATATGCCACCATGTTTAACTTATGGCCAAACCTTAACCCCTCATGTTCCTTAATATGCTTGTGGCCAAACCACCCTAATGATATTATGCATGCTTGTGGCCAAATCACCCTTATGCTATTATGCATGCTTGTGGCCAAATCACCCTTATGCTATTATACATGCTTGTGGCCAAATCACCCTTATGCTATTGTGCATGCTTGAGGCCAAATCACCCTTATGCTATTATGCATGCTAGTGGCCAAATCACCCTTGTGCTATTTGATATGTTTGAGGCCAAGGCACCTTTTATGCTATCATACATGTTGAGGCCATATGCTAGTATGTTGAACCCCTTTTGGTCTCAAATATCACCATGTTTGACTTGTGATAGACTTTGCCACCTTATGCCCACCTTGTCATATTGTTATGTTCCCTCTTTGATCTATTTGCGTTGATACGAATTTACGTGCGATGGGAATACGTTATGGGTAGTTGGGCAAACTTAAATAACATGAAAACATGACTTGAAAATATGACATGAAAGTTTGACATGTGTTTATGCTTGAAAACACGAACGTGGACATGACATGTAGAAAACATGAAAGTGGCCAACTCGAGGTTGGGTTGAGTTTGTAGCATAAATCTACCCGGAACCGACCGGCTTAACTAGTGGCTACAAACAATAGGACCCAATGTGAGTAGTTGGTCATATTGCACTTAAAACCCGAGGTTAGACTAGGTTGTGGTGTAAAGCTACCCGGACCCGCACGGCTTAACTAGTAACCACAACAAAGTCTAATGTGAGAGGTTGGGGTGCATTAAGTTAATTAATGCCACATGGTAGGGTTAAGTCATGGACTACTGGAATACTTAACCAATTAAACACGATGGATTGGTAGGGTTAAGTCATGGACTACTTGAATACTTAACCAATTAAACACGATGGATTGGTAGGGTTAAGTCATGGACTACTTGAATATACTTAACCAATTAAACACGATGGATTGGTAGGTTTAAGACATGGACTACTTGAATACTTAACCAATTAAACCCGATGTATTGATAGGGTTAAGTCAGGAACTGCTTGAATACACTTGACCAACTCAATACATGATTAGGATAGGGTTAACCACACTTAACCCGATTGAAATCCTAGTTACGTGGTCCTTTTCAGCAGTAACCCACTTGGAAGTATCATGGGTACCCTGGACTAGGCTAGGGTGGGGCACGATTACTGGACTGATTGTAAGAGACCAAAAGAGACGGCTGAAGGGTGCACCGGTTGTTCAGGCGGACCATGGTCGTGCACATTAAGTCCGGAGTTGAACATGGGCACCAGTAGGTTTAGACTGTGCGTGCTTGAATTGTGTCTGTGGTTTACACCTTAGGTCTGGATACACCCTGGGGTGGACCTTGCACAGTTAACTACATTCCACGATTAAGCCGTATGACACCGATACACAACGAGTTAGGCTTATAGGGAGCCGATCGACTAGACCGAGTAGTTGGACCTTGATTTAGGTCACCTCATGATATTGGGCCAGCTTTGGGCCAAGGGATCATTTCTTGTTTATACTTGACATGGATTGGAATACTAGTACACACCTGGTGCAACTTAACCTTGTATATGCGATACCACACTTGATCTATCTTATTAACTTTTCACCATACCAGTTATCACCCTATGTTTCATCTCTGCTTTACATGTCCAGTTAACTTTATTAGTTTTTATACTAATAGTAGGTAGGACTTACCAGTCTTTTTGACTGACCCGTTTTCTTTCGCCTCTTTTCTTCTGTTTCCCCCCCAGGTTATCAGGGTGGGAACACTAGCACCTAGCTGGATCTTTAGCTGCTTTTCTGGATAGCTCATGTATGGTTTGGACTTGAGCATGCTATGGTTTTATTCTACTTTGGGGATAGTTACTTTATGTTATTTCCAGTTTTCAGTTTATATTTTCTAGACTTGTAGTAGTTGGAAAATAATGACAGTATTTTGATGTAACTTGACTATGGTTTTGAAATAGTAGTTTTATCCGCTGCTTTATTTAATCTGTTTTACTTATATGTTCTGTCTTGTGATATCTGCATGCATTTTTACCTCGTTTAACGCCCCTCCAATCCTAGTGCACTTGCAAGAGTGACAGTGGCGGAGGTGGGGTGTTACATTTGGTATCAGAGCATAAGGTTTACAAGATTTGAGCAAAAGTGTTTTTAAAACTTACCTTTCGAAAAACTATTTTCAAAACCAATTAAGTATTTTCCAAGAAAAGTCTAGTTTATTTTAAAAGGCTATTCCCTAAAAGCCATTAGCACTATCCTTTGTTTCCTCGTTCTCAATCTATCTTTTTCTTCATTTCAGTATGGCCAATAATTTTGACATTCTGGAGGGCGTACCAGTACCTATTTGGTTTAGAAGGTACATGGAGGCAAGGGCGAATGAAGCCGGCCCCGCGGACATTCCTCCTCCTTCCCCCGTGGCTAACATTCCTCCCCCTCCCATAGCTGAGGTTCCTCCTCCTCCTCCGCATCCACAAGCGGATTTCACGAAGATTTGCAAGGACTTTAAGGCGATGGGTGGCAAGAATTTTGTTGGGACGGAGACTTTTGTTGAGGCAAGAAACTGGTTGAAGGAAACTGAAGACCTCTTTGCTATCTTTGATATAGAAGACCGTAGGAAAGTTCTGTTAGCGGTATGGTTGTTGAAAGGGGA
Source organism: Allium sativum (assembly GCA_030737875.1). Classification (NCBI taxonomy): domain Eukaryota; kingdom Viridiplantae; phylum Streptophyta; class Magnoliopsida; order Asparagales; family Amaryllidaceae; genus Allium; species Allium sativum. The sequence continues at coordinate 162,961,130 of CM060916.1, read as the reverse complement.
AGCTGCATATTGGTGGGTAGTCACCACCACTACTAGGCCAATTCAGACTTGGGATGACTTTAGGAGAAGGTTTAGACTGAGGTTTCTATCATCGACAGAAGAGAACCCTCAGATGAAGAGGTTCCTATCTCTAAAGCAAGGGGACATGACAGTTAGGGAATACGTGGATATGTTTAATCAACTTGCTCGGTTCGGTCTAGGCTTGGTTAACACAGCTCAGAAGAAGGCCCTACGCTTTGCTCTAGGATTGAATGAGCCAATGCGCGGTTTGGCCATGTCTCATGTACCCATGGGGGCGAATTTCGAGAGTTTGGTGAATATGGCCCTGCTTCAAGAGGAAGATAAGAGTGGCAAGAAGGAGGTCAAGGCAAATGAGTCTCAAGGCGAGAAGGTAGATTCCGAAAAAGGAGGCAAGAACAACAATAGCAAGGACAACAAGTCAAGAGAAAGGAGGAAGTGCAACTTCTGTGGGATTACTGGGCACATAGCCAAAGACTGTAGGAAGAAGAAAAGGAAGTTGGGAGAATGCTTTCATTGTGGAGAGTCTGGACACTATAGCAAGGATTGCCCGAAAAAGCGGGGACAAGGGAAAAGGCAAACTCAGCGAGCAGGACCTTCTGGAGGGCTAGTGCATACTCTCAACATCGCTCCAGTTCTTGATCGAGGTAGTATTTCTGTAGAAAACCTTGTTTACATTTCTGATTATCCTGTTCGTACCTTGTTTGATTCTGGCACATCGCATAGTTTTATTTCTGATCTTGTTGAAAGTTTGCACCTAAGTACTAGTCTAGTTGAGGATCCCGTTAGAAGTTTCAAATCCAATTGAGGGTTTCGCCCATCTATCTGCGATTTGTATGGATTTGAAAATCTCTATCTTGAGCGTAGAATTCATGTGTAATGCTTATGTTCTCGGGTTTATGGGACACGGGTTGATTTTGGGCATGGATTGGTTGTCCGGTTATGGAGCCATTCTTGACTTCGAACATAGGGTTGTGAGGCTCATGACTCGCCTCGGTAATACCCTCGAAATCTCGTGTGACCTTTAGGGTTCCGTCATGATTAGTTATCTAGAATCCCTTGGCACTTTTTGGAAATTTGTAATCCAATCGAGTAGTGTTCGCCACTAAGGCGGATAGTCCATTCCGCTTAAGCATGGGTTGTAGAAATCACCCTAGTAAGAACATTTGGCAACGTGGAGTGGCATTTGTTTTCAAGAGATAGTTCTTCTGCGTGGAATACCGTATGGTATGTAAACGAGATCCAGGATTCACTAACGAATTTTGGAAAGCTTGCATGAAACCATGAGCACACAGTTATGTTTAAGCCAAGTATTTTAGGAAAAGAATAAGTGGAAGTGGAACGAGAGGCAACGGTGAAATGAGTTCTAACTCATATTTTGGAAATAAGAATCAAGAGCTACGAAATTGTGAAGTTAAAAGACGGTCAAGGCACGATTGGATTAAGCACAAGAAAATGCGGCTTAGAAGATTGAAGACTAGATACGCGCATTATATCTCTTTCTAAGAGTATATCCTTGATCCCTATTATTCTGTAGAGCTTACTCGCATGCTATCTTTTAAGTATATCCTCTCGGTCCTATTCTCAATCTTAGTTCTGTTGCAAACCCCATAAGGAGTATGACTCGCCTGTTTGTGATTTATAGTTGGGGTGAAGATGTCCATTAAGATGACCAAACTATTTGGGCTTTATGGGATATGGGTCGTAGTTGATAGACTTACGAAGAGTACCCATTTCATTCCAGTAAAGAACAAGAGGACTGTATCAGGTTTAGCATCTGTTTATCTTCGAGAGATAGTGCGATTGCATGGATTTCCTTCCAGCATAGTTAGCAGTCGTGACCCAATCTTCACCATCCAGTTGTAGAATAGTTTGCAAGAAGCGATGGGTATGCAATTGAATCTAAGTACAGCCTATCACCCCCAGACGGATGGCCAAACCGAGAGGGTGAATAGAGTGCTAGAAGATCTTTTGAGACTTTGTGTTCTTGACTTTGGTGGTACTTGGGAAGACCACCTTCCTCTTGTAGAGTTTGCTTATAATAACAGCTACCAAGCAAGCATAGGAATGACACCATTCGAAGCTTTGTATGGGAGGCCGTGCAAGCCACCAACATGTTGGTGGGAGACGACGGATAAGCTTATAATTGGGCCCGACATGATAAGGGACACATCCGAGAGGGTTGAATTGATTCAAAGACGGATGAAAACGGCCCAAGACAGACAGAAATCCTATGCAGACAAGCGAAGGACAGACTTAGAATTTAAAGTTGGAGATATGGTCTTTGTGAAGGATTCTCCTTTGCGAAATGTGGTTCATTTTGGAGCAGTTGGGAAGCTGACACCAAGGTTCGTAGGACCCTTCCCTATTATAGAAAGTGTTGGGAAGATGACTTATAAGGTGGAGTTACCCGAGAAGCTGGCCGGAGTTCACAATGTTTTTCATGTCTCGCATCTCCGAAAGTGCCAACATGAGTCAGCCAAGGTAGTTGAACCAAGTATTCTTGAAGACACGGAGGTATAGAAAGAGGCGACCTTGAGGCGAGCTCTGATTCGTATCTTGGGAACGGAGATCAAGAAGCTGAGGAATCGAGAAGTCAAGTTAGTAAAGGTTCAGTGGAGTGAAGCCGAAGAGGATGCAACTTGGGAACCGAGGAGAAGATGTGCGCGATTCACCCATTTCTTTTTGAGGGTACATTCTCGATCTCTTTTCCTAGCCAGCATATCTTTCTTTCACTATCCATGTTTATCTTGTTATCTCGTTAACCTTGTCATGAGAACCTTAGGTAGAAACCCTTTGTATGAAACATGTATTTGAAACATGTTATGCTTGATGTTTGCAAGTGGTTGCAAGTGTTTGCAAGTGGATACTCGTGGATGCATGATACACATTAGGCACTAAGATCGGCTCACACACTTTCATATTGCATATGCATGAGTGCTTATACTTATTCATGGATGAAACTTGTTATGCTATCACGTGGATGTTGCATATGGATGAATGTTATGTGCTCTCATATAGAGATTATGAATTATGTTAGGAATTTGCATACATATGGACTCATTTCACTAACATACTTTGCATTAAGGAGGTTTACTGAATCAGTAACCGCCTGATTTTCGCATTAGATAAGTACATATACACACACCTCTGCATATGATCATACAGCATTTAGAATCTTTTAAGGACAATGTTTACTTGTGGATGATGTTTTGAGTAGATGGATGATGGATGGTAGGATATGTTCTTCCTAACTTTAAGATTTCGGGGACGAAATCCTTTAAGGAGGGGAGAATGTAACAACCCGTATTTTTAAATAACATGTTATAACATAAACCAAGGCAGAATTAAATGATAAAATCCGAATCAAGGGAAACGGGCTGTTCCATTGCGTTCGTCTCGGAAAAATACGCGAAATAGAGTCCGAGTTTTCGAAAATCGGAATCCGTATGACCAAGTTATGGCCCGTCAAAGTTTTCAGAAAATTTCAAGTTCAAAAACAGTTCAAATTTGAATTCTGAATTCAAATTCAACCAAGCAGAAAAGGCGGGAAAAATTCCCGCCACCCCAAGTCGATTGGGGAGTCGACTTGGGAGTCGACACACCCCAGGTGGTGTCGACTGCCCAGTCGACACCCCTGTCGACTTGGGTGGTCGGCCAGTTTGGCCTGGGTGCACCTGACTTGTTCCTCAAGACATGTTTGGAGGCTTGTGATGGATTTTAATGGCTCAGATCTGAACTAGGGTTAATCCTATGGCCTAAACTAACCTAATCTTCTATAAAAAGACCCTAAGACCTAGCCTAAACCCTCATTAATCATTCCTACAACTAAACTATGCCAAAATGTTTCTTAATCATGGCCTCCATCTTCATAACATGGCCTCCATCCTCTTCATGAAAATTTGAGTGTCCTAAGCTAGTAAAAGAGCCACCTTTCTTCATCAAAACAAGGATCTTTCTTCATACAAATCAAAGGAGCTTATTGTTTCTCAAAACAACTTGGAGCTTATATGCGATTGGGGGTTTTTAGAGTTGCTAGTGGCTTCGTCTCAATCTTATTTTATTTCATAGGTCTTCATAGCATTGTAAGCCCTATTCTACTCTTAGATTCTAACTATGAAGTTAAATATGACATGTTGCAAGTTTGAGTTTGAGCCTAAGTATGATTTGTGCTTTGATTCTATCATGTTATGCAAAGATTTATTCTATGCATGTTTGTAAAGCTATTACCTTGACTTTGTGCCTAGAAAGCTATGAGCTTTGATTTGAAATGTTGCATAAAGCAACATAGAAACTCTCATAACCCTTATGTTATCTTGCATATGATGTTATATGCGAATCACTAGCTATCATCCTATGCCATTTATGTCCATGTTTCACCTATTATGCTAAGGTTGATATCATGCATGTTTTGAGGCTTATAATGTAATATGCAAGTTTATGAACACATTTGCCTCATATGCCACCATGTTTAACTTGTGGCCAAACCTTAACCCCTCATGTTCCTTAATATGCTTGTGGCCAAACCACCCTAATGATATTATGCATGCTTGTGGCCAAATCACCCTTATGCTATTATGCATGCTTGTGGCCAAATCACCCTTATGCTATTATGCATGCTTATGGCCAAATCACCCTTATGCTATTGTGCATGCTTGTGGCCAAATCACCCTTATGCTATTGTGCATGCTAGTGGCCAAATCACCCTTATGTTATTTGATATGTTTGAGGCCAAGACACCTTTTATGCTATCATACATGTTGAGGCCATATGCTAGTATGTTGAACCCCTTTTGGCCTCAAATATCACCATGTTTGACTTATGATAGACTTTGCCACCTTATGCCCACCTTGTCATATTGTTATGTTCCCTCTTTGATCTATTTGCGTTGATACGAATTTACATGTGATGGGAATACGTTATGGGTAGTTGGGCAAACTTAAATAACATGAAAACATGACTTGAAAATATGACATGAAAGTTTGACATGTGTTTATGCTTGAAAACACGAACGTGGACATGACATGTAGAAAACATGAAAGTGGCCAACTCGAGGTTGGGTTGAGTTTGTAGCATAAATCTACCCGGAACCGACCGGCTTAACTAGTGGCTACAAACAATAGGACCCAATGTGAGTAGTTGGTCATATTGCACTTAAAACCCGAGGTTAGACTAGGTTGTGGTGTAAAGCTACCCGGACCCGCCCGGCTTAACTAGTAACCACAACAAAGTCTAATGTGAGAGGTTGGGGTGCATTAAGTTAATTAATGCCACATGGTAGGGTTAAGTCATGGACTACTGGAATACTTAACCAATTAAACACGATGGATTGGTAGGGTTAAGTCATGGACTACTTGAATACTTAACCAATTAAACACGATGGATTGGTAGGGTTAAGTCATGGACTACTTGAATATACTTAAACAATTAAACACGATGGATTGGTAGGGTTAAGACATGGACTACTTGAATACTTAACCAATTAAACCCGATGTATTGATAGGGTTAAGTCAGGAACTGCTTGAATACACTTGACCAACTCAATACATGGTTAGGATAGGGTTAACCACACTTAACCCGCTTGAAATCCTAGTTACGTGATCCTTTTCAGCAGTAACCCACTTGGAAGTATCATGGGTACCCTGGACTAGGCTAGGGTGGGGCACGATTACTGGACTGATTGTAAGAGACCAAAAGAGACGGCTGAAGGGTGCACTGGTTGTTCAGGCGGACCATGGTCGTGCACATTAAGTCCGGAGTTGAACATGGGCACCAGTAGGTTTAGACTGTGCGTGCTTGAATTGTGTCTGTGGTTTACACCTTAGGGCTGGATACACCCTGGGGTGGACCTTGCACAGTTAACTACATTCCACGATTAAGCCGTATGACACCGATACACAACGAGTTAGGCTTATAGGGAGCCGATCGACTAGACCGAGTAGTTGGACCTTGATTTAGGTCACCTCATGATATTGGGCCAGCTTTGGGCCAAGGGATCATTTCTTGTTTATACTTGACATGGATTGGAATACTAGTACACACCTGGTGCAACTTAACCTTGTATATGCGATACCACACTTGATCTATCTTATTAACTTTTCACCATACCAGTTATCACCCTATGTTTCATCTCTGCTTTACATGTCCAGTTAACTTTATTAGTTTTTATACTAATAGTAGGTAGGACTTACCAGTCTTTTTGACTGACCCGTTTTCTTTCGCCTCTTTTCTTCCGTTTCCCCCCCAGGTTATCAGGGTGGGAACACTAGCACCTAGCTGGATCTTTAGCTGCTTTTCTGGATAGCTCATGTATGGTTTGGATTTGAGCATGCTATGGTTTTATTCTACTTTGGGGATAGTTACTTTATGTTATTTCCAGTTTTCAGTTTATATTTTCTAGACTTGTAGTAGTTGGAAAATAATGACAGTACTTTGATGTAACTTGACTATGGTTTTGAAATAGTAGTTTTATCCGCTGCTTTATTTACTCTGTTTTACTTATATGTTCTGTCTTGGGATATCTGCATGCATGTTTACCTCGTTTAACGCCCCTCCAATGCTAGTGCGCTTGCAAGAGTGACAGTGGCGGAGGTGGGGTGTTACAGAGAATGAATGATTTAAAGTTTATTTAAATTGAAGTTGGAACATACGAACTTAAAATTTAATTAAAACGAACTAGTAATGACGCGGTAGTTTGAAAATTCGATTTTAAACTTTGAATAAATATATAGAATTCAATATAGATCAGAATTTGATGAAATAAGAAAAGTTGGAATATTTTGAATTGTAATTTTCTAATGAATGTAAGAAATTGAGACTTCACTTTAGTAAGTTATGTCTAAATTAAAATTTAGAATTGTCGCTATGGAATATATATATATATATATATATATATATATTATATAGCCCTTAAAATTAAGCATTTTGCAAACGACTTTCGTTTTCTATTAAACCACTTTCATTGGGTTTAGAATATCGTTTGTGACTTTTAAAACTATAAACATTGATACCTTTGGAGTTGGAGAAATTTGGTTTCTTTCATTCGATGTATGACCAAAATATCACTTTTTACATATGGACGAATTTGGACTCGAAACCACTTTCATTGAGTTCAAAACGCTGTTCGCATGCTCGAAAAGTATAAAATTTGATATATTCTGAGCTTTGGATATTTGGCACTTGGGTTGGGTCTTGGTTGAGCCAACCTAGCCCACTCCATATAACTCCCAAATTAGCCTCCTCCTCTTCATTCATTCCTCACTTCATCAAAAACAGAAATTGGGGGGAAAAGATGGAAAATTAAAATTCCGAAGCTAGGTTTAGCAAATTCAAGCCCAAATCAAGGGGAAAATCAAAGAGACAACATGAGTAAGCTTCTCCATCTCCAACTCAATTCCTCTTCTATTTTTGAGATTTCCTAAACCTAATTCATAGAAAAATTCATGCATTCATGTGTAGATTGAAGTTATGTGTGCTATATTGGAAGGGAGAGTGTTCTAGCTTGGTTATGTGCCTCCTTCTTCCATATTAAGATCAAAGGTGAGGGCTTTGTGAGTTATTCACGAACCCATATCCATGCCATAAGATTATTGCTTGTAGGAGTGTTGTTTAGCGTTCATTTGAGTTCGCATATGCTAGTGAATTGGATAGGCTAGTGAAACTTAGTTGGTTTCATATGTTCATGTTTCATTAAAATGAAAATTATGATTAGAATTGTCCACACAATCTAATTCATAAGCTACTAGTTGATTTGGTGATATTGTGAAGCTTCATTGTCATTTTAGCAAGTTCTAACACTTCACAATTCAATTGTTTGGATTTGATTGCTTTGGTAAGAACATTTAGTCGTTTTGGAGTTATAATCAAGAATCATTGTAAATCTCTTATGTGAATGTTTGTGCATGTGAATTTGGTGTTACGAGTTGCTTCGGCGAGTTATAGAAGCCTCATTTGCATGTGTATAACATCATAGACTGTTGGGCATTAGTCGATATCATTATGGAGATGAAATTGTAAAATAAATGGGGGTTTAACAGCCGTTTGGCTATTAATGGCCATGGGTTTTTGTAACAACCCGGAAAATACGAGCCAATTTAAAAAAATTTAAATTGGATATTTTAAAGGAATTTAAACAATTGAAATAGAATATTTCAATAAAGTACTGAATTAGAAATAGTGTGGCAGTTTGAAAATTTGAATTCAAACTTTGACTGATTGTAACGGGTGCAAAATATAACGGATTAAAGTGAAACCAAAAATATTTAAATCTGTTGATGAATATCTTTCTAACGAATCTAAAAAATCGAAGTTTCGTAGCGGGAATCAAAAGTTATGGTCAAATGAATTTTCAGAAGGTCGCTATAGAGAATTTATAGCCCTTGAAAATAAACATTATGCAAACGACCTCGGAATTCGACGAAACCACTTTTGTTGGATCCGGAATGTCAAATTATTGCTAGGTTTCAAATTTCATAATTTTTGAAGCTAGTATGTGAGCAGGGCACAAGAAAATGTGATTGGTCAATTTCTGTTAAATTGGATCGACCAGAAAATGGCCATCTTTCAAACGGTTTCAGAATTCGACGAAACTAGTTTGGTTGGGACCATAGCATCAAAACATAGCTAGATTTATTTTTCTGGAATTTTTCGAATCAGTTTGTGGCCCTGGCAAAGTGAAATGTGCGTTCAAAACAGAATTTGAATGTTTTGTACTTTGATTTGAAAAATAACTGACTGTAACAGTCGAATTGGGCTACAAAACATATCCCATTGTGTTCAGAATGGGGGTATTTAGTTAGGGGCGACAGTCGTTGGGTTTGAATTGGTGTCCATGTGGAGAAACACTATTTTAAACTTTAATAAAACCATCGACGAATGGAAATTTTCCATTCATAATTTAAAATAAAAAAAACATCAGAAACCCTCGCTCCTTCTCTCGACCGACGGCGCTGCTTGCTCCATCCTTCCCGACCGAATCGCCGCCACCACAGGCGACGTTAGCCTCCGCCACCACCCTACTTTTGAAGCGCCGCCTCACCTCTTCAAATCCGACCTACCCTCACTCTCCCTCTCCTCGTCTACCTCGTGTTTCGTGCCCCCAAAGTTCGAGTCTTTCCGCCGATGCCACCATTGCCAGAGGCGATCGAACTGGCCAAATCCCCAGCGCCAGAAACCCCTCTCGACCCTCTTCGACGTGGTACAAGCTGATTCCAGTATCGTGCAACCATTTGTTCGATAAATCAAAATCTAGTTTTGAACAACATTGAAAGGTATCGGCTTTATTATCTTTGAACTGAAAACAACTTTTAAATGCTAATGTGTTGAGAAGTTCATGTGTTGAAAACAATTCATGTGTTGAATAAATATTTAGTTTTAACAATAAAAATCACATTTTTATATATATGAAGTATGTAAAATATTCGTATTATAAATAAATTGTTTCAACAATACAAATTACATCTTTCTTATATATATACAAACCATATAAAATATATCCATGTGTGGAAAAAGCTCATGTGTTGAGAAGTTCATATGTTGAATAAAATGATCGAACAATAAAAATTGTATTTTTATTGAGAACAGGAAGTGTTAAAACATTCATGTGTTGAATAAATATTTTTGATGATAAAAATACGATTTTTATCATGTGTGTGAATTGTTAAAAATATACAATGTTGAAATAAATATTTGTTTTCTAAGAAGATTATTTTTAACATGTATAGGAACTAAATAAAATAGTCATGTGTTGAAATATATTTTAGTTCGAAAAAAATATCATTTTTAAGTGAAACGTGAAGTGTTAAAAATAACCATAAGTGGAGATAAACCTTTGTTCGCTGGAAATATATTTTTTAGCTTAGTTTTGCACATATATATATATATACATATATATATATATATATATTGAACAGGAAATGGATTAGCTGTTGAGTAAAGAGTTTATTTGCGTGCCTGACAAATAGGTAAACCTTAATGAGTTGGATGTGCAAATTTTATTATTATATCAACTCATGTGAATGTCATTGGATGCAGAGTGCTAGTTGTTCTATGTGTAATTATAAACAATCGCCATAGGATAGTAACAATTAATTTTGAACTACACGACATGGCATACTTCTTGACGATAGGCATACTTCATCATATACCACATAAGCATTTGGAGCTTATGTGACGAGGTTGAAGATTTACCATACGAGCGAGAGGCTGGTATGGCGATGACTATATATTACAAGTTGAACTGATAACTGATCTGGACTTTATAAATTGTAACGGTAAATTGCAAGATTAATAAAAACTCCACACGGGTCTAGAGATGACAATAAACACGTCTCTCTGGTCATTAAGGCACAAAAACCACTTATAGGGTGACGAGAATTTATTCTTTGGAGTTATGATTTATACACACGCCCCTGTGGACACCGGAATATATCACTATAAATATGTGTGTGCTTGTTAGGATTTATTGGGTACCTAATACGGCCCAATAAATTTCCAAACCCCTTCCCGTACAAAGGAGGTTATGGCGATTTTTTTTGAAATATAAAGGTGTTAGTGAGATATTTGAAGTGAAAACGATATTGAAATCGTCGAATGAATTATATTTATATATATAAATATAAATTAAATTAAAACAAATCGAGGCCGTGCAGTTCGCGTTTTGAAATCGTAACTTCAAACGATTATACCGAAAGATCCGACCATCGGATTTTCATGAAAATGGAAACGTTGGGTTCACTTTGGGAATATCTTCCCAATGATATAAACTTTGTTGAAATCCAACGGTTAGATTTTCAGATATGTGTAAAACAAATTTTGGGAAAAACAGCGCCAGTGCTTCGGCACGACCTGAAACGTCGTTTAATTAAATAGGGTCGTTTTTAAATAAATAAAAATGGCGATATATCGTTATAAAATATTATAGATGATATAAAGTGGAAATAAATCGATTCTGCTGGGTTTACTTGATATTTGATGGTTGAATGTGTTTGACATGAAAACTATACTAAAGAACTGAAATGTGAATGTCGAATGATTTAACCATGTGAAGAATTGATTTGAAAATCTAAATATATGTAGATTATTTGAAAAGGCTGAGTTCATTCTCATTTCAAATAATTGATCGACGGTGAGAAATCGAAGAGTTGAAGACGGTTCAAGACCGACGATTGTCACATTGGATGGATGGGCGCTACTGTTGCTCGTGATTGGAGTAGCTACCTTGAAGGAGTTGAAGTGGTAGCCGTCCAGACATATTGTTGATTGTGCGGATATGCGAGGAATTTGGTGCCTCCGGCTTCGTTCATACCTAGAATGAACTTGTAAATGGACTGTGTGTCTGACATTGGATTTTGTTCTGTGTTGATTGATCTCTGTTAAATATATATCTGCTTGGCGGCGGATGATTTATTCTCTTGCTTAACGCTCTTCTCTGAGACGTACGAGCTCAGAGGTTATATATCGATAGAAATCAGTCGCATGGAGTGGATTGCCTGTGTGGCACGCCTAAGTGGCATATGATCAAAGCTTCTGTTGCAAAGCAAAGTCTTGTGGTTGATGATCAAAGCATGGCCTGTGTGGCGTAGCTTTGTGTATAGCGTGGATTCGCGAGCCTCACACCTCGGTATGAGTCAAAAACGGGAGACGGACCGCTGGGAGAACATAACGTTTCTTTCTAGCTACGGTGGTGTCAGTGACCTACCAGCCCTAACATTTATATATACTTTTCACCTGTATGGTTGTTGGAATGCGGGGCGCCTCGATTATAGGTCTGTAAGTACCGGGAAACGTGTGTTCAGGAATAACTAATCCTCAAAAGTAAGAGAGGACCGGCCCAGCCGATTCCAAGGACCGCTGTGTGCGATCCTGAGGCATTTGCTAAAGTGTCTCGAACGGAGAGGAGATTGCCCCTTGCCTCGACTCATGATGGAATCCAATTTCCAATACGAAATATGTTGATGTGATTGTATTACTAGTATGGCGACATGATATATGGTACCCATGTCGTCTATGATTGATATTTATGATTGAATTTGCTTTTGAAACATATATGCACTAGTAATAATATCAAACACTTTTGTTTTATACGTATCAAGCATTTCTTGGCCATTATAAGGTAAAACTCTATACTCCGGCTTGCGTTGCATTGTGTGATGGGACCTGAGTCTTATAATGGCTTCATTTTTATAAAAAGCATTTTTATGATTTAATCATTCACTTTATTTCATGCACTCGCATTCATTGGAGTAAACCCGTTCCGCGAAAGTGGCGTGGTCCTTTGATTTGCCTTATTATTGTTGTTTAATAAGTTAAGTAGACTTCTCATACCAGTCCCATGACTGACTCGTAGTTTGTTTCACCTTGCAAACTCGGGTGCCCTTATTTTCACATGGGCAGCCTAGTTACAGGTAGTTGACATATTTTGGCTTGGCACCGCAGTAGAGGTGCACTTTTGGCTCATGGCGAGGCTTGACTACATGTTGATGACTATTATTTTTCCGCCATTATTGTATATGTATATGATTCCTCCGTAGGCGATGTAGACTAATGTTTCGTTTATGTACACTCTTTATATATGTGATTCCGCCACAGGCGATGTAAACTGATTATGTATTATTATGCATTAAGTTGTATCCTGCACTGTGCTCTCTGATGTGGTGATATATATATGATTCCACTGTCATATTTGTGTAAATTATTCTATTTCTTGTTTATGCTATTATCTGTACTCTGCTAATGATGATTAATATGTTATATTCCAATGATTATCCTTAACACCGTAGCACGGGGTTTTGAGATCATCACAGGTGGTATCAGAGCTTTGGTTAACCTTAGTTCTGGAATTTAACACATTAAACACTTCGTCAGAATAGAATCAGTAGTATTCTAAGGTGAGTAGCTCATTAGAGATAGGACTAGTAATGTCCTAGAATGAGGTAAGTAGAATATCAAAAATAATTTGATCAGTACATCGTAGTCTTTCCTTAAGTTCTTCTGCTTTACCATACAATAAAATTATCATTTCTGTAGGCCGACTCTTTTCTTGCTTATACAAAACTTGAACAATGGCTACCCGAGAAGCCGCTGGTAGAGGAGGCCGAGTTGGCCATGGCAGAGGACGAGGAGAAGTCCCAGCCGAAGATGGACCCTTAATACAACCCCCGGCCGCTCAACAATTCGAGCTCGACCGCATGGCTAAAAGGTACAAGAACCTAGAAGGCAAAACCTTCTATGGAATGGGAACTGTGATTAAGGCCTTGGCATGGCTGAAAACATGCGAGAAGATATTAGGAGGCCTGAGGCTAGGTGATCAAGATAAAGCTTTCATGGGCGCTTGGCTTCTGCAACAGGAAGCCGAATTATGGTGGGAAGCTCTTACCGCAGAGAACAGAGATGCTGGTAGGACTTGGGATGAATTCAAAGATTTATTCAAAGAAAAGTACGTCCCAGAGCAAGCCCTGGAGCGCATGCACGATGAATTCGCAAACCTTCAGCAAGGAGATCTTTATGTGCAATACTATCTGAACAAGTTTACACAGTTATCCCGCTATGCAAAACCTTCTCTGGAACGGGCACTGTGATTGAGGCCTTGGCATGGCTGAAAACATGCGAGAAGATATTAGGAGGCCTGAGGCTGGGTGATCAAGATAAAGCTTTCATGGGCGCTTGGTTTCTGCAACAAGAAGCCGAATTATGGTGGGAAGCTCTTACCGTAGAGAAACGGAGATGCTGGTAGGACTTGGGATGAATTCAAAGATTTATTCAAAGAAAAGTACGTCCTAGAGAAAGCCCTAGAGCGCATGCACGACGAATTCGCAAACCTTCAGCAAGGAGATCTTTCTGTGCAAGACTATCTGAACAAGTTTACACAGTTATCCCACTATGCTCCTGAGCTCGTCGCCACAGCTAAGTCCAAGAACAAGAGGTTCATCCTCGGGCTAAAGCGGAAGTACCAAGACAGGGCAATGGCCCATATCAAGCTGGAGTTTAATGAATTAGTGGAGATGGCATGCAACTATGAGGACCTGGATCAAAGGAACCTCGATCTGGACTGGGCTAAAAGCCAGGCGGGGAATAAACGCAAGCCCTCCACAAACCAGCTAGAATCAAGCAACGCGGCGTCCACGAATCAGCAGACTAGCAGGCCGCTAAAGGGAAGCTGCTACAATAATGTCGAGGTGAGGGCACTACTCAAATGTTTGCACAGCCCCGAAAAGGCATAAGACCAACTCTCAAGGTTCAAGCTAGGGCTCTCAGAACCCTCGTTCATGCTTTAACCATCGCAGGAAAGGTCATCTTGTCAGAGACTGTCCCTTGCTTAAGAAGGCCGAGGTTGCTCACGTATATGACGGGACGAACCCACCGGCTGCTTCCGATGGAGCAGGTAAACCCGATATTTTGGGAGGTACCCTTACAATTAAAAATATTCCTGTTTCTGTATTATTTGACATGGGTGCATCACGTAGTTTTATTACAAGTAACACAATACACAAATTAAAGTTAAAACAAAGAAAGCTTACAGAATCGGTTAGGGTGCATAATCCAATAGGGGGTTCTATTATTCTCAGTTGATATTGTAAAGTACCTGCTTCTTTTTCTCGATACCAGTTTCCTTTTAGTCTAGTCATTATGGACTTTCCTGAGTTTGATATTATTCTCGGACTAGATTGGTTAACGAAATACGAAGCCAAAGTAAATTGTGCGGAAAGGATAGTAAACATTAAAACGAAGCTTGGATATATTACTGTTCCATGTCATGGTTCGAATCCAGATAGAGAGGAATTTTGGTCTGCGTTAGAAGTTATCCCCACTTCCTTAGAAAAGATTCCTGTTGTTAGAAACTATGCGGATGTGTTTGAAGAAGTCGAAAACTTACCTTTGCAAAGAGAAATAGAATTCAAAATCGATCTAATTCCCAATGCCAGACCAGTAGTACATCCAATTCGCAGAATGACTCCAAAAGAAAAAGAAGAATTAGGCGATCAAACTCGTCAACTTCTATGGAAGGGTCTGATCAGACCTAGCTTTTCTAGTTGGGGTGCAACTGTAGTGTTTGTCCCAAAGTCAGACGGTACTCTCCGATTGTGTGTTGATTACCGAGACCTCAACAAACAGACACTTAAAAACATATACCCATTACCCCGCATCGATGATCTGTTATACCAATTAAATGGGATGAGAGTATTTTCCTGAATGGACCTAGCTACAGGTTTTCATCAATTGAGAATTGCCGAAGAATGTGTTCCTTTGATAGCTTTCAAAGGTCCGGACATATTTTATGAATGGTTAGTAATGTCGTTCGGCCTATGCAAAGCTCCAGCATACTTCGTCGATCTAATGAATAGAGTGTTCAGGGGAGTTCTGAATAAATTTGTCCTCGTATCCGTCGATGATATTTTAATCTACTCCAAATCAAAACCTGAGCATGAAAAACATTTAGAACAAGCACTGGGGATTCTGAGAAAGAACATCTTCAAAGCCAAATTCTCTAAATGTGTCTTCTGGCAAGAAGAGGTGAAGCTCCTTGGCCATGTCGTGTCAAAGGAAGGGATTTCTGTAGATCCGAGCAAAATTACAGCAATTTAAGACTGGAAACAACCTACTACACCCACAGAGGTTAGAAGTTTTATGGGGTTGGCTAGTTATTACCAAAAGTTCATTACGGATTTTTTGAAGATATCTGGTCCATTAACAAAGCTTACGAAGAAGCACGAGAAATTTAAGTGGACTTCCAACTGTGAGGAAGCTTTCCAGGAATTGAAATCGAAATTGACAACCGCTCCATTATTAACCATTATCGATGGCAATCAGGATTTGACTGTTTGGACAGATGCTTCTATTAGAGGTCTTGGTGCAGTGTTAATGCAAAGAGGTCGCTTATGCAAGCCGCCAGCTGAAACCGCATGAAAAGAATTATGTAACTCATGATCTTGAGTTGCTAGCAATCGTTTTCGCTTTAAAAATCTGGAGGCATTACATGCTGGGTGAGAAATTCGAACTATTTACAGATCATCAATCATTGAAGTATTTGTTTACCCAGAAAGATCTGAATATGAGGCAGTAGCGTTGGCTAGAATTTCTTGCAGCATAAGATCTAGATATCCTGTATACGCCGGGAAAGGCTAACGTTGTAGCTGATGCGCTTAGTAGAAAAACCGCAATCATTGCTAATCTTATAATTAAGCCTGGATTGATTGATAAAATATCTTCTCTACAGAAAAATGATCACTTCATTCAAAGGATCAGAGGGAGAATACAGAAGGGCGAGCCCTCAAGTTTTCAGGTAGATAAAGGAGAAGTTCTGAGACTGAAAGGGAGAATCAGTGTTCCCAACATCCTAGAGCTCAAAAGAGAGGTGCTCGATGAATGCCATAAATCCAAGCTTTGCATTCATCCTAGAGTAAGTAAAATGCACAATGATATCAAACACACTTTCTGGTGGAAGGCGATGAAGAGGGACATTTCTTTGTATGTTAGCAGGTGCCCTACTTGTTAGTTAGTCAAGAGCGACCAACAAAAGCTAGCCGGATTGTTGCAACCGTTGGAAGTCCCAGGTTGGAAATGGGAATAGATTTCCATGGATTTCATCAATGGTTTGCCCCGAACCAAGAAAGGTAATGACAGTATTTGGGTGATCGTCGATCGCATCACGAAGACTGCCCATTTCAAACTTGTCTGATCCAATAGAACCGCTCAAAGTCTAGCACAGATATATTTCAAAGAAATTGTTAAGCTGCATGGAGTTCCCATCAGCATAGTCAGTGATAGAGACCCAATTTTTGCTAGCAAATTCTGGGAGGCATTCCAGACAGAATTGGGAACAAAACTGAATATGAGCACCGCTTATCACCCTCAGACAGATGGCCAAACTGAGCGAGTGAACAGAATTCTAGAAGATTTACTGCGGGCTTGTATTATTGATTTTGGTGGGTCATGGGAAGATCACTTGCATTTGGCAGAATTCTCATATAACAACAAGACTTGTAAATCACTCCAGAATTAGTAGTCAGAAGAGAACCGTTAAAAATTGTTGGCAAAGAAACTAAAGAGCTAAGGAGCAAGAAGGTTCATTTAGTTAAAGTGCAGTGGAGTAGTGATCCTAAAGACTGTACTTGGTAGACTGAGGAAAGCATTTAGAAAGCTTACCCCAAATGCAGAATGGACCTCTCTGACTAACTCCGGTGCAAGATACCTTCACAATACTTTGCATTTACATTTTTGTTTCCTACTACGTTGTTGTTTCCTTTTCGGGGACAAAAAGTTTTAAGTGGGGGAGATTGTAACAACCCGGAAAATACGAGCCAATTTAAAATTTTTAAATTGGATATTTTAAAGGAATTTAAACAATTGAAATAGAATTTCAATAAAGTAGTGAATTAGAAATAGTGTGGCAGCGTGAAAATTTGAATTCAAACTTTGACTGACTGTACGGGGTGCAAAATATAACGGATTAAAGTGAAACCAAAAAATTTTAAATCAGTTGATGAATATCTTTCTAACGAATCTGAAAAATCGAAGTTTCATAGCGGAAATCAAAAGTTATGGCCAAATGAATTTTCAGAAAGGTCGCTATAGAGAATTTATAGCCCTTGAAACTAGACATTGTGCAAACGACCTCGGAATTTGACGAAACCACTTTTGTTGGATCCGGGATGTCAAATTATTGCTAGGTTTCAAATTTCATAATTTTTGAAGCTAGGCACAAGAAAATGTGATTGATCAATTTCTGTTAAATTGGATCGACTAGAAAATGACCATTTTTCAAACAGCCTCAGAATTTGACGAAACTAGTTTTGTTGGGGCCGTAGCATCAAAACATAGTTAGATTTATTTTTCTGGAATTTTTCGAATAAGTTTGTGGCCCTGGCAAATTGAAATGTGCATTCAAAACAGAATTTGAATGTTTTATACTTTGATTTGAAAAATAACTGACTATAACAGTCGAATTGGCCTATGAAACATATCCCATTATGTTCGGAATGGGGGTATTTAGCTAGGGGCGACAGTCGTTGGGTTTGAATTGGTGTCCGTGTGGAGAAACACTATTTTAAACTTTAATAAAACCATCGACCAATGGAAATTTTCCATTCATAATTTAAAATAAAAAAAACATCATAAACCCTCGTTCCTTCTCTCGACCGGTGACGCTGCTTGCTCCATCCTTCCCGACCGAATCGTCGCCGCCACAGGCGACGTTAGCCTCCGCCACCACCCTACTTTTGAAGCGCCGCCTCCCCTCTTCAAATCCGACCTACCCTCACTCTCCCTCTCCTCGTCTACCTCGTGTTTCGTGCCCCCAAAGTTCGAGTCTTTCCGACGATGCCACCGTCGCCAGAGGCGATCGAACTGGCCAAACCCCCCAGCGCTAGAAACCCCTCTCGACCCTCTTCGACGTGGTACAAGCTGATTCCAGTATCGTGCAACCATTTGTTCGATAAATCAAAACCTAGTTTTGAACAACATTGAAAGGTATCTGCTTTATTATCTTTGAACTGAAAATAACACTTTTAAGCGTTGCAAACTTTGAAAAATCTTATCTTTATCGTGTGTTAACGAAATTCGATGAAACAGGAAACATCGTGACCGCAAGGAGGCTCTCTACATCCTAGAAGAGACCGCGGATTTTTCTGAGCTATCTATGATTTTTAGCATTTCGAAAACAAATGTGATATTTCTAAACTGAATTGTGAATGGAAATGTGATGTATAAATTATATAAGAAAAATATGAATTATACACGTGTCGTATACCTCATATACATGTGTTGTGTAAGTTATATGAGTGAAGTATGAATTATGCATGCATTGTATAAATGATATGTGTGTTGGAATGGAAATAATATATATATATATATATACTCCCCTCGTCCACAAACCTTGGACGATATTTAATGATTGTGAATTGGTGTGAAAAATTAGGTGAATAATGCAGATGGTTGATAGAATTATTTATGGTTGATATTGTTTGGTTGTGGTTGAAAAATACCCATTTGTGATTGAAATAAATTGTGGAAAAGAAAAATCATACTCGCCTGCGTACGAATTAGATGTATGAAATCCCCATTGTAAAAAACCGCGAGGTTTTAAGGTAGAGCGTGGAGCCGTACTCGGGACGTTGCCGGTTTTAAATACCCTGCCGTTATGCTGCCGAAATTTTGAATAATATTCATGTGTTAGAATAATTTTCATATGTTGAAATTATTTTCATGTGTTGAAATGAAAGCCGTGTGTTGAAACTATATCCATGTGTGGAAATGCTCATGTGTTGAGAAGTTCATGTGTTGAAAATAATTCATATGTTGAATAAATAAATAGTTTTAACAATAAAAATCACATTTATATATATATATATATGAAGTATGTAAAATATTCGTATTATAAATAAATTGTTTCAACAATAAAAATAACATCTTTCTTATATATATACAAACCATATAAAATATATCCTTGTGTGGAAAATGCTTACGTGTTGAGAAGCTCATGTGTTGAGAAGTTCATGTGTTGAATAAAATGATCGAACAATAAAAATTACATTTTTATTGAGAATAGAAACTGTTAAAACATTCATGTGTTGAATAAATATTTTTAATGATCAAAATACCATTTTTATCATGTATGTGAATTGTTAAAAATATACAATGTTGAAATAAATATTTGTTTGCTAAGAAGATTATTTTTAACATGTATAGGAATTAAATAAAATAGTCATGTGTTGAAATATATTTTAGTTCGACAAAAATATCATTTTTAAGTGAAACGTGAAGTGTTAAAAATAAACATAAGTGGAGATAAACCTTTGTTCGCTGGAAATATATTTTTTAGCTTAGTTTTGCACATATATATATATATATATATGTGTGTGTGTGTGTGTGTGTGTGTTGAACAGGAAATGGATTAGCTGTTGAGTAAAGAATTTATTTGCATGCCCGACAAATAGGTAAACCTTAATGAGTTGGATGTGCAAATTTTATTATTATATCAACCCCTGTGACTGCCATTGGATGCGGAGTGCTAGTTGTTCTGTGTGTAATAATAAACGATCGCCATAGGATAGTAACAATTAATTTTGAACTACACAACATGGCATACTTCTTGACGATAAGCATACTTCATCATATACCACATAAGCATTTGGAGCTTGTGTGACGAGGTTGAAGATTTACCATACGAGCGAGAGGCTGGAATGGCGATGACTATATATTACAGGTTGAACTGATGACTAATCCGGACTATATAAATTGTAATGGTAAATTGCAAGATTAATAAAAAAAACCACACGGGTCTGGAGATGACAATAAACACGTCTCTCTGGTCATTAAGGCACAAAAACCATTTATAGGGTGACGAGAATTTATTCTCTGGAGTTATGATCTATACACACTCCCCTGTGGACACCGGAATATATCACTATAAATATGTGTGTGCTTATTAGGATTTATTGGGTACCTAATACGGCCCAATAAATTTCCAAACTCCTTCCCGTACAAAGGAGGTTATGGCGAAATTTTTCGAAATATAAAGGTGTTAGTGAGATATTTGAAGTGAAAACGATATTGAAATCGTCGAATGAATTATATTTATATATATATTAGATTAAAATGAATCGAGGACGTACAGTTCGCTTTTTGAAATCGTAACTTCAAACGATTATACCGAAAGATCCGACCATCGGATTTTCACGAAACTGGAAACGTTGGGTTCGCTTTGGGAATATCTTCCCAATGATATAAACTTTGTTGAATCCAACGGTTAGATTTTCTGATATGTGTAAAAAAATTTTTGGGAAATACAGCGCCAGTGCTTCGGCACGACCTGAAACGTCGTTTAATTAAATAGGGTCGTTTTTAAATAAATAAAAATGGCAATATATTGTTATAAAATATTATAGACGATATAGAGTGGAAATAAACCGATTCTGCTGGGTTTGCTTGATATTTGATGGTTGAATGTGTTTAACATGAAAACTATACTAAAGAACTGAAATGTGAATGTCGAATGATTTAACCATGTGAAGAATTGATTTGAAAATCTAAATATACGCAGATTATTTGAAAAAACCTAGTTCATTCTCATTTCAAATAATTGATCGACGGTGAGAAGTCAAAGAGTTGAAGACGGTTCAAGACCGACGATCGTCACATTGGATAGATGGGCGCTACAGATGCTCATGATTGGAGTTGCTACCTTGAAGGAGCTGAAGTGGTAGCCGTCCAGACGTATTGTTGATTGTGCGGATACGCGAGGAATTTGGTGCCTCCGGCTTCGTTCATACCCAGAACGAACTTGTAAATGGACTATGTGTCTGATATTGGATTTTGTTCTGTGCTGATTGACCTCTGTTAAATATATATCTGTTTGGCGGCGGAGGATTTATTCTCTTGCTTAACGCTCTTCTCTGAGAAGTACGAGATCAGAGGTTATATATTGATAGAAATCAGTCGCATTGAGTGGATTGCCTGTGTGGCACGCCGAAGTGGCATGTGATCAAGGATTCTGTTGCAAAGCAAAGTCTTGTGGTTGATGATCAAAGCATGCCTGTGTGGCGTAACTTTGTGTATAGCGTGGATTCGCGAGCCTCACACCTCGGTATGAGTCAAAAACGGGAGAAGGACCGCTGGGAGAACACGACGTTTCTTTCTAGCTACGGTGGTGTCAGTGACCTACCAGCCTTGACATTTATATATACTTTTCACCTGTGTGGTTGTTGGAATGCGGAGCGCCACGATTATAGGTCTGTAAGGACCGGGAAACGTGTGCTCAGGAATAACTAATCCTCAAAAGTAAGAGAGTACCGGCCCAGCCGATTCCAAGCACCGATGTGTGCGATCCTGAGGCATTTGCTAGAGTGTCTCGAACGGATAGGAGCTTGCCCCTTGCCTCGACTCATGATGGAATCCAATTTCCAATACGAAATATGCGGATGTGATTGTATTACTAGTATGGCAACATGATATATGGTACCTATGCCGTCTATGATTGATATTTATGATTGAATTTGCTTTTGAAACATATATGCACTAGTAATAATATCAAACACTTTTGTTTTATACGTATCAAGCATTTCTTGGCCACTATAAGGTAAAACTCTATCCTCTGGCTTGCGTTGCATTATGTGATGGGACCTGAGTCTTATAATGGATTCATTTTTATAAAAGGCATTGCGATGATTTAATCATTCACTTTATTTCATGCAGTAGCACTCATTGGAGTAAACCCGTTCCGCGAAAGTGGCGTGGTCCTTTGATTTGCCTTATTATTGTTGTTTAATAAGTTAAGTAGACTTCTCATACCAGTCCCATGACGGACTCGTAGTTTGTTTCACCTTGCAAACTCGGGTGCCCCTATTTTCACATGGGCAGCCTAGTTACAGGTAGCTGACATATTTTGGCTTGGCACCGCAGCAGAGGTGCACTTTTGGCTCATGGCGAGGCTTGACTACATGTTGATGACTATGATTTTTCCGCCATTATTGTATATGTATATGATTCCGCAACAGGCGATGTAGACTGATGTTTCGTTTATGTACACTCTCTATATATATGATTCCGCCACAGGCAATGTAGACTGATTATGTATTATTATGCACTAAGTTATATCCTGCACTGTGCTCTCTGATGTGGTGATATATATATAATTCCGTTGTCATATTCGTGTAAATTATTCTATTTCTTTTTTATGCTATTATCTGTACTCTGCTAATGATGATTAATGTGTTATATTCCAATGATTATCCTTAACACCATAGCACGGGGTTTTGAGATCGTCACAGTTTTGCTTCTGTTTCGCCATTAATGGCCGAACAGTCAAATTTTTAAAAAAAAATATTAAAACGATCATAAGTTTTGCATACGAACTCGGAATTAAAAGAAACAAGAAGCATTGGAACCGTATCAATGAGAGATTTCCAATGAAACTAATTTAAAGTGATTTGGAGCTCATGAAATTTTTTGATGGAATAAAACATCCAATGTAAACAACCGAACAGAGAAAAACAAAGAGTGAAATAATTGATTTATTTTAAATGATCATAACTTTTTCATACATTATCAGAATTCAGCGAAACAAGATGCGTTGGAACCGTATCTACGAGAGCTTCTCGATGAAATTAATTTGGAATGATTTGGATGTCACATGCGGATTGTGGAGACAAAAAGGTTTCATTCTTCCGTATAAAGA
Organism: Allium sativum; assembly: GCA_030737875.1. Taxonomy (NCBI): domain Eukaryota; kingdom Viridiplantae; phylum Streptophyta; class Magnoliopsida; order Asparagales; family Amaryllidaceae; genus Allium; species Allium sativum. The sequence goes on along the minus strand of CM060916.1, from coordinate 162,937,942 downwards.
CTGACGGAGTGGAAACCAATAGTGAGAACTCTCTCACTCAATTCTTGGTATAGTTATTTGTTTTTATAACTAAATATATGTTGAATGCTTGTGATTGAAGTATTGTTTGGTGATTGAGGGATGTTACAGTTTTAATGTTATCATTATTAAACTGTGGAAATAATGTATAAGTTCACATGGATTGCGATTTAAACCCCACATGGGTATTGGGACGATAATTTTACACATCGTCCATGTATGCAAATAATAATAGTTGGATGTTGAATCAAACCTCACACGGGTCTGGGGATGATGATAACTTCACATATCTCCCTTGTGTTTAGTTGTATGTCAATCGATTGATCGACATACCTTAGTAAGCGTTATCTAATTATTTAACGCTTATACAGTTGTAGATTACACTCTGGATGTGAATTGGGTTTTTAATAGTGGTTCATCACTATTTTTGAATT